>OZ017742.1:157345011-157680011 GCA_963969285.1 Odontomyia ornata
CGTTCCTTTTTAGCTGTGAAAGGTGTGGCTTGGGAATTCTTCTGCCGGGACGTTGACCAGGCAGGAAGACTTGGAAAAGTTAAGTGAGGTGGTAGTGTTCGGCGGGTGCAATCATTAGCGTTTCAATTAAATTCGGTTACCCTGGTGTGGGAAACTACGAGTTTTGTGTGGTGGTGAACACTTCAACTCGTTATGCGTGGCAGAGTTTCTTTTTGAAGGTGATTTTCACGGCTAAGTGGTGGCGAGACCCAAAACTTGTATTATTGTTAATCTCGCTCCGGACGGTCGTCTTCTCGTTCGGACGACCCATTGAGAGGCTCGGAGGATCGAACGAGTGGCTACCACGCCCGTCTTGAGGTGATTTAATTTGGGTCGGTGGAGCCTCAACCAGAGTAGCCCCAATATAACGGTGGGGAAGCTAGCGAATCGGTAATAAAGTTTTTCAGAATATGCTGCGCAAGTCAACGTAAGGTGTACAAAATTCAACATCGCAAAGTGCAGTCCTGACGACTTCAAGGTTCTATGTTCGTGCAGCGATTGAATAAAACACAGGACTCATTGGAGTAATTATTGACAAAATGAGAGCAGCAGGTGTTGGCGGGAGAACGTGCGGGTGTAGAATCAAATGGTAATACCAAGCTTAAACATCACGACTGTGTCAACCTTGCAAACCGATTGAGTGACTTAAAAGCTGAAAAGTCCATGGTTTTGTGCCTGGGAAGTGTATCTAAGAGTGAGATATTGATAGGTCATGGGAAACTGAAGGAGAACGCGAACAAGCTACGACCAGAAGAAGGAGTAAGAAGAATGCAGTACACCAACGCTTTAAAAGCAAGATTTTCGTGCCAAAAGTGTGGCGATATCCATTTCTGCAGTGACTGTCTTTTCCGGGAGAAAGATTGCCAGACTGTAGAATAGTTGGACACAAAAAAGGATACTGTACTTCAGCATCGAAATCATGCCAGACGCTGGCAAGTTTTCAACGAACGCAAGAGCCTCAAAGTTAAATCGCTACTTCAACGTGTAAGTTTGTTAAGCCCACGATTAACAACGTGAAGCTGAAATTACAATTTGATTCGGGTTCCGATTGGACGATTATCTCTGAGGCACATTGGGGGCTATTAGGATTACCAACATTAGCCGTATGCAAGGAACAAACCCTGAGCGCATTGAGAGAACCAGTGAAGATGGTGGGCAAGTTCAATACACGATTAAAATTGCACAGTAGATGGAGCAGCGACATCTACTAAGTCTCAGTATTTAATTTGAACGTGCTTGTGAGTGACTGGATGGAAGCGCTTGGCTTATGGAACGTGCCTATTGATAAATTTTCCAGCACAATTGGCCAAGTGAAGGCACCGTCACTAGACGAGGAGGTGAAAGAGAAATTTTCGTCTCTTTTCAACAATGCATTGGGGGGATGCAATAAAATGAAGGCATGACTCACACTAAAGCAAGGTGCCAAACCAGTTTTTCAAAATAAGCGGCCAGTCCCATATGCTGCTACAGCGCCGATAGCCGACGAACTTAAGCGGTTGCAACTATTGGGGCTGATTAGCCCTGTCGATTACTCAAAGTATGCAGCACCAATCGTTGCCGTTAAAAAGAAGGATGGCAGGGTAAGATTTTGCGCCAATTATTTGACGGCTTTGAATGACTCACTTGAACTAAAATAGCACCTACTGCCAACACCCGAAAATATCTTTTCGAAACCTATCGGATACGTTTCTGTAGGTGGAACTCGACGATGAAGCGAAGAAAATGATGACGATCATCAGATACTGACTCTTCTGAGTAAATCGCATTAAAACTGCTCCACGCATTTTCTAGCAACTAGTTGACACAATGATGAGCGGAACAAATGGTGCTTTCCCCTTTATTGACGACTTTGTCGCAGGAGGGGCTAATGAGGCCGACCATTGTGTAAATCTATTTGAAGTGTTGAGACGTATCCAATGCTACGGGCTTCACCTCAAGATCGAGAAGTGCTCATTTGGTCAAAAGAAAATGGTTTGAAACCGAGTTCAGAGAAGATTGAAGTTCTGAACAAAATGCTGACAACGAAAGACGTTCAGCAATTGCAAGCTTTCCTTGGGGCCATTACATGATACAGTAAATTCATTCATCAGCTGAGGGAGCTGTATTAATGGAGCAGTTTCTTAAGCCAACTGCTCGAAAACCTTCCTATCCCCTACTTGTGATTTTATGTGGCAGATTTAAAAGAAAATAATTAATTGTTTGCATTCATAATCGTCATTTGTAAAATAGTTTTCTTTCTTATTATTATCATTAAATGTAATTCTATATCAATTTTCCTTTATATTAAATTTAAATTTAAATTAAATACAATTTTATTTTTATTTGAAATGATTAATTGTAACAATTCTGAGACCCATTTTTAAATATTGGACATTACCACATTGATCGTATAAAACGCTTTTCACACAATTCTATTTAAAATTAATATTAATATCCCTAATTGCATCGCGTTCGATAATACATTTAAATTTGTCACTTGCAAAGCATTCTGCAATCGAAAACTCCATGGAGCCTGCATTGATACGCCAAGGGATTGGCACAACACTTTCGTCGATGCACATTTCATCTGCTCCGACCGCCAAAACTTCGAAAACCTGCTAAAATGCATGTACGATAGCATGATAGCTTATATTGACAAGCTTAATTCAGACAAAGACCAGCTTCTTTATAAGCAACAAGCGCAGACTAGGTCTAATGACGAAAGTTTTGCAGAAATGGCCAATTGCTTTGGTGGATTGGCCTCAACAATAAATAACTCAAGTATCAGTTCTAGCAAAACTGAAAAAATGCTTGAAAAACTAAAGAGTGCGCTTATTTCAATTAAAGATAATTGTTGCAAGACGACCCAAATTGAAAGTAAGCTGGAAGAATTGAAAGATGCTTTAGCAGTGAAGGATGGATCGAATAATTATCCGTCTAATGCATCGGCATCCTTGTCATTTAGCACTATCGGTACTCGCCTGCGTGATTTGGAAAAAAATGGTTTCAGATATCGATTGCAAAATTTCCAAACAAAATTCAGAATTGCCGAAAACTTTGGAGGAACAACTGCTAAGAGCCATTAATAGCATGGAAAAAAAATTGCTTGAAAAAATCAACTCTAAAGTAAATTCAACGCCATCATTAAATCACGAGCTGATGCTCGCAGAATTTAAGCAAGCAGCAATGGTCAACTCTAGCCACTAAGAAACGGAGGAAGCCTTTACATCTCCCATGAAGAAAATAACCCCTGTCGCAAATATGCAGTCGGCTAAATCTCCTGTTCGGTGTGCAAATAACATTATCCAATTTGACACTCCCTGGTCGGAAGAGGAATGGAACAGGCGGATCGAGAAAATTAAAACGGCGAATTCCCAACATCTGAAAATAATGCCTGAATCACACCGGAAAAATCCTGAATTCCTAGTATTTTTCGTCAAAGGAGCTCCAAAGTCGGCAGATGTTGTGTGGATGAGGAAGTTTTTCAAATTTGAGCTCTTACTTGAAAACTGTTCTGTGGAGTTGGTGCAACGCAAGTACAAATTCTTCAAAGTATCTATTCCTGCACGATATGCCTGGATGTTCATCGATCTACAAGAGGATAACAAGTGCCAGAACTGGAATAGAATGACTTTTAGGAAATGGAAATCCAAATCTAAATTCACTAAGAGTAAGACGATTGATCAAAATAAAAATAAACATGATTTTCAGAAATTTTTAAAAACCGATAAAAAATGTATTAAAAATTTAATGAGAAGTAGAAGATCTTCAACATCCAATATAGTTGGCTCGTCACCAAGGACTTACTATTCTGATATGATTCAGTCTTATTCTCAGACGTCGACTTTCTCTTTAAATGATAGACACTTGAAGAGACAAATTTCCACTGAAACTCAGGCCAATCAGAGTAATGAGATGCAAAATTCTCCTCTGATTGAACCGATAACCGCACCTGTTAATAGCCTCTCCCAAAAAGCTTCTGTACAATCAACTACCCTAACACCTCACTCAAATTTTGTCCGCGGTGATACGTTGGCTCCGTCTTCTGAGGGTATAATCCTTGTTCCGCCAGTTTCAGACACTCCGATCTCTACTATCAATGTCAGTCACCTACACCCACTAAACCCACCTCCTGTGAAGTTGGCTACAGATATGAAGGATAATCTTAAGAGTAGATATCTACTTTCTAGACTTAGGGACCACAAATTGTTTGATTGCGTTCGACTTTATATTGCTTACATGCACAAAGCGCCTGAATCAACCTGTTTTGATGGTAAAACCAAAATTAATCTCAAAGTACTAATTCAGCAAGAAGGCCTGCCTATTGAGATTGAGCCATTACGCCATCTATTTGTAAAATATCACGAGCAGCTCGGACTTTCTGCTGACCAGGTAAAAAATGATCTGGAAACATACGCTTTGCATGTGAGATCTAAGCATGTCTCTATGCTCCAAAAAGCAAGAGAAGAGTTTAAAAAATATAATTCCTAATACTAACTTACCATTGAATGGTATTAAACTCTTTTACCATAATTGTAGCGGTATGAGAGGGAAAATAAATAAATTATACCTTGATGCCAAGTCCTGCCATTTTAATGTATTAACGTTCACCGAAACCTGGTTAGATGATGGTTACCTAAACGAAGAAATTCTAGATAGTAGCTGGACCATTTATAGAGCTGATCGTGACTACTGATCCACAGGCCTGACCAAAGGTGGCGGAATGTTGATTGCGATCAAAAGTTCCATGGCCTCTGAAAACGTTGATACTACCTCCTATGAAACTTTTGAACATAAGGTGGTTCGAATACGCTTAGGCAAGTGGTTTTTATACATAGGGGTATTTTACATTCCACCAAAATCTGACGAAACCTCCTACGAGAAAATATATGAAATTATAAATTCTATTGCTGCATCTTTAGAGGAATATGATCAAATTATAATTTTGGGAGACTTTAACCGCCCTAATTTATCTTTTACTCCTGATGAAACTGATAACCATCTTCTACCAGTAAACCTCTCAAATACCATCGATCTTAATCTAATCAATGCTTTTTATGGTAATGACTTACAACAAGTATCACTGACTCCCAACCAAAACGGAAACTGGTTGGATCTTATTTTTACCAATGCTTATGACAATGTTGTGATAAGTCCAACCAATGACAAAGAGAACCTTTTCTCTAACACGCGAAGCCATTTTGCTTCTTCGGTTGAACTTCCCATATCTGATGTGACATTTTCCCAAACATACAATGACTGCATTATATTTGATTTGTTAAATGCTAATTATAATAGCATTAAATTTTATCTTGCCAATATTGATTGGAACTATCTTTCAAGTTTAGATTTAGAGGAAGCAGTCTCTTCATCCTATAAAACACTCTTCGAATGCATTGAGACTCATGTTCCTAAAATAAAGGAAAAAACCCAAAGTTTTCGAGCCCTGGCTTAATCGCGACCTTCGACATCTGCGGAATCAAAGGAACAAGCTCTATAAATTAATGAGAGATAACAACTTTGACACAAGCCTTAAGATTAAATATGATGAGCTGGCCATGGAATTCACTATAAGATCTCGCGAAGCATATGATCAATACATCAATTAACCAGGGAAAATATTATTCGTAATCCCAAAGAATTTTTCAATTTCGTTAAAACCAAGCAAAAAGCCACAGGATTTCCAACATCAATGTATTACGGTGATAGCAATTCAATTTGCCCTCAAATTATATGCGGCCTTTTCGCCGAGCATTTCCAAGACCAATTTGCCATTCAACGACAGCACAGACAGATATCGTAAACACTATTAAAGAATTTGATATTAACAAGGAACCTGGACCTGACTCTCTTCCACCGAGATTTCTTTTTGAGTGTATACATCAAATCTCTTCCCCTCTATTTATTCTATTCAACGCATCTTTATCACGAGGAGCTTTTCCAACTGTCTGGAAGTATTCTCATTTGACTCCAATTTTCAAAAGTGGCGATAAGCGGTCTATAACAAACAATAGAGGTCTTGCGATACTATCAGCTATTCCTATTCCTTACCACGCTGGTTGAACCACGTTTAAACGAACAGCAGCATGGTTTTCGCAAAGGTTGATCAACTACCTTTAACCTAATGCTTCTTACCTCAACTTTTCTCTGCGAAATGGAAAAAGGTAACCAGATTGACGCTGTTTACACAGACTTCACCAAAGCTTTTGATCGAGTCGATCATGGAATTTTGATCTCCTAACTTCTGAAGTTCGGCATCTCTGGGTCCTTACTGAGTTGGATTGCGTCATACCTAAATAATCGAACACAGTTTGTAAAATTCCAAGGCACTTTTTCAAGAGAAATTATTGCCTCTTCTGGAGTGCCACAAGGTAGCCACATGGGTCCCCTTTTATTCAACATTTTTATTTCCGACTTGTCTGAAATTTTAAGCGACGTACCTCATCTTCTGTATGCTGACGACCTCAAAATATAACACACCGTCAATTCCGATTCCGAGGCTATTTTTCTGCAAGCCAAAATAAATGCATTATTAAAATGGTGTAACGATAACAGGCTTTATCTAAATATTGGAAAGTGTTATGTTATAAGCTTCTCGAGAAAAAATGCAGTATTTGAGCACACTTATAACCTGAATGATTCCCCAATTCAAAAAGTTGACCAGATCTCAGACCTGGGCGTTCTGTTGGACAGAAAGTTGAATTTCCATTCTCAATACGATACAATTCTTGCTCGGGCATATAAGCAGCTCGGTTTCATAAAACGTCGCGCCAAAGAATTCGAAAACCTATCGGTCACCAAAACTCTATACACATCATTTGTTCGCCCCCTCCTTGAATAAAGTTGTATTATTTGGAATCCATGCTTTGAGAATCACTGCATCCGCATTAAATCTGTGCAGAAACAGTTTATTCTTTTTGCCTTTCTCGATGCTTATGACCCAAGAGACTTCGTTAACCTGCCACCTTACCAGCAAAGATTAAATATTTTGAATCTTTCCTCGCTCTCATCTCGAAGAACTATCTTAAGTTCTTGCTTTGTTTTGAATGTAATCAATAAGATAGTAAATGTTGCATCACTATCAAGCAAAATCACGTTCAAGGAAACGATTAAACATACTAGGAACACTCGTCTGCTTCATGAAGACTAGCATAAAACCACCTACGCAGACAACGAGCCAATTAATAGGTGTTGCAAGATCTTCAATTTTATGAGTGAACATTACTCTTCTTCTATGTCAATACATAACTTCAAAAAAAAGATTACTGAGTCATTAAAATAAGTTAGAATAAATTATTGTTAAATATAAATTAATTTTTTTTTGTGATTTGTTTAGATATAAGTACTTTTTTTGTAATTGCCTCGTTTGGCTTATTAAATAAATAAATAAATAAATGTTTCCCTATAATTATATTTCTCATGAGATTTAATTTTTATTACTACTTAAAATTTTCTTCATTTCCTTTTCTTCCGTTAAATTGTGTTTTCAAAAATTTAAATCTGCTACGTAAACTTTACAGTGTACACCTCACCGGTGTACTATAATTTGGGATGAAATGGAATGTAAACGGGATGAATGAGTGTCAAAGAAGTTTGGTGGTTAGGGAGTGGAGTTTTGCCAGCGTGAAGTGTGAGATGATAGTTTTCCTGACCAAATATAGAATCTCCTATTGAAGCCACGCTACGCCACCGTATTTATTTATGTCAGAGTAGGTATTCTCCGAGCATAGTTTGTTTGTTGAAGTAGATTTATAATTCGTTCATCGATTTCCAGTCGATCCGAAAATTTAGACTTTTGATCGGCTACATTGCGAGTTAGTTTCTACACTTGATTTCTAACCTCTGTGGCTACAAAATCTGCGCCCGGTGCAAATCGGATACATTACCGCGTTAAATGAAGGCGAAGGAAAATTACAACCCATTTGCATCGGAAGCGTCTTGAAAAGCTATGCAACGTTGACCACTGATAAAGGCACTTCTTATCTAGGTGAGCGCCACGCATCTTCTTCATACCCAAGTAAATTATGCTGATACTACTTATATCTCTCGTTTAATTAGCCTGCATTTCCCAGCTAATTTAAAAAGATTCAAATGTTCTCTCTGTCAAAAAGGAGCTCGGTTCGAAACGTAACCCGGGAGTGAATTCGGGAGTTCGTTGCAAGCTGTGTCATCGTACATCTAGCTGCTGGAAGAAATTTTTACCTTGGCGAAATTCAAAGGGAAGTCAAGCTGCAGGAATCGACTGGATGTATGTCCGTGTTAGTTACAGCCAACTGCAAGATGCAGCCTTTAAGGTAATTAAACAAAAAATTTTTTTTTTAATCTATATGGCCTTAAATTTCTAAACTTCTTGAACAAGTCTAAGATTCTGATCTCCTTACAAAAATCCAAACACTCATACGAAGTAAGAAGTAGCGTGAAAACTCGTGGCTTACGCATCAAGTCCAAGTTCAATTAGTTCGGTTCATTAAACCAAATTTGGATTATTTATTTATTTAAGTATCAACAAACAGACAGAAGTCCAATTACATGTTGTGTATAAATTAGAACTAACGCTAATATTAAAGAAAATATACATATGAAATTAATGGAAATATACATATGAAGGAAAGTGAAAACAAGGAATCCAAGAAATAGGAAATAAAAGAAAATTGTGCAATTACTTAACTACTAACTAATACATGAAGAGAGAGCAGTTATAAAGATGACCAAGATTAATAATTGTAGTTGTAAATTTTGTTTTTAAGGCAAGTTTTAAAGGCGGCAAGCGACTGTGGTAGAGGACCAAGACATAGCTGGTTTGTAGTAATCGAGGAGTAGGGCTCTAAAAGCCAGCGCTGGCACAGGCACACAGCACAAACTCAATTTAACAATGAGTAACCATTCAGTCACCTTCCCCATCGCAGCACTCGCTCTTTTTTTTCGCATGAAAAATAAGTCAAGAAAATGTCTTTTGTACTTAACTCCCGGGAAACAAAATTCTAAAACTGTTTAATAATTTTAATGTGTAGTGATTTTATTACAACATCTTTTGAATATAATTTAACGAATTGGGTGTAACGCGGTATACAAATGCTTAGAACGAAACGGTTAACCCCTTTAATTATATGAACGATAAAATCATTGTATCATTTAAACCCCTTAAAATTTGTCAAATTTTACCCATTCCAACCATAATATTAATTAAAAATTGTTTTGTTTGTCGGTAATTAACGTGTGCCTGTCTAATTCTTCCGATTTTTCCCACTTAATTACGCCTAATCATTATAAACGAAAATTGCTTTCAATTGATAACTTAATCGAATCTACAAAAGACGACGTAAATTTTAAAAACAACCGAAACGAGTGTGCATTATCACCATCTCGGATCCACCCTAGTACGCATGATCGATCGAAAATCGTCGAAGTGCATTGAGTCGGTTGGCGCGGCGAGTGGCGAAATGAATGAAAAGCGAAAACGTTTCCTCGTTCAGGGAGTCTGCTCGAGATTGCGCACGAACGCGGATGCCGCGGCGTTTCGGTGTGAGGATTGTAGTGTGATACTCCGTTTTACTTCAGACGGGACGGGTTTAGGTGAAAAAATACAGTTTTTGTGCGATAATTTCATTAAGGAAAGTTTTGCAAGCAATTCGACTAAGTGAATTCCAAATATTGTAGGTGAACTTTTGTGTACGAATTAATTAAAATCGAAATTAGAAGATAACGGACAATTACGGAAACGCCATCCACGAATACATTTGCGCGATCAGAATTTAATTCGATTCCGAACTTGGCCGTCATGCACGTATACGAATGAATCAGTGTAGTGACTTCGTGCCGTGTCTATTGCCAGTGGATGTGTAAGCGATGATAAAGACAAAGGAATAACTTTTTAGAACAGTTCGTAGGAAATTTTACGGGACGCGCAACTTGAACGACGAGTGGGATAGCCGTCGCGTTAGTTAGAGGGGTGGAAGAAAAAGTACGGTTAGGGGAATACGCCGCCGGTAAGCGGGGAGTTCAAAAGAAAAGTTTTAAGTTGTGTGGTTTTGGACCCAACACTTAATCACCGCGTGATCATTCCGTCAATTAAAATCTAAGCTCTGAAAGGTGAATTATGATCAAAACCGTAAGCGCGTGAGTTTTCACAATGAGGGATTGGAAAGAGATGTGCCCGAACAACCGCTGGTGGAAGGAACAGTTGTGCGGCGTGTAATTCATAGTTATCAAAATGCCTATATTCCTTTGTTCAAGGTTTTCAGGAAGTGTTTGATTCGCAAACTGGTGGTTTGTTTGATTGGGGTTTATTATACGTCCCAAAAAAATTGTTTGCTCTCGGTGGAGGCAGCTTATCAATTTTACTGTTTGATATGTATTTGGAAGTCTTTCGAGAAAACGGGTTATGTTGTGTGCATTGAAAATTCTGATGTGAGTGTGAATAAACAGAATGATACATTTGAACACTGGGGAGCAGTTTTAGTAGGTGTAGTGAAGAATTGTTTCGATCATTATCGGGCACAGAAAATCGACACCGGCTAACAAATTGTGATTTGAATGCACAAGAATCGTAGAAACTGTGCAGAATAATCAATTCCAAAATTTTTTTTTTACCAATGTACTTAGATGTTTTACTAGTCAGTTTCCAAGTGTAAGGATTTCTACTCTATGTAAGTTGTCAACAAATTATACTGACCGAAGAAAACATGCATAGACTTTCGAAAATATGAAATGCAGCAATTCGTATCATATTGATTGTTTTTAAATAAATAAGGATATAGTTGCTTTCGTGGAGATATTACGCAACCATTGCCAATGACTGTCAGATAAATTGTACAATGGAGGATGTCATAATGTGCGAATAAAGATATTGTCAAATATTTGAATTTAATTAGTGCGTCCATACGCCTTGAAGATAGTTCGCTGCAGCAGTTCCTTGCTTCATCGTGGTTTCTAGTGGGTGATCTTCATATAGTGGTGTATTCACGCAAACGGGTACATTGTTGCATGGCGTTCATGTTTAATGGAGACAAGGAAGACCAAAAAGGGTCAGTCATCGAGGAATATAGTTTCAAGCTCTTCAAATTTGGGGTGCCTTGACGTAAATGGAGACACGAAGGAATGCATCGTAGTCACAGTCGCGCTTTCAACGATGAGTGGTGTGTGATCGCTGTTAATTCGATTTTGCTGTGCCATAGGATATCCTTGGAAAGTGGTTAAGTTACTATTACTTGTAGAATCTTAATTGCATGTCTCTATCAGTGCTCCTAAGACTTTATTTTGTATTCGTGATTGGATTACCTTCCGCTTACTGAGTACAGTTGATACCTTTGCGAATCTATTTGAACTAGCGACAAAGAACAGTCAAATAAATTTTCATTTTTTTGCGTCTTGTAGAAGTCAGTCGATTTCGATTTTCCGTAGCAATTTGAAGTGAATCGAGGACCTTTGACGAATTTGCGCGACTGGTTTTCTTTTGCTCGGCACAAATTACAAGTCAGAGAATGTCCACCACAAAAAAAACGTACTCAGAGTTTAGTTCCGCGGAAGTTTTTCGCCAGCCATTATTTCCAATTCATATTTCACAAGTGTCGGACCTCCTGATTAGTGCTCGAACCCCAGGCCGTGATTTAATCGAAGCTTTGTGAATTTAATGGCGGAAATCTCACTGTTTAATTTAGACCCGTTAATAATTTTCAGTCAAATGCGATGTGTGATATCTAATATTTTAGCGTATACTCGTACGACTATGAATACGCTGAATGCAACTGTGATGTAAACTACTTAATTTTCGAGAAAAATTGTTTGAATAGTTCAAATAATTGTTGATATTATTGTTTCTCATTTAAATGCTTGCTAAGGTTTCAGTAACCTTATCTTTCTCAATTAGTTTCATTCAGACAAAATTCAATCATTTCGTGAAACCCTAATTGAAATCCAGAACTAATAATTGAACGAAAATTGACGTACAATTCCATTAGCTCCTTTGGTAATGAATTACTATTCGATAGGCTTTAACTATTCAAAATTCGTTGGGAATTTAAAATTTGTGTTATTTGGACGTTTCCTTTTTGGCCAAAAAGCTAGCGTAGACCCTTTTGAAATCCCATCATTTTATTTATCTTCTAGTTCAGTAATTATACAATTATATTTAAAGAGATAGACTTTATTGATGCTTAGCATAATTCCGCATTAAATTCTATAACAAACGTTTATTATATAAAGACAGGTCCAAATCTTGGCTTTATTTTATATAAGCTATTTTGATTGCGTTCTATGTTCTATTTCTGAATAGAAAATATGAAAATCATTAAAAACCCTATTACGAGTATATTGAAACAAACATACATGTTAGGAACATAGATAAGTATAGGTGTTTACTAACCCAAAGAAGAGACCCTCGTGTTAAATATATTTTATATGACATATCTTTAAGGAGAAAAGGAGATAAATCTGACAGATAAATATACAAAAGCTTCAAGTCCATTTTTTTCTGAAAATTGATTAATTATTCATTTAATAATATTGCATGTGAATTGCAAATAAATTTACTCATACACACAAACCACGATATATGCGAATATGTTAAAGTAATTTGACTTTATTCATCATTTAATTTGGAAATTGTCAATCATTCGAAGTAAAGAATAAATAAAAATGAATTAGTAAACCTTAACCGTCGGTCTTTCCCTTACGTTTTATCAGACCGGGTATAGGACCCGGTACGGTGGCAGGCTTCCACCTCAAAACCATGAGCCAGCCACCGGGTACAAATTAATCTTTTCTGTTTCAGGTGACCGTTTTGGGTTGAGTGGCCCAAGCAGAGTGCCTTTTTATGGCATAGATTTATGCAATCCGATTGTATAATTCTATGACATAAATTGGTCACCGGGGTACTCCCCTTCTGATGGGAAGGTTCATACAATGCAAGTTGTATGAGTTTTCCACTCAGAAGAGGAACACCTGGCCACTTCAACAAGCTATCTATGGATTTATTGCGGTTGGGTGGGTATGAAGGGGCTCCACCACCACCCGGTTGCCCCTCTTTCATTTGTGGGCCGTGAACTTCGTTGGGTAATGACGAGGTCACCCCAAGTTCGCCTTTCTTTTCAGGTTCCACTTGTTCTCGTAACAAGTTACATCTCCCTCGGTGAGGTTATCTACAATTCTTGCGACTTCGTTCGCCTTTTGAGCTATCGAACAATTCGTGAATGCGAAATTTTTTTGTAGTGGGTCCTCGTGCTGGGGAAACGAACCCGCCCCACGACACCGCAATGCTAGCCTGCCAGCGCATTCACGCGTCTCCAGACGAGGGCATTCTCGGCAGATACCTCCATCTTCTTCTGCCGGGGCAGCAGACCATCGCTGCAGTCCTTCACGGACATTATTGAAACTCTTCTTATTCACTACAGGTTATGTAAACGGGGCAAGCGTAGTAAGGGAGAGTGGAAGAAAGTGTTAGTGCGTGCAAAGGGAACAAAGAATTGATCGGAAGACCTATTAGGGCGACTAGTGTTCAATGTTTGAATGTAACTGCATAGATTTTGGGGTAAGTGACCGTGATAAAGCTTGTACAAGATGCATTCATCAAGAAAGCATCGTCTAGATTCAAGGGAAGGGAGTTTCAAAGTACGAAGACGGTCACTATAGGGGACGTAAGGGAGGTTGAATTTGACAAAAAGAGACCGTGTGAATCTGCATTGAACCGACTCAATAGCATCAATATGATTCCTGTGGTGAGGGCTGCATATTTGGGAGCAGTATTCCAGGTTACTGCGAACAAGTGAAAGGTAAAGGCACACACAGGAGGCGATATGCTGAAACGAGAAAGCGGATCTTAAAATGAACCCTGAAAGGCGGGAGGCTTTGTTGATGACTTGGGCTATGTGGAGGTCAAACTTTAATTTACAATCAAACACCACACCAAGATTCTTAAAAGAATTAACTAAAAACACTGTTTTTCCTTGAAACCATAGAATTTTGTTTATTTTTGCATATACCGATATTTCGGAAGTCAGTTGCTTCCTTCTTCAGTCTTCAGTTAGCACTGAAGAAGGAAGCAACTGACTTCCGAAATATCGGTATATGCAAAAATAAACAAAATTCTATGGTTTCAAGGAAAAACAGTGTTTTTAGTTAATTTAAATCAACCATAGCAAAGAGATCCAAACAACTTAGATACTTCTTAAAAGAAGTTATGCTGCACAAAGGGGTTCCAACAAGCCTGTAGGTGGAGAGAAAAGGATTTTTTTACAGGAGAATGTCATCTGGTGGCATTTGGAAACATTCAAGGAGAGATGGTTTGATTTGCACCATTCACTTAGACGCAGTAGGTCACTTTGCAAGGTATCAACATCACATTGTGAGTCAATTACCCGAAAGATCTTAAAGTCGTCAGCATAAAGCAGGCAGGGAGAAGTGATAATAGAGGGAAGTTCATTGACAAATAGTAGGAATAAAATTGGGCCAATTATGGATCCTTGCGGTACACCTGAGCTGAGGCAAAATGTAGAGGAGAAGCAGGAGTTAACAGTGACAAGACAACGACGATCCCAAACAGATAGAAGCCAGGAGTACAGGAAATCAGGAATTTGGAAATTTTTAAATTTCTGAAATAAAAGTGCATGATCTATAGAATCAAACGCTTTACAGAAATCGGTGAAAATAACGTCTATTTGTTGCTGACGGTCAAGGGCTGCAGCAATGTGGTGTGTAAAAGAAAGCAAATTAGTGAGAGTAGATCTACCTCTGACAAAACCATGTTGTTGTTCTGCTAAGGATGTAAGTATAAGGGGAAACAAAGTATCGAGAACGATCTTTTCAAAGATTTTTCCAAAACAGGGAAGGAGAGATATCGGACTATAGTTACAAACGGAATTGCGATCCCCAGATTTGAAGATAGAAAGAATATGGGCAGTTTTCCACTGGGAAGGGAAAATCCCCGTGGCTAAGCTCAAATAATAAATAATTGAAAGAGGATAATGATTTTGCAAGGAAGTTTGGAATGCCGTCTGGGCCACCACCGGTACTAGTATCAAGACTCCTTAAGCGCAGTTCAACCTGCAAGGGATTGGTACGAAGCGCGGGAGAAGAAAAGGAAGAAGAAAAAGAGTAGAAAGAAGGAGAAGTATTTGAAGTGCGGAAAAAGGAAGAAAAGAAAGAAGCAAAAAGTTCACAGGACTCCTGAGGGGTAGATGATGTAATGCCATCGTAGCTGAAACGAGCTGGTATATGATGAGAGCTCTTTAGAGATTTGACATCAGACCAGAAAGCGCGAGTTTGATTTGATTCAAGTGAAACTTCGACATGATTGACGTAAGCACGAAGAGCAAGCTTTGCAATTTTCTTAGCGTCAGCTCGTCTCTGCTTGTAAGCGGCAAGGTCATTAGGAAGGCCACTGGAGAGGAATTTTCTTCGGGAGGCATCCTTTACCTTAATGGCTTTGGCAACATCTGAGTTAAACCAAGGAGCATCTTTAGGCCTCCTTGGGGGAAACAAAGGAGTGAATTGAGTGATTAAGGATGAGAGAAACAGATATAACTTATCAACGCACTCTTCAAGGTTCAGGTTGCTGAAAAAAGAATACCAGTTAACTGCGTTAATATGAGAATCTATGCTGCGAAGATCCGCTTTTAAAAAGTTATAGCGGCAAGGTGATTTATTTCTAGGCAAAGGTGGAGATGAGATAGAAAGCTCCAAAAAGAGAGGTGGATGGTGAGGATCTGGCTTAATGAAGGGTGAGAGTGAGGTTGATGCAACAAAAGAAGAGGCTGGCAAGTTGGAAAAAACAAGGTCAAGAAGTTTATTATTTGATTTTGCACTAGTATTGAATTGGGTGAAGGAGCATACGGAGAGAAATGAGGAAAGGGCAAACGACAAATTACCTCCGGACAGTATTGAAAGATACTCACTATCCCAAGTAATGGAAGGAAGGTTGAAATCTCTACAGAGCAATACAGGGGAAAATGGGAAATGAGTTAGGATGTAGCTGGAGAATTCCGCAAAGAAACGTTCATACACCATAGCAGAGCTGCTACATGGGATGTAGACACACGAAACGAGAAGGGAGAGAGCATTAGAAAGAGAGACTCGCACAATAATACACTCTACTGGGAGCAAAGGTAAAAAATCCTCACAAGTGATGCTATTAAGAGAAGCATGTACACCCACAAGAATACCCCCACCATCAGATTTGCCAGTGGCAACACGATCTCTATCTCTGCGAAAAATTAGGTGATTCGGAAGGAGTTCACTGTTATAAATATCATTTGTCAGCCATGTCTCAGTTAGACAGATGATCTGATGCGGATATATAATTGAAAAGATACGAAGTTCAGATGTCTTGATCCTCAAACCACGGACATTTTGACAATAACAGGACAAAGATGAAATTGTACAAAGTTTACGATGCAAGGAGGTGCGAGGCGTATTACTTGTTTCTCCTGTTACGAAAGGACACAGTGTTGTTACGCTTCTGATTGGCAGAAAACTGTTTTACCAGTGCTCCAGGAGGCCAAAATTCTTTTTCCAACAGGCTATAGAGATTGACTGGAACCGTGATTTTGTATGAAGCAATTAAACGGTGTGTCTTCCCGTCTGGAGTGAGTTTCGTACACTGGAGCAAATCAGGTATAAAATTCAATTTAAACTTGATATGATTGATGATGTCTTCGACCGGTGTGTTATAGTCCAATCTTGATATGAAGATTTGTAAGGGTAGCGAAATAGCACGCAGTGGGTTGCCAGGTTTAATGTGAATATCATTCGCTGCAACTCTAGGCGAACTTAAAGTTTCAGTGTTGTTCCGGGATCGCGATGATGCTCCAGAGGTTGAACCATTAGATTGAAGCGCTCGTCTGCTTCTTGTTATCACGGTAGGTTTCAAATTATTTGAAGTCGTGTTGGCCGCACTTGAGGAGCCAGCGGTTTACATCGGAAGTCGATGAAGGAGGCAGATCAACTCTGGCATGCTGGCTAAGAAAAGATATTTCTTCCCGCGCTGAGTCCAGCTGGTCGCGCAGCAAATTGAACCCAATGACTAGGTTATCGATTATTGTTCACGTTTGGTTCAACTTATCCACGAGTGATAACATAGGAGAACCACGACACTTCGGACACAGCCAATAAAAACTGAAGTTCGGGTTGTTAATGCTGTCCGCGATCGCGTTGGATAAATCTGCACACTTTGCATGGAAAGTCAGACCGCAAAGGCCACCACATATAATTATGGGTGTTTTGTCCTGCTTATCAATGCAGGAAGGAGCCAAACAATTTGCCATATTCAATTATAAGATTATAATGAACAAATAAATATAATTATAAAAATTGTCCAATAAAATAATGTCCAAAAAAAGAATTGTCCAATAAAAAGGAAAAGTAAGAGACTTACGAATAATTCGCAAGAATTGATCACAATATAAGATATGTGCAAAGTATATGAAACGTAAGCACTCTTGGTAATCGCAAACACAAACCGAAAATAGCAGACCTTTAGCACGAACCACTAAATAATAGCGAACTAGTATACTATTGGTTGAGGGTGTAGATACACTAAGGTAGGAGTATAAGGTGACCACGAATACGCGATAAAGCAGGAAAAGAAAATTATACAGGTGGCACTACAAAAGTTGAAAGCAGCGCAGCAAGCTCGATACACATCCGGTTTGAGTCTTAGGTAAGAAGTTCAAATGATAAAAAGAACAACAGGGGTCTCTAAGATCTAAGAAGACCACTTGAGTCAAGAACAGAATACGGCTCCGCAAGCTTCCGAACAAAGAAAATGAATATTGTTTACTTAAGCGCACGGAAAAGTTGACATGTTTAAAAAACAGAGGGAAATACACTCGCGCACTGTTTGGAAAAATGATCGATATGACTACTGAGTTGTAAGAATGCCGACGCTGTTAGGATAAACTTCGAGCAAACACGTAAAAAGAGTGTTAGAAGTCGGTGGAGTAAAGCACACGGCCACGTCAGTCGAAATCTCGTGGATTTGAAGAAAAAGTATTCAGAATAATTTTTGAACCAATTTTTCTACGTGTTCCTTCTGGCATGTGAAATAAACCATCGAAAAGGTAACAATATTAGTGAACGGACATAAAATCAATTAGCCCATGAAAAACTAATCGAAAAGGGAGAAGTAAAAGTGTGCGCGTCAATTTGGATGTTCCTTTTTCCTTATTGAACTTGAAATTTAGAGCGTAGATAAACCGTTCGTGGAGTTAAACAAATAAAAATAACGAAAAGGGGTGGTTTTGAACTAAATTGTTTGGAGCTGTGAGAAACTATGAAACCATAGAGTTCTTTTAATGTTTATATAAATCGGGCGGGAAACGAAAGTTTGAGATGAGACGGAGTAGGCAGTGCAAGCTGGATATAATGTTTGCAATATTAATACTTCCCTGTTTATTACCTTGACAGAGTTTGTTAGGCCTTGTTTTGTGAACCCCATCGAGAAAAAAAAAGAAAAAAGGAACGAACAAATGAAGTGGTATATCAAGGAAGTCCCCGTTGTTTTGATGATTTGCCTTAGAATTAAAATTGTAATTTATATTATTTAAATGTAAAGAGAAACCTGGAACTGTGAATATTCCGGAAAGTTAATGTGAGATAAAATTGCTAAGTTATAGGCGAAAAGGTGCAAAGTATAAATTATTCTCGTGTATCTCAAACATTAAGTCATAAAAACAAAAAGGGAAACAGCAATGAGTTGCAATTAGGCACAAATGATCGATTTGCGAGTATAAATATATTTGTAGGGAGGTACTTAATCGTATTTTTACGGAAAATTTTTAGTAGACTCAAATTATTCGAAACGACATTATTTAATAACGAACATGATTGTAAAAAAATGTCCTAAAGCATTATGAATGGAAACGATACGAAACTTAAAAACATCCATGAACCTTAAATTTAAGAATAACGCGAACGTATTCTTTTTGGCCAAAAAGCTTGCGTAGCATTTTTTAAAGAAAAATTTACTTAAAACATTTTTGTCGTTATTGTATTGAGAAATTTATTATATAATATTTTTGTTGTTTTTGTATAGGATTATTTATTATATCATATTTTTGTTGCGATTTTTTTGTTTCGAAATGAAAATACAAAATTTACAAAAAATAGGTATATATATTTACAAAATTTGCATAGCCCACCGAAACTTTATCAAAAAATAATAATAATTTATTAAACTGTTTTGATTTCAAGCCAATTGAGTACTTGTTTACTCCAATATATTGTTTCGATTCATTGATGAATTTGAATTATTTTATTAGGCTTATTGCCCTACGGTTCTTCTTTTTCAATTTTCACTTGCAACTGAAACATGATGATATGTCTTATCGCTCTTTCAATTTGATTTGTAATAATAATTATTTTGTCATTATTAGTTTGATAACACTTATTTTAGTTCAATTTTTTTCATGGTTATAAATTAATGCTAAATTTTTAAAAAAAAGGAAATCAAAGAAAAATCAATATAATTAATGAAATTTTTTCGTGAGAATTGAATATAATACAATGGGTTGTTAAAGTTAAAAAATACGGTCTTTCCATTTTGTACAACCAGACCGGGTATAGGACCCGCTTCGATAGCAGGCTCTTTCGCTGATATGGGCTAGCCATCGGGCGTGCTCCACCGTTTTTTGTCGCTTATCACGGGCTCTTGCCGGGTAGACTGGCCTTCTGCTTGCGTGCCCTTTTATGATATAGGATTATGTGATTTCATTGCATAACTCTATAGCATAAATTGGTTACGTTTGTGCTTCTCATTTGAGTGAAAGAGTCATACAAAGTGCTTTTGTTGAGTTTTTTCACTCAAATGGGAAACACATGGCCACATCTACGTTTGGATCATGATCCGGTTGGGAGGGTGCGAGGGGGCACCACCTCCATCTGAATGTCCCATTCTTATTTGGGGGCCATAAAAATTGTCGGTAATGACGAAGCCCCCTTAAGTCCGTCTGTCTTCCCCAGGTTCAGTTTGTCCTTTTTCGTCTGAAATTTCTAACCCCTTAACTGGTTACCTCCTATTTTCGACTTCGGTTGACTTTCATTTGACCCAGGAATTCATGGTTGCGAAATTCTTTTGTAGTGGGTCCTTGTGCTGGGGGAAAGAACCCGCCCCGCGACACTGCAACGTTATCCTGCCAGCGCATTCACGCGTCCCCAGACAAGTCCAATCTCGGCGGAACTTACCATCCTCTTTTGCCGAGGCAGCAGGCCATCGTTGCAGTCCTGTACGGACATTTGCTTACCTGTTTCACTGCAGAGCTTCATGGACCGCTGGACGAGTTGCTGCATAGGGATGTCAAGTTTGAATGGAAACAATTACGATAAGAGATATTCGAGAAGCTCAAAATATACTTTCCTCGGATCTTGTATTAACCCACTATGATCCAAAGAAGAAAATTATCGTGGCTGCAGATGCATCGAGATACAGTATGGGTGCGGTTCTTATGCATGAGATGCCAGATAGCACTAAGCGACCGATAATGCATGCGGCGTGAACATTCACAAGCGCCGAGAAGAACTATCCATAAAGTAGTTGTTTTCCGATACTCGTAGTGATTCAAAATTTATATAGTAAAAACACTGTATCTACTCCAAAACTACAACTTTATTTAAAAGATGGATATGGCCATTTTGATAGTAACTTGCTCTCTTCTTTGGTCCATTGATACTAAAATCATTGGCAATATCTTAAATACTACGAGATGTTAAGGTACTGAAAAGTTTTAAAAAATCATAGAATTTAAGAAAGAAAATTTTAAAGAGATAATAATGACTGAACATTAAATGAGACATTGAATGAAAGTGCAATTAAAGGTACAAGAATAACAGAATATATAGATAATTAACTAATAAGGGTGATATCCGTTTCCTTTTAGCAAGTCTCTTAACTTCGATGGACAGGTTCCTTCGTCTGTGTTCATACGTGTTTAGGGATCTTGCTGTATTATGTAGAGGCTCTCCCAAGCATCCAATGTATAAAGCCAGTTGACATATTTCAGGAGTTGAAGGCTATCTTTTCCTATGCTGTGTACATTTTCCTTCCCATCCAACCTTCTGAGTGAGCAGTGAGTGTTTGTGAAGGAAAGTTCACCTATAAAATTCAACGAAGAACCACAATTTGAGTAAAATAAAATCTTTTCACTTTTGCGATTATAAATTAATTCTAATAGGGTTGGTAAATCCCCCAAACAATTAAGATTTGAGTACAGTGAGATATAATTAATCATTTAAAGTAGAGCCAAGTAAAATCAAAGCCAGTTCCTTAGAGTTCATACGTCACAGGTAAGAGCTTTCACTTATTAATGTCATAATGGAAGAACAACCAAATAAAAAGAAGGTACCCCCCGACCCTGGGGAAAGGAAGGAGACTACTTTGAGAAAAATCAATGAGGAAATAGATGCCAAAAGAATAAAAAGAAACATCAAAGGTGACACCACGTGTAAGGTCAATAGCCTCAATACAAATGCTAACGGTAGTTTCAACGAACCAATGGACACGTCTGAAACGGAAAAAACCATTGAAATTGCTAACGGTAAACTGTCTAGCGCTCCTAAAAGCATCGAAAAAACAGCAGTAACAGAAACCACGCCAACCATATCCACGCCGATGGAAGACATCGAAAACTTCATGGCGGATACTTTAAACAAAACAGCTAAACCAACTGCTGAAAGAACATATGGAGACCTTAAAGGAAAGTGACAAACAAACAGCGGAATCAACGAAAAAAGGACATAACATCAACAAATATGACAAATATGACACGAGGAAAAAATTCTTTGTACTAATGGACCTTTCCAAAGAAAAGGCTAATTAAAAAATGAGACTCACTCCAATGGCCTTCTATTCAATGAACAAAAACATGAACATAAAGAACATCAAAGATATTAAACAGGTAGGGTACAACAGGATCAAACTAATGTTCATGTGATGAACGAAAACATAAAAAACTTAGGTGTGAGAGCGTTCATACCTAACAACTTTATAATGAGACACGGTATAATAAAAGGTGTTCTACTAAATATTACAGAAGAAGAGATAGCCAAAAATGGTATTCCAAGCAACTCACATGGCATTCAACAAAAGAATATAAAAATTGTGAACGTGTACAGGATAAAAAAAAGAGATCCGGAAAACAGAGAAAGCTTCATACCAACACAAATAGTGAAGATATCATTCTCGGGAGATGAACTGCCAGATGAAGTCAGATTAGAATATCTGAACATGCCAGTAGAATACTACTACCCCAGGCCAAAACAATGCTTAAAATGCCTCAAACTTGGACACACGCAATACTTCTGCAAGGAGTTTCAAGGAGAAAATAAAAGATGTCCAAAATGCGGAGACAACGAATGTCTAGACAAGGAGTGTAAAAATACGAAATGTTTCTTATGTGGAGACCTAAATCATAGCGCTATGGACAAAACCTGCCCCAAATAGATAAACTACGATATGGAGATGAAAGTATGTTCCATTAGAAACGTAACACTCAAAGAAGCCACAAACATCCTGACCAACGACAACCAATTCGAACTGCTGAAAGACAACGAATCCACGGATTCAGCGTTCCCACTACTATAAAAAACAAAAGCAACAAACAACAGAAACTCGAACAATACAATAAATAAATTAATGCTAAATAAACCATACACAAAAACAACAAGAACACGAAACACAAGAACAACCAATTATACAACAAACTTTCCAATGAGTAGTCATCTACTACTACAGTCTAACAATACGCTTATGGAGAAAAACACCCTAGCAGAAAACATCTTCAAAACAGCAAACCAAGCCACACCAATAGAAAAATTAATAAATCTACTAAACAATAATTGTAAAAACCAAACCAACACCAAATACTTACAAATAGAATCAAACTTAATCAAGGAAACAATAAAAACATTTACAAACCACTGTCGGAAAAGACTTAATACAAACAACTTACAATACACAGACTCGCTGACAAATAACAACACTTAATGACATGAAAGATATCAAAAATATTAAATTTCTCCAATATAACATCCAAAGCATTTCCAAAAATAAAGATACACTAGAGTACATTATGTACAAAAATAATATAGACATTGCACTTCTACAGGAAACACTTCTAACAGAAAAATCACCTATCGTAAAAATCAAAAACCACCAACTAATTAACAAAATAAGAACAGAAAAAGAAGGAGGGGGAGTCTCCATAGTAATTAATAACAAAATAAAATTTAAAGAAATCCCTCTAAGCAACAGTGACATTGAAGCAATAGTAATCACCACAACAAATTAAAACCAAACGTAAACATTTGCGCATGCTATTTCCCTGACCTGAGCAGCACAACTTTCAAAGAACAAATCCATCAAATTATAAAAGTGGTTAACGACAAAAATCTCTGCATAATTGGAGGAGACTTCAATGCAAGGCACAAAGACTGGGGAGACAAAACAAACAATGCAAAAGGAAACATCCTTAAATCCGTGTTAAACAAATATAAATTAGCACCTATCACCAATACAGGCACTTTCACCTTCTTTAGGAAAACCAATCAACAGACCACACAAATGTCAGCCCCAGACATCACCCTAACAAACAATTTAAACTACTGGAATGAATGGAACACAAAAAAAATACAAAATAGGCAAGAGTGAGCACGTCCCCATTGAATTCACACTGCAAGTTGAAAATTGGAACAAAAAGAAAAGGCGAATACCAAACAGAAATAAAATCATGGAGGACATCAACACGATCAATTTCACTAACGATTTTGAAGAAAATATGAAGAAAATCAATGCGCTAATCAAAACAACCAGATAAGCGCGAAGAAATTCAAACACAGTCCAAAACCATGGTAGTCAAAAGATATAAATATCCTTTGGAGGGAAAAAACGAAAGCCTGGACAAATTTCCGAAAAATGAAAAGCAACGAAAACGAAGCATAGTTTCTAAAGATACAAAATAAATGGAGAGAAACTGTAACTAAGGCAAAAAGAGAACTGTGGGATCAAAAGATCAATGAAATAACCAAAGTGGAGATATAAAACAGTTTTGGAATTTGGTCAATGCAATCAAGAACAACAACAACAACAACAATAGCCCGAGATTGCAATGGGACACCGAAAACAATAAAGACTTCCTCCAAATAATTAAAAAAACATCAAGCGCTAAATACCAAATGGACTCCTTATATACCCAACAACATAGAACCAGCTGAACCCTTTGAAATACACGAACTGCTCATAGTACTAGATAAACGTAAAAAAAGATCATCTCCGGGAGTGGATGCAATTGATTACAATATTAACTCCCTAAACCATCACAATAAATCAGCACAACTTAATTCTATAAACGATAGCTTCAAAAATAACAACATTCATAATGAACTAAGAGACATCAAAATCGTACCTATCCCCAAGAAAAACAAACCATTGCACAAAATAGAAAGTTATAGACCTATCTCTCTCATAAGCATCCCGCTGAAAATAATTAACTGCCTAATAAAAAATAGGATTGCTAGTGACATTGAATACCAAAACATCCTGAGCAATTTCTGTTTTGCTTATAGAAAAGGAAAGTCGGCAATCTCATGCATAAACACGGTATTACACATCCTCAACAAAGACAAGAAAGCGAAAAACATCATGATTATCAACTGTGATATTTCTAGTGCGTATGAGAGAGTAAATATTCCGGAACTCTTCAAAATCATGTCCAACTTCAACATCAAGGATGATTATATCTCGTGGATCTTAAACTTCCTGATGTATAGGAAATTACATCTAGGCAAGGACTCGACCGAAATTAACAATGGACTTCCGCAAGGGGACGTACTAAGTCCGCTCCTCTTTAACCTCTACACATCTAGCCTCCATAAAATCACTGACAGTCAAACTACACTCATTCAATTTGTGGATGACTTTCTAATCATAAGCAAAGGAAAAAACAGACCCAACAATCTCAAAAATCTACAAACAAAATTCAACAAGTTCACAGAATTATGTAACAGGCTGAATCTCCCATTGGACTTGGAAAAATCGTAAGCCATAGAATTCTACACAAACAAACCCCACCCCAACAAAATAAAATATGGAAGCAAACAACTAGATTGGGTAAAAAATTTCATATTACTAGGCAGAAATTTTAAAAATCAAAATCACTTCAATGAATTCTACAACAAGTCTCTAAGTAAAGCAAACAAAACAATAAACATAGCTTTCAAGATCAGCTCCCCCAAACATGGCCTTACCACCAAAAAGGCATTAAACACCTTTAAGTCTCTAATAAGACCGGTAATAGAAAGCAATCTAACAAACATTGTTCATGCTCCAAATTATTTTCTAAACAAAATAGACAATCTGAAAGCCAAAGCCATAAAACGATGTCTCGGGGTACTTACAACCTCGCCAAATATACTAGCGCTTGCTCTAGCTAAAGAATTACTAGCCAGACTAAGAGCTGAGAAACTCCTCGCCAAAGGAATAGGGAAAAACTTATACCGCCAAGACTTCAAAGAAATGATATCGGAGAACCAAAAAAACTCGAACTATGCCACAGTTTACAAAAAACATGTCGACATCTACAACAACACCTGTTTGGGTTCTGCACTACCAAACCCACACAACATAAAATTTCAAACTAATAGTTTCATGCACAACATCCCCAACAACTTCAAGAAAATAAACTACGAAAACTTCAACAAGTCGGTTGAAGCACTACTACAAAACCTCACTGGTAACCAAGCTAAGAAAACGACTAGGCACTGGTTTTGCCATACACTGCTATAACTCCAAAAAGACACTAAAATACTGCCTAAACACAGACTCTACAGCAGCAAATGCAGAACTAAAAGCAGCCCAGGAAGCTATAAACAACGTGGATGCTGAACCCACCAACACCATAGCCATTTTTAACCGACTCCGAAACGAGATCATAAACAACACAAACCACAAACTCATCACAGAAAAAATCAGAAAAACAATCAACAATCGACCTAACTCACTGCTACTATTATACTGGATACCGAAAGTGGAAAAATTTCACAGCTTCGAATTGGTTGACAAAGCAGCTAAACTGGCCACAATCGAAGGCGAAGAGGTCGACTCACTTCTGGAATGGGACGACTCTATCAAAAAGATTAATGACTCCATTAACATAGAATGGCATAAATACTACCGAAAAAACATCAAAAACCTAGCGTACAGCCCTTGGCTACACCAAGTAGCAACACGCAAAAACAATAAACAGAATTCTACTCAACCGGGCCTACAATCACAAAAGATTAAAAAAAGCAAAAATAGTTCCATCCCAAGGATGTTAGTGGTACGACATAACAGACGATCTTGAACATAGAATTCTAAATTGTGAACACTTTTAAACTCTAAGGAACAAGTATGAAATCTTTCAAAATAACCATCCAATAGCAAAATTTTTTAATAAAAACAACGAGAAAGCACTAACTCAATCAATCGCCTTTCTTGAAGAAGCAAACTTAGAACTTTAACTTCACGTGAATAGTCCTCTCAATTCCCAAAAACTAACTTTTAACCTTCCAAGAAAAGCACTCAATCCAATAATCTAATAACCATTCCAAACGGATACTAACACACTTACGCAGTAAAATCACAAAACCAATAAAGAAAAACTGGAACAAACACTATATTACCATAAGTCCCTAGAGGACATTAATCGATACATCGGTGGCTTGCGCGCTTAACCCATAGCCAATACACACCTAACGTAGGTTAGGTAGAAGGAAAAAAAAGTGCACATTTTCAATTATATGTACGGCTACTGCCAATCGCACCGTATTGAGACCCCGCCTTTTCACGGATTTCACGTGTTCCTGGAATCGTGTAGTGATGAGTCGCTTGGTCTGACTGATATAGCATTTTTCACAATCATTACACTGAATTTGGTATATGCCGCTCATTTTGTTACTTTTCAAGGGGTCTTTTTCATTGCCCAGTAGATTTTTGAGAAAAAAAAACAAAAAGCATATATTATGGATACTGCCATCAAAGACGGATATAGCCCTAATACCATCGAAAAATTAATAGCCAAAAAACAACAGGATGCCTTCAGAAATAAGCATACGGCTCTCTGTAAACAAGAAAACGCTGAAATCACCAAATGGATAAGCATTCCAATGGGGAATTCGTTCTAAGCATTAAGTCCCTCTTCAAACGATTTGACATCAACATCACAGCTTCCACCAAAAACGTGATTCTCAAAAATCTACGGGACAACGAAAAACACCCCCTGAAAAGTAACGAAATGAGTAGTATCTACCAAATTCAGAGTCATGATTGTGAAAAATGCTTTATCGGTCAGACCAAGCGACTCATTGCTACATACATGATTTCAGGCACGCATGAAAGATGCAAAATCCGGGGAAAGGCGGGGTCTCAATACGGTGCAATCGGCAGTAGCCGTGCAATAATTGGAAATGGACACAGCATAGGAAACGATAGCTTTCAACTCCTGAAATATGTCAACCGACCTTATACATTGGATGCTTGGGAGAGCCTCTACAGGGTGCGTACGGTATTTGAGGACTTGGATAAATGTGACTATAACTTCGCGAATTTTTTTTTTATATTTTTTCCTTTTCATATGAAAAATGGCGGACTACAACATCACTCAAGAAATGAAGAGACATGCTGTCATCGTCGCTATATGTGTGAAACATACAGATTTAGAGATCTCTTATTTTCTTAATTGCGCCCGTGCATTCGTGCATAAGGTTCACCGTGAATTGGAAGCATCAGGAGGTGGTACAGAATCGGTTGCAAAACGCAAAAAGCACGAACAATGTTCTGACACTGTCCGATCTGCAGGATTTTCAGAACAAGTGCAAGCGATCATAGACGGAGGCCCTTCAAAATCAATGAGGGTCTCTGCAAGTGAGCTTCATGTTTCTGAGCGCCTTATTCGTAGAGTTGTCCACGAAGTCATGTCGGAACGAACACGGGAACAGAGAGCTCTCCAATCAAAACGTCTTTTAAACAAAATCAAACACCCTGAGGCGCCCAAAATGTTATGGTTTTTTTCCGGCGAAAAAATTTTGACTAAGATCAAAAGACCAATCGCAGAAACGACAGATGGCTATGTTCAAATCCTACGGAGGTTCTTGTTACTATGCACACATAATTTCCAGCCACTATTATGGTTTCAGGCGTTGTCAGCAACGAAGGACATGTTATGCCACCACACTTTTTTACTCAAGGACTTCGAGTGAACTCTGCTGCATACATCGAGGTTTTGGAGACGGTAGTGAAACCCTGGATAGACAACATAAGCGGAGGCAGACCATACATTTTTCAACAAGACTCTGCTCTTTCACATAAAGCGATGGCGGCACAAGATTGGATGGCCGAAAATTTTCATGACCACATAACATCGAACCTCTGGCCACCTAGCTCACCAGGCCTTAATTCTTTGGATTATTACGTATGGGGCATAGTTGAGCGTGAGACCAATAAGCGTCCACATAATACCACTTCTTCGCTGAAGACTGCTATTAATGCCGTTATGGTCAATATGAACAAGGAGCATTTGATACGGGCATGTAATCGTTTCCGGACCCAGATCGAAGAGGTTATTGCTGCTAATGGTGATTTTATTGAATAACTTTATAGCCATATATTAATTTAACTTATATAATATATATATATATATATATATATATATATATATATATATATATATATATATATATATACTATCTATACATCGCAGTCGAGGAAAAATACCTCAAGCACACAAAATATCAAAATTTGTGTATCTAGGCGCGAAAATAACGAGAACCAGTAATGAAAGAGACGAAATACGCCGAAGAATATATGTAGCCCGTAAATAAAATATAATATTCAGTTTTGATGATCTTGAAGACTAGCTGCATGCAGAGGAAAACATAGCTCCAAGTATACGAATCTGTGATAAGACCTGTGTTATTCTATGGGTGTGAAACATGGACCCTAATCCAAGCATCCGCAAATATATTGAACGCCTTTGAGCGACGAGTCCCGCGGCGAATAATCGAAGCGAAGCTTGAGGGAGACCAATGGCGAATTCGATACAACCATGAGCTGTATCAAATTTTTGACGAACCGGAGGTGTCAACGATTGTTAAACTGCGGAAGCTGCAACGGGCTGGTGATTCATAACAAGTGTATACATTTTTGTCGAAAAAAACATAGTTTTTATGAAGATTGAGCTGTAATGTTTATTTACTATAAAAATTTTGTCCCTCACAAATAAACATGAAACATTATTTCGGGTATATGTGCCCCTCGTGCTGCTCAAACGATGATTGTAATTTTCGATGACATTTTCGCACATTTCCGGCGTTATTAGGCGTACCTTGGCTCGAATATTGTTTTTTAATGCTTCAGTAGTCTGGGGAGCAGCGTAAACACGATCATTCAGAAATCCCCAAAGGAAGAAGTCACAAGGAGTCAAATCACACCATCTCGCCGGCCAATTTATGGATGGACCAAAAAATTCACGTAGAGCGCGAAATGTTTGCACTGGCGATTCATTATTTTTGTAAAAAGTTTTAAGAATAATAAAACGTTTGGCTGATATGTATGACGCCATGGCTAGAATTGTAAAAGACCAAACTGTCATAATCTGTCAATATATGGATCTGAAATTGGTGATAAATAAGAGTTAAGGCCCATTCACATGTATACACTTGTTATAAATCACCCTTTTATATATATATATATATATATATATATATATATATATATATATATATATATATATATATATATATATATATATATATATATATATATATATACTATACTATATGTTTATTGATTTTTTTTAAACTTTGCAGTTTATTTATTTATTTACACTACTTCACAGATCTGTGAACCCAATTACAAAGTAGGTAATGAAATATAATACAATACATGCGAATAAACAAAGTTATATCAAGAAAAAAATAACAAGAATATAAAATACGGATAAATTTTTGGAAGCTAAGCAGAATATTATGTAATATGCTTTTAAAAGCGTTTAAGGAATGTGGCAGAGGACCCAGCTGGAGCTCATTGTAACGACGTGATACGCGTACAAAAAATGAAAAAAAAATAAATGCCGGTACGAGCAAAGGGCACAAAGAATATGTCTGTTGAACGCGTTCTTGAGGTGGGACGTATATAAAGCCTTTCATGAAGGTCGGATGAAAGAATACCGTGATATAATTTAAATAAGCAGCACAAGTCAAGAAATTCTCTCCTATTTTTGAGTGATGGAATGTTTAGGATCAGTAAGCGCTCAACGTAGGAGCAGTAAGTGAGGTTATATTTGTAGAATATAGATCGTGTGAATTTATGCTGTACAGTTTCAACAGCATCCGATAGATTGGTATAGTGAGGAGACCATACTTTGGAGGCATACTCAAGGATTGACCGGGGTAGAAGTACGAATAGATGGACGCTGGTTGAAATGCTAAAAGACTTGCAAGAGGATCGTAAAATGAAACCAGCGACACGTGAAGCTCTTGTGGTTATGGATGAAACATGGATGTTAAATTTCAAACCTGAGTCAAATACTACTCCCAAATCTTTAAATTTGTCCACAAGTGCGAGCACCGATCCATCAATCTGGTATTCATATAAAACTGGATGAATTTTGCTGGTGAATCTCATGTGACAACATTTAGAAATGTTAAGAGGAAGTAAATTACCTTGACACTAATTTTGGAGATTGTCAAGATCATTTTGGAGGTATAAGCAGTCTTTGCTGGAGTTAATGGGGCGATAAATTTTTAAATCATCAGCGTAAAGAAGACGATTAGAGGACAGGCATTGGAGAAGATCATTGATGAAAATGTTGAACAGCAAAGGGCCTAAAATTGATCCTTGAGGAACACCAGATTTTGGGCTAAATGAGCACGATGAAAAAAAATTATTCCATGTAACGGTGCATAAGCGATGGGATAAGAAGGATAAGATTCAGGAGAGGACAGAGTCGGAAATGCGGAAAGATCGGAGTTTGTTAACCAAAAGGCCATGATCAACACTGTCAAAGGCTTTAGCAAAATCGGTGTATATGACATCGACTTGTTGACTCTTGTCGAAAGCAAGAGAGATGGTGTTCGTAAGTTCTAACGAATTAGTTACTGTCGAACGACCTTTAATGAAGCCATTTTGTTCATTTGCAAACAGGATACTGATACCATCGTACATTCTGTTATGTGCAATTCTCCCAAGGAGATTTCACTTCGATCTCCGGACTTATGGATCGGAAAGATGTTGGTTTGCTTCCAGACGTCAGGGAAGCAGGAGGAAGAAAGGCTAATAATGAAAATAATTGATAGTTGGGTAGATAATGAAGAAGATAATGACTTAACGCACAGATTTGGTATTCCATCAGGACCCGAACCACCATTAATGTCAAAGGTAAGCAGTACATTTTCAATTTCTGATGGAGAGGTCACGATAGGATTCATAATATGGGAAGGAGAAGGACACGATGAGTATGTGGTGGACCAGCCACTCGACTGCCACAAACGCAACCAATACTCAGCAACGCCTCATCGACGGACCGACAGACATCCAGCCCCCGACTGCCACGCACGCATCGCCCATTTGGGTTGTATGAATGCTCAACCGAGCATCAGATAGCAATCGTCAGCATGTGGATGCTTGCCCGCAATTCAAGCGCGTGCATGAGGAAATGTGCACGGTAAGCAGTCTGGCTGGTGGATTAGCGTCCAACAAGTGGACGTCTTATGCAAGCGAAGCATATTCAAGATATGGAGTGGTGACCACCGTGGATTGGAGCAGACGACGATGTCAGCACAAAACTACTATTTAACCAGCATGCGAGTTCAACTCGTCCTCCTTTTGGTTTTGTAGTTTATACGTGTCACGACGACGTGTCGACACGCGACAATTTATTTAAACGTTATTGAATAAATTTACTTGCAGATTAGTAATCAAGTCTTTTACTTATTCCTACACTGGCGATCCTGCGAGTCGAACAGCGCTCAACAACACGATCAAGGACACATAAGACCACCACCAGGAGCACCTTGGGACATTGCCCAGAAATTCACCCGACGTTTGCACCTGACGCAGTTCAAAGCCACGATGTCGAATTTATTGGAACCAGTCCCACCAACTGTCGCCCCAGCTCGATCCACGCCACACGAAGGGATCCCCGACATGAACCGAACAGCAGCCACGCCGATGATCAAACTCCCACCAGTATGGCATGACGATTTGGACCTGTGGCTGGCCCGCGTCAACGCGACGCTTGCAACGAACGGCGTCACGCAGGATGATGCCAAATTCAATTGGTTGGTGGCAAGCCTCGACAAGAAGGCACTACGACAAGTGCGTCAGGCAGTCATCAACCCGCCGCCTAAGGACAAGTATGGCAGCCTCACCGACGCACTGTTGGCCGCCCACGACATCCAACGCAGGCGAGCTACACTCCCAGTCAACGCCGCGACAAGCAGTAGCCCGCACCCCGATAACACGCATTTCATCGCCAACATCTCAACGCTAATCGAGTCGACGGACCGACCAAGTCGGACTGACGAATTCCGCAATCTCGCCAACAGGGTCTCCAACCTCGAGGACGCCGTTGCGGTTTTATCGACTCAATATGAACGAGATGATCGATCGTCGGAGGATGATGAGGTCGCCACGCTCCGCCCTCGGCCGTGTTGGTTCCACCAACATTACGGGCCGCAGGCCAGGAAATGCCGGCCCCCGTGCAAGTACTAGCAATTCCGACACGATCGACGCCAGCCGGGTGGATCTCCAAACCCCGCGCTATGAAGCGCACCGTGATATTCACCCCGGCACTCAACAATCGACACATGCTAATACAGCATACCCGCACCGCAACAACCACCCAACGAACGCAACGATGCGCATCGCGACATTCACACCTAGCGCCCAAAACGACCGACACCCTCGACACACGCCAGTATGATGTCCAAACCCCGCGCCAGGAGGCGCACCGTGACATTCACACTGGCACCCAACGACCAACGCCCCAAACGACCGACACACGCCAGCGCAACGCCAACATGGCACAACTGGAAAGCAACAACTAATACACTCAACTCACGCTAGGACGATGTCCAAACCCCGCGCAAGGATGCGCATCGCGACATTTACACCTAGGGCCCAAACACCGACCCACAATGACCGACACCCTCGACACACGCCAGGACGTTATCGTGACCCCGGCCCAGGAGGCGCACCGTGACAACCACACCTGGATCATAATGCACTCCACCGCTCAATATCGTGGCTCCGCCACTGCAGGGGGAGTACTGTGGTGGACCAGCCACTCGACTGCCACAAACGCAACCAATACTCAGCAACGCCTCATCGACGGACCGACAGACATCCAGCCCCCGACTGCCACGCACGCATCGCCCATTTGGGTTGTATGAATGCTCAACCGAGCATCAGATAGCAATCGTCAGCATGTGGATGCTTGCCCGCAATTCAAGCGCGTGCATGAGGAAATGTGCACGGTAAGCAGTCTGGCTGGTGGATTAGCGTCCAACAAGTGGACGTCTTATGCAAGCGAAGCATATTCAAGATATGGAGTGGTGACCACCGTGGATTGGAGCAGACGACGATGTCAGCACAAAACTACTATTTAACCAGCATGCGAGTTCAACTCGTCCTCCTTTTGGTTTTGTAGTTTATACGTGTCACGACGACGTGTCGACACGCGACAATTTATTTGAACGATTATTAAATGAATTTATTTGTAGGTTAACAAGTCTTTTACTTATTCCTACAAGTACATAATGGTGTTCGAAACCTTAAATGTAGAGGAAAAAAATTGAGCGAAAAGGTCACAGATAGCTTGCCCATCAGAAGCTTGGCAATTACGCCATGAGAAGATATTAGGAATATGGGATGTTATTTTCAGAGAATGTATGTATGTTCAAAAGGGCTTAGGACTATTAGATTGCAATGATGTTTCAATCATATAATAATAAGATCGCATTGCGTTCTTAACTAATTTTGGCTTCTTTACGAAGCACTCGGTAGTTGGTGAGGTCAGTGTTAGAGTTAGAATAATGAAGTTTTTTGCGCGCCTGGTCCTTCAAATAGAGAGCGTCTGGGACTTCAGCGGAAAACCAGCTGGGCTCTTTTTCCGGGGGGATCGGCAGATAGGTACATGGTTTGCAATAATGCTACTGAGATTCTCATAGAAAGTTGATAGCGCTGAATTGACATCTAGCTTCTGTAGCATTGAATTCCAGTCAATATTATACAGCTCAAGCTGAATGGTTGCATAGTTGGCTTTGCAGAAATTAAATCTTGGGGAGAAAGGAGTGCGTTTGGACTGGGGTGCAAGAAAAGATAAACGAACCTCAAGTGGAGGATGGTGGGGATCAGGTTTTACATATTCGGAGAGGGATTTTGTGATCGAGGAGATAGACGCAGGATTGGTAGTAAGGATGAAATCGAGAAGTTGATTGTTTGCGTTTGGGATCATATTTAATTGCGATAGGGAGCAAAGCGATAAAAAAGAAGAAAACAGGATCGAGAGATCATTGAAGGATGAGAGGGTATGAGAGCTTGAGTCCCACCTTAGGCAAGGCATGTTCAAGTCACCACAGATTAGATAGATAGAAGATAATTCAGAGAAAATCGGTTGTAAACGCGTAAAGGAGCATTGCAAGGGATATACGTGCAAAGGAATACTTAACTCACGGCTTGAGAGATATTGATTAAGACAGTGGTGCATTTTACTGGAAGAGACGGTGAAAAGTCAAGGCAGAGTTTGCTGTCTAAGGCTTTATGAGTAGCAATAAGTACACCACCACCATCAGATTTACCTGAAATCAAACGGTCTCTATCATTTCGGTAGACATCATATAGTGGAAAAATTTCACTGCTGACGATATCAGGAGTTAGCCAGGTTTCTGTAAAACAAACGAAATCATCGCCGGAAATGGAAGACCTTCCAGCTTGGTTTGCATGCCACGTACATTTTGATAATAAAGATTGAAGCTACGAGAAGTGTTTTGAATATCAAAATTTAAATTAATATTTGAAGAAGTTGTAGGGTGACCAGTTGTTAAAGTTTCGGAAGAGAGCTTACCACACGACGAAAATTTCTTTTTTGGTTGCCTCAAACGGTTTAATTAGTGTTCCAGGAGGCCAGTATTCTGGTTGAAGAACTATGCTGCAGTTTGACGCCACAGTAAGCTTAAAGGACGCTATAACTCTTCCCTCAATGTTATCTTTTGTCAGTTTGTGGCAGCTGATTATCTTTACTGAAGGTCCAAATTTCGTGGAGACATAATCACAAATGTCACTTGTCGATGTCTCGTAAGCCAGACGAAATATAAATATTTGCTTCGGCGGCGCCACGACATGAAGAGATGGAACTATCTGTGGTGCTGGCAGATTAAAAGCGGAATTAGAAACATCAGCTACTGGCGTTGGTTGAATAACCGTTACAAGAGTGTTGGGTGAAGTGGGCCGATTTTTCGATATAGCACCTCGACGAGAAGAAGAGAGCCCAGGTGATGATTGAAATACAACCTCTGAATCATTGCTGGTCAACAGGTTAGCGCTATTTTTTGTTGCAGGTTTAGCTTGCGTTTTACTTCTCGTTGTTATAGCAGGAGCATTATCTAATGTTGTTCTAGTATTCTCCCCCGATGAAGGAAGATCTGGTGTGGAAGGCTGTAACACATCGCGAGTCTCAAGGCTGGTCTCAGTTAGAGCATGCGCAGATAAAGTGTCAGCAAACTGGAGCAAGGGAGCAATCTCACTATACGCAACCAAACATTTATTGTGCAAAGCACTTAGTTCATCACATAAAGTTTTCACTGTTAAGCTAGCCATGTGAAACCTTGAAACGTAGGCTGAATTTGAATAACGTCTACAGGTACCAGTACCAGTGGACGCCATTGTCCGGTTTGTTAATAGCGTCGGCAACAGTTTGCAGTAATGTATCTAATTAATTTACTTCTATAATTTATTACAGGAAATTAGCGCGTTTAAAAATTAAATCGTTCCTCTTCTCATTGGAAATATGTTTCTTTGAGTCGTTATCGTCATCAATTATTCATGCACATACGTGTTGTGGGAGCAATTTTTATGCATTATCATTTCGGGGGCGAAGCGTGATTTTATGACATTCAATTAAGTATGGTGAAAGAATCGTGTTTCTTGTAGACATTTGTACAGAATGGCTTTATCTTTTGAGAAAATTAAGACAAAAAGTTATTATTTATTTCACAACTTTCAATTAACACGTTTGGCAAATTACGTTCAAAGCAGCAATCGAACTACACAATGCATCATGTAATATAAGACGCTGACCATAAAGCCATAGAAATATGGTCTTAAAATCGATTCATTAGTCGCTGGTCATAGCTGAAGACGCTTACTAATATGAATGTTAACAATGATGCAAATAGAAATTGGAGTCACCAAGAATAATTCTTACCGGAAGACTGCAAAAACCTATAATTTTCAATGGCTGAAATGTATTAATCATATGCAGAACGAAAGAAAACATCGTTGTACAATTTCATTGGAAATTTTTATAATTGCGGAAATTCAGGAACATAATCTTCAAATTCATTTAGATCACAACAAACAACATATCCATCTCGTACGTTGGCAAATTGTTGATCCTTCTTCAATCGGTTCAACCAGCTCACAGTGTGACATTTGTTCTTGCACATTGATTTGATTTTCACCTCGTCGGCACTAAGGAATGGATCATTGAAGACAGCGAACGCGACATCCTTATTTTCATATTTCACTACAATCCATATAACATCCGGGATAGGGAATCGGTCATCGTCCAAATAAATAGGCATCCGTTTGCCTTCACTATTTTTCAAAGTAGCGACACCATGGCTGCCCGTGTAGATATCGACAACGCCTTTAAGATCTGCAATATCCTGTTTCAGAAGATCATAGTTCCTCAGACCTTCATGAATCACAAAATAGTTCCAGGTAAGCTTTTTAGTGCTGTACAATTGGCTGTTGATTAAAAAGCGGTCGTCAACAAAGTGAACCATGTCGAAAGGAGGAATATTTTTCACTTTCAGGTAGTCAAACAAGCGCTCATTGACTTCATCGAGACGGAAAGCTTTCATGAAGTCCACCTTGTACCTAGAAGACGGCGCAGGTTTTTTGAATATGTCCTTTTTCACCACTTCTAAAGCACTTGAAACAAGATCTCCTTTTCGAACATGTGCAAAAAGAGTCTTACCGCGATCTTCATCGTAACACGCTTCACCAGTAATGTAAGCTTTTTGATCAACTGGATTAACGAGTCCAAACTTCACCGATACTTTACCGGTCGGACATCCTGGCACTGGAATTAGAACATCTTGTATGGATCGCAGGTCACAAGCAAGATCCTTGGCGTTTTTCAAATCCAGTCCATTATCTACTTGGAATTTCCCGTCCTGTTGACACTTTACATTGACGAATTCCTTTGGCGTTCGCTTTTTGATATAATTTGGACCACAGGACACGATCGCGGATTCTCCGTGCGGAATAACAACTGATTCGACCTCGTCCACCAAAGATGTCCCGAAAAGATTTCCCTGATCGTTGAATACAATTGGCCAAAAGGTGTCCCAATGCCGTCGAGATCCAAAAGGTATGACACAATCTTCAGTTGGCAAATGAAGGCCTTGGCCACCGCTGACAGCCAGGCAAGCGAAAAGGAATGTAGTCACCCACATGCTGATTTATTACTTTGCTCGAGCTCCACTGAAGACTGATTTTTATACTGAAGAAATTGACCGACCGCTTCGAAGAAACAACAAGCACTCGCGAGCTAATCTGAAAGGTCAAGCGAGCAAGAGATACTGAGCGCAATATTTACAAATCAAGAATGTAAGTATTTTTGTTGCGTTTTATTTGTGATGGCGCGAATGAAGAAGATTGGCACAAAATATTTTCGTAGAATTATTTTTCTTGGTTGGCTTTCCGAGTAACTAGTTCGTCTAGAGTAATTAAAAATTCGGATCGCTTATTAAAATTAATTCACAGAAATTGAAATGCTAATTACCTATGAAAATTGCGTATTCCAGGATATATGCAATCGTTTTGGGAAATCGATGAAGAGATTAAATTAATTCTAGATCATATGAGCTCAGAACATGTCACCAGAGTAGCGTATAGGAGTTCCTCTTTAAGATTGCTCCATTTAGTTCAATTCAATTCAATTTCACTCCGTAAATAATTAATGCAATTGTGGGCATTCACTCATGGTCGCACGACTCACTCCTCATGATCTGGACATTACAGTATGGAGGCGCACGCAATTCGCAGCCGCTTCCATGATGCTTAATTTGAATGCATGCATGATTCATGATTGCAATAGAAAGTTTTCTTCTGTCCACGAAGATAGGAAATTAGTCGATTTGAAATGCGTTTTTGTGCAGCGGAAAAACTGATCACCATCAGAATCTAAAAACATGAAGTTAATTGAGTACCAACTTATTAAAGGTAGTCATCGGGGTTGTGAATGAGGAGCGAACAAATTGGGTGATTGCGAATAGTAATTTTGTTGACTTTATTATTTGCTGAGGTCAGATGGCAGGATCCTTTGCTCCTGAGTACTCAGATCAGGATCCAATAGGTTAATAAGATCCCCTTCAACTAAATCATTCAAGCGAAAACAAAATGGTGGCCGTGTTCGACGAAAACCCGTGATTTCTATTTCAAACAAAGGTATAGCTCCGATTTGGATGACATCTGATACAAAGGTTTACTGATCTACATCGAGAAGATCTCGAATAAAATTCAAAATTGTGTCACGGAAACCCTTTGCACTCTTTTCATGCGATCGTTAAAATACCGCCCGAGCCAAGGTTATAAAGGCTAAAATAAAAATGTTAAAGTAAAACTAAACAAAAACGAAAAAAATGATTACATTAAACAAAAAAAAATAGTTGAATAAAATAGAATAGATAGTTGAATACAATAGGTTCTTCGAGAAGTCGGAGATTGGTTGAAGAATAAAATGAATACATGTCCAAATGTCAATTCTAACGCCTCATCACTATCCAACAGCAGTTCGAAGTCACAGATACCCGGGAAGTTTCTTAAAGGAAGTCAGGCGAAAATGAATTTGATAATACTTAATTGAATTTCTCTAAATACAAGTGTTCTCATACGGACTAAAGGATACGATTGCCAATTGATGGCTCGGCCATACAACATTGTAAATTGACATGCATCGTGAACACATTTCCTTGTCTTTTGTCGTAGATGAAGTTTCATATCGAAAAATCTCAATTAGCGTTCCACTCAGCCGGAAGAAATAATAGTAAAACTGTGTATATACGATGCCGCCAGCCGTTGCGGTACCACCACCTGTTACATGGGCTCGGCAATCCGATTTGCTGTATATGACGATAAATGTTGAATACAAGGCGTCGTTTATAGATTCATGGAAAATAGCATGCAGTGCAAGAGGACATTTGTAGTTGATAATAAACCTTATGAAGTCACCTTAAACTTCCTTTGCAACATCAATCCAGATAAAGTGCAAATCTTAAATAATAAGCGGTCACTGGAATTCAAGGTTTACCAAGCCGAATCAGGACCTTTTACGCCAACGCTGACAAACGACAAAAAGAAGCCACACTTCTTAAAAGTAGACTTTAATAAATGGAAGGATGATGACGCGGACATGGACCAAGAAGGCGAAAGTATGATGAACCGTCGTTTGATGATCTCGATTATGAAGAGGAAAATTCCGATGATGAGGATATATACCAAACTTAACAGATAATCCAACACCAGCTGAGACAACCGGAGCAACAAAGACGGAAAGAATTTAATTAAGGAACATAAAAATTAGTAAGAAAAAATCTTAACATTGAACATATGAAGAAAAAAGAAGTAAACATAAAACAGATCATTCAATCCAAAGCATTCATTCTTCATATACTTGATTTCCGATGTACTAGCTGAACTCATCGTCTTCTTCAGCTAATTAAAAACTGTTCCTCAATATGAAGGTGCTGCCGATATTATTTTCTGTTCTAGTTTTCCATTTCACTGCACAAGCTCAAGAATATTCAGACTATAGATGGAATCCATCGTGAGATTATTTTGATTCTGTAAATATAACGAGCGGACGTAAAACGGATCATATATTTTCGATGGTGTTGTTTATCCAATTAAATACATTGGAGTGTATAATTACGAGTATATCAACCCTAGAGGTACATAAAGGAGACGGCGAGCTTTCAATTCCTTTGGAAAGCGTTAAAGTCGCTTAATACAATCAAACCTTCCGTGTACGTACACAATCATTTTCGAAAGCTTTTGCAATTTTCAGCTGATGCTATTTTAAGGGATGCGTAAAATTTTTCAACTGTCGAAACTGATTTCGATATGCAAATTCAAGTCATTTATTAGCACGTTCAAATGTCATCGACAAATGTCAACAAAATCATGCTTCGCGCCATATTTTCAAAAGTATTTGATCCATAAAAACTGCGTGGACACCCCTGCTTTTGAAGCGGAACTATCAGTTTCCATATCCTTCGTAAAATATGAATTTCGCATCCAAAAATTAAAAATTTTTTAATGAAAAACTTATTATACGAAAAAAAACGCGAGTGAATTACAAAGTGAGGTGTGTAGTTTTTCATTATTTGCTGGAAAAAGGAACTGACGGGCAGTATTTTTCTTTGCTCTGGTGGGTAAAGTGTAACCAAACATAAAATCATGAGAAAGGCCATCAAATTAAGTGAGTTAGTCAATAACCACGCGATATTTTATTGCAGAACAGTTAAATTTTGACTGTATTTTGGACCTGTGCCCTGTAAAAAAGTGGTTTTGCCTATAGGTTTGATGATTTACGTGACTGAAATACGTTTCATGTCCGTTCCTTGAACATTGACATATGTCGAATAAATTGATGAAAATATTTTGATTAAGGACTTAATTCATGGATTTTTCAATCAAATTAACTTTGAATCAATTCATTCTATGGTTTCGTGCTAGCGTTTTGTCCAGAGCGTATTTATTTTTGTAAACATTTTGACTAGAAGCGTTTGTAGCGAGAGTCATCGCGGAAATTTCTGAATATTACCGGTCGAGCCCAACAAAAACGTTAAAGAAAGTTCATGAGTATTGAATATCGGATTGTTTTGAAATCGTGAAGTGAATTAGATAAGTGTGCATGATAAAATTTCATTTAGAAAATTGGAAAATACTGCAGTACCAAATGTTTTTATCTCAACACAGTGCAACGTGATCTGGGCGCCTCTAAAACTTATTTTCGAAATATGGCGGTTTAATTTGAAATTATTTGATTATTTATCGGAAAACGAAGAAAGCCGACTTCAAAGTGCCCTACAAAGAATGAAATGAATTTTATGAAAGTGGTACTAAATCACCATATAATATCACAAATGAGCACCACAAGGTGTTAAATCACAAGAGATCGGTGGCCAATTGTGATCACCTCTTCGAGAGATAGCATGGTCTGGCAACTTTCCCGTAAAAGATCGATGGTTTCGTTGCTTGTGTGGTGCATAGTGCCATCTTGTTGAAAGTAAACGTTGTCCAGATCAATACCATCCAATTCCGGCCATAAAAAATCATTAATCATCTCTCGACAGCGCAATCCATTCACCGTAACTGTTGCTCTAGCCTCATTTTCGAAAAAGTAAGGTCCAATGACTCCGCCGGACCATCAGCCGCACCAAACAGTCACACGTTGAGGAATGAGAGGCTTTTCAATAATAACTCTTGGATTTCCCGAACCCTAGATGCGACAATTTTGCTTGTTGACGAAGCCACCGAGGTGGAAATGGGCCTCATCACTCAAGATGATTTTTCGATAGACTTCCGGATCATTTTCATGCATTTCAAGGACCCAATCAGCAAAGACACGACGTTGTTGATGATCAACCGACTTGAGTTCTTGTATTACTTAACTTTATAAGCCTTAAGACTCAAATCTTTATGCAAAATATGTTGTAATGACGTTTGTGGAATGCCTAATTCCAAAGAACGACGAGGAATGGACAAATATTCTAGGCTGTTCTTGAGTGACGTGCACAGGCTTTATTCTTCACATCACTAAGTTATTCCAACAGCTGTATTGCGGTCCAAAAAGGCGCTTCACGACGACCCAAAAATGTTCGAGTTTTACGTACCGTCTCTGCCAAATTTTGACCATTTTTATAGTGAATTTTAATAATGTAATGTAATTTGTGTATCGTTCCATTTTTATTATGGCGTAGTTTTTACATGTCAAATGCCAAAATATGACAGCTTCAAAAGTGATATCTACCGAAATAGCCGGCTATCCCAAATAACATCTCTAATTGGAAAACCATGTACGACCTAGAGTTCACGCATGAAAAAATTGAATCGTTTGCGAGTGTGCTTTGATTTGCTGAAAGGAAAAATATTCATGGCTTGCAGAATTGAATTGCACAGTGCTCGGCAATTTTTGCTGAAAGTTTCTATCACTTTCCCGTTTCCAGATTTAACCTTCATGTTTTACCCTGATCGAATGCCGACTCATTCAAGGGTAACTAGCGGAACATCTCTACTGCTGATTTTGGGAATGACACAGATCTCGATGTCACGATATATTTCGAGGACTGAATAGATGAATGACAAATTTTATAAAGTAAAGAGTGAATTACAGTTACATTCCAAAGCATGCATATAAGTCGGCCGGGTGGCAGCATATAAGTCGGCCACTAAATGCCTAGGTATGCTAATGCGCCAAGTGAGGGACTGGATGACTGCTCGCGGGCTCAGTTTAGCACTGGAGAAAACCGAAGTAGTCATCTTGATAAAAAAGAGAATCCCTAGAGTGAGGATGATCAGTATTGGAGACATACAAATCGAATCGAAGCCAGCGGTGAAGTACCTGGGGCTACTGATCGACTCGAAGATGAGTTTCTCTGAGCAAATCAGGGCAACGGCTGAGAAGGCTGCTTCGGGAATATCGGCTCTGAGTCGACTTATGGCCAACGTAGGGGGACCCAGCCCGTCAAGGAGACACCTCTTGATGAATGCTGTAGGATCAGTGCTACTGTACAGAGCAGAGATATGGGGTGACGCTCTCAGCAAGGAGGTATACCGAAAACGCTTGGTACAGGTACAGAGAAGACGAGCACTGAGGATTGCATCTTCGTATCCGACAGTCTCTGATTCAGCCGTGAGAGTACTTGCAGGCGTGATTCCTGTCGCCCTCCTTGCTAGAAAGTGCCGCGCTATTTACCTGCGCACCGAAACGAAGACGCGAGACAGATGGTTGACCGCAAGGAGAGACAGCGCTCGCTCAACGATTGGCAGCAGTCTTGGGTCAATTGCACGAAGCGAAGGTGGACTGCGCGCCTCATCCCGGATGTGAGACCGTGGCTAAATCGAAGGCATGGTGAGACTGACTTCTATCTGACCCAGCTTTTGAGCGGGCATGGGTGTTCACAGTCCGCCGATTGTCGGTTTTGCCCAGGGGAAGAGGACAATGCCTGCCACACATTTGCGTGTACAAAATGGGTCACGCTGCGAAAGGAACTCTTCAGGGAGACGGAAGAGCTCACCCCGGATAATATAGTTTCGGGATGCTTGAATCGGTTGACAAATGGAACCAGGTGGCACATTATGCTCGGGCAGTCCTAAAACACAAAGGGGATTCACAGCAGCCGAGGGCGCTGGGGCTGTGGGATCACTTTTCTGGCACTTCCCCTTCCCCTCTCCCCTCCCGCTAGGAAAGGGATCCCCGGCTTGAAGGCGCCTCACGGCGCAGCAAAACGAGACCTGGCCCAAAGTAATGTCTCAAACGGTTCCAGGCTGGGTTCTCAGGTTGACAGGGGAGGTGTTTAGTGGGTAGTCCAGTCGCCTTCTTGCGAGCATGGGAGTCCCACACTCTGTGCATAAATAGCATTCACCTCCCTACCACAAAAAAAAAAGCATGCATACTTCTGTCAAGGACGTATAGATATTCATGGTTTAGTTTTGGTGTTAGCCTGTTCAACAATACATACACCTGGATTGTGTATTGGTATTTTTGAAGCGGTTTTCAATTTAGCCAGAGGTCCTTTTGACAAGAACAATTGGAAAGTTAAAAACAATTTATTTGTTTTAGGAAGCAAAATAATTGCAACCGATAGAAGTTGTTTGATATAATTGGTGACGAAATTTCGTAAATACAAATATAACTGTGGTTATGCTAGTGTAGTTTGATTCAAAAGAGTCTGTTGTTGATGATAAGAGAATTAAACCATAATTTTGAACTGAAATCATATGCTAACCATATATGGGGGATATATGGGGGAAGAACCGCGAAAACGTATCCGAATTCCGTGAAAAGTGTATAGGCAAAGAAGCAATTTTTAGTGCTGCCAAGTCGTTCACTAGAAAGGCTATTCCTGTAAGCAATCTTAAAGACGCATTCGATGTCGTCTTTCTGCATGGGACTGATATACGAACAGTTCTAAACAAGCAACCCATTACAAAAGACAATCTCTTCCGATATCTTCACGATAAAAAAATAGCTGTACGGCCTGGCTTTACCAAACAAATCCTTATTGAAGATGTTATACATTTTTGGTCACAGAAAGAAGAAATCCATTAAAAAAATCGGGTCCTTGCTCACAACGCGGCGATATGACAGAAAATTTCCCAATAAATTTAATGGCTCGACATTTTACAGAGACACACGAGTATTATTATATAGGATGCGAGAAGTCATTAATTCATGTTTTTTCAACAAAACAACTGCAAATAGGTATAGAAAATGATGATTTTACGCAATAAGAAGGCCCAACACCGGAAATCGTTCAAGAGCACTACAATTTGCAGAAATCAATCTTTTTGTTCAATTAACTATCACCTAAGAAGACACTCCTGAAGCTTAACCCCTTCAATCAAACATGCATTGAAACAAATCAACCGAATGAATTGAAATTGTACCTGATTCGTGTGGATTGTTGACTATTAATTGCTTGATTAGTAAAAAATTATGTTTTCTTCCCAAATTACATGTCGTTCATCAACTGACTTTGATATGATCTATTATTAATTATAATTTATAAAAGAAACATTTCACCTCTAACACTATCATCAAGTCGATCAAGTTACATTTTCGGGTTTCTAAATTATATTGTTGGCAATGCATGCGCTTTCAAATCATTTAGAATCACATCCTTGGTAATTTCCAACATCGCTAAATAGCACTGGTTCATGCTTAAAAATACACAAACGATGAATAATATTATAAATATTCAAATAAAAAGAAATAAATAAACTTGGAACGTGACAAGGGACTGTACCCATCAGGTCGACAAGTCCGGACACTCTTAGTCTACTCTCAGGTGGCTGCTGGCTAGCTAGCTCATTATGCCGTACCAAGTGGAGAAAATTAAAAAAAAGCTTGCCAAAAAATTCCACGGAAAACTAGTTAAAATGAAAGACGAGTTTATTTAATAACGAATATAAAAGTTTATTAATACGGTATACTTCACTCAAGTGAGAGATACGCACAACTGGGGTGAGAAGCTTGTCTTTCTCAGTTTTTAATAATTTGCAATTGCTGACGATGCGTCTGCTGGCGATGCGTCTAACTTTTTGATACTTTCCAAAAAAGTTGCAATGTTTGCCAGACGGTGTCAGTTTTCCGTGAATCTAGAATTTCTGCATCTAACGGAACAGATGCACACGCCTGTGAATTAATTTTATTTTTCCGCGCATGTGCTGATGCATACATAACTTCGCCCCCCTTGACGTTTGATTTTTAATCTTAATCTTCAATTTCTTTTGATTTTGAAAGTAAAATATCAATACTAAAATTGTTACAAATAATATGATAGTCAAACTTATGTCCATGCCCAAATTTTTGGTATGACGAAGCTTTAGTTCTTTGATTTTCTTTGTATTTTGAATATATTTTATGTCTATATCATCAAATGTTAATTTTGTTTGAAAATATATAATCTCTGATTTTGGATAAGCAAACCTTTCGTGAATATTTTCCTAAATATTTGAAAAATAGTGATTTATGACTGACATTGTACAATTATTAAAATGTATCAACATATTTCCTGTTAGAGTCAAATTTCTTGCATCACAAGTTTGATTAAGGGTGAGGTTATGGGCATTTTTGATAACAATAGTCTCTTCATCATTTGGAATATTTCAGTGTTTTTCAATTAATTTACAATTTTTCTTGCAAATGCAATGATGTGTTACTATGAGTTCATTAAAGTATTTAAAATTTTCGTAAGTATACACTGAGTTTTGTATGGTGACAATAATTTCATTTGGAAAGTCGATTTGTTTAAATTGTTTGTTTGTCATTGATAGGACTATTTGAAGTTGGATGTTTATGAATTCTACTGGAATTTTAACAGCAAAAATTAAACCATCTTTAGATTTGCAAAATTAAAATTGTAGTTTGTTTACATCAGTTCTGAATTTTTCAATTTCTTCGTCAGTGAAATGTTAAGGTGTAACTTACCATGTATCGTGGATGCAATGTTATCCTGAATGTGATCAATTTGACTTTAAAGAATTTGGATTTTGAACATTTGATCGGAGTAAAGACTATTGGAAAAGCTGTTGTTAAGTATACTTTTTATGTTGTTCGTAATGATTCGTGGGTCTTTGGTTATTATGTCTCCTAGTCCTTTCATTGTCTGGCTTAAATCGCTATTTATTTGGATTTGTTGATTACCGTTTGAAATGAGATTATGATTACCAATACCAATTATTTTAAGGTGATCGTCTATGTTCTTTCTGTCTTGGTCCTCCTGTGGCGATCATAAAAACTATTTCCACCACTAAGTAGCGCTAACCAATCAATCAATCAATCAAAAGCGCTTTATTTAATACTAATCGTTATAAATTTTAAAAGAATATAAAGCAAATTCCAAACAATAACAATAAAAAACTTAATGGCCCAAATGGCTCTCTAAATTTGAACGTTATCATTACACATTTAAAAAAAAAAAAAAACTAGCAAATTCAAATCAATGAAGATTATTACATATTTTTTAAATTTAATTGGAAAAGGAGAAAAAACCAACCAACACTATTCTAAAATTATTTATAATCTTAACACTACAGTGAACTTTGATACTACACCTAATATGTTTTAACTTAATTCTAATAAATGCTATCAAAAACTTTATCTTATACTTAAAAAATCTATAACAATGTTCCTAACCTAAGCGTTTTACCTTATCTCTAACCTAATATAATAAACATAATATAAACCTAACCTATACCTAATTTTTAACAAAAATAAACAACAACACTAAATGTAGCTGAGTAGCGCTAACATCATCTCGAGGAAGTTTGACTTTACACATTTGGCAACCAATCAGCTAGCAACAAAAAGACTTTTCATCAGCTGCTCTTTTTGGCTTTGAGTCACGAAGCAGACAAGTTTAGTTTCATTTAACGAACTGTTATACATTTAAATTTTTGCAATAAATTGTTATTTATCACATTAAGTGAGTTTAACGATTGCATTGTGCATGTCTTAATCCACGGAATTCAAGGCGGCTACAACTGGTGACCCTATCATCGACGTAAGCCCCAGCTAGGGGAGCACCCATTAAAATGTCAACTGAGGATTTGACAACCGGAATGTTTGTCAACATACACCGCCGCCAGCAAGGCGCGACAACTATACGTTGCTCGACACTCTATATGAACCAAGCAAGGATATGATATCTTCGCCCAAATTGTTGCCACCGGTTGATGCAGCAACAAACTTTCCACCGTCTGCGGAAGTTGCTTCTGTCAAAGACATGAAATTGCCAACATTTTGGCGAAGCGACCCGACGCTTTGGTTTGTGCAGGCGGAGGCGCAATTTTTCACCAATAAAATAACGTCTGACAACGCTCATTATTATACAATTATCGCTGCTCTGGACATCGATATCCTGCAGTAAGTATCTGACATTATCCGTTCGCCACCAGTCACGAACAAATACGGTGCTGTCAAACGGTATCTTGTCACCAGATTCTCCAAATCTAAGGAGCGACAGCTGAACCGGTTGCTCACAGGAGCAGACCTCGACGGAAAACAACCGTCACAACTACTTCGAGAAATGCAAAATTTCGCACCTTTGGATTTGTCTGAGGACGTTCTCAAAACATTGTAGATTAAACGGCTACCAGTGAGCGTCAGGTGCGTTCTGGCTGCTAGTGAGGATTCCGAACTCTACAAACTCGCAAAAATGTTCCAGCTTAGGTATTGACTACAGAGGCCACTCCACCACAGGCAGGTGCGCCTGATACGTTGGAAATCAACAAACAGCTTGAAAAAATCGAGCGTCAGCTTAATAACGTTGTCGTTCAGATGACAAAATTAGCAAACGATTTCAATACCTCTGATTTGCATGGTTCGACAGGTGGTGCAAGAAGCCGCCGCACTTCAACTAATAACGAGGCTTGCTATTAACATGAAAGATTTAGCGTAAAAGCGAAGCGGTGCTCCGAGCCTTGCTCGTTTCAAGCAATCAGCATCAGGGAAACTGAGATCATCACCGGAGTGGTAGACAACATAGATGAAATTCCGGAATTCAGACTACACATAGCCGATCAGCAGTCACACTTAAATTTCCTAATTGACTCCAGATCGTCCGTCTCGATTCTGCCTAAACGCTTCAAACATTATATGCCGCTAACAACACCACAATTACCACGTATGGTAAACGACCCTTGAAAATACACTTAGGTTTCAAGCGTCTATTTGCGTGGAATTTTATTGTAGCAAATGTTCCTACACCAACTATTGGGGTGGACTTCTTGACACATTACGGGCTTTTGATCGATTTAAAAAACAGAAGGCTATTAGATAATAATTCTATCTGCTCCAGCCCGGGACAAATCGCTCTGGTTGATGTTTTTGGGGTGTCCACGAACCATGCAAAGGCAACCACAACGGCAACTATCATTCAGCCTATGACTCACGACACGGCCTCAACAACAACAACAATACACACATTAGAATCAGCTAACCAAGTGGCACATTTCATCGAAACAACTGGACCTCCTGTTTTTCAACGGCCTCGACGTCTGGCAAAAAAATTACCAAAAAATCCGGGAGCTGGAGAGTTTGTGGCGACTATCGCAAACCTAACGCTCCAACAGTACCGGATCGATATCCAATTGCACATATCCACGACGTGGCTGACCGGCTTCACGGTAAAACTATATTTTTGAAGTTTGACCTAGAACGGGCTTACCATCAGATCCCGATATCCGAGGCCGACATAAAAAACACAACCGTTACAACACCATTTGGGTTGTTTGAATTTTTGGTCATGCCTTTTGGTCTTAGAAATGCCACACAAACTTTTCAACGGCACACGGACAACATCCTCTATGGACTGGAATTCGTCTTCTGCTATATAGACGATATCATCATCATGTCAGACGATGCTGACCAACATCGAGAACACCTTAACATTGCCCGTCAACGACTTGAGCAACATAACTTGCACATTAACATTGATAAGTGTGCTTTCGGTCAAACGGAGATAGAGTATTTGGCCTACATGATCAACAAAAACGGCTCATAACGAACACAAGAGCGAATCACTACGCTGCTTAACTTCAAGCAACCTGAGACCATCGTCGAGCTGCGTCGATTTCTTGGGGCCTGCTACTTCTACAGACGTTGTCTTAAACACTCAGCCCACCATCAGGCATCACTGAACGTTTTCTAAAGCAACAGCAAGAGAAACGATAATCGTAAAGTTCCTTAGACACCACAAATGGAATCAGATTTCCAAATGTGCAAACATGGCCTTGCAACTGCAGCCTTACTAGTCCACCCGGATCACAAGGCACAACTTCAACTTGTCACTGACGCATCTGACATTGCTATTGGAGCAGCCTTGGCACAGCATGATTGCGAACACTGGCATCCACCCGGCTTCTTCTTTCGTTAACTGAACCCAACGGAAGCTAGATATAGCGCATATGATCGCTAACTACTAGCTATTTATGCCACAATCAAGTTTTTTGGGTATATTCTGGGGGGTTGGCATTTTATTATCAAAACTAACCACAAGCCTTTAATACACGCATTCGCTCAAAGTCTTGACAAAGCCAATCCGAGATAATTGAGACAGTTGAACTTCATCTCTCAATTTATGACGGAGATAGTTCACATCTCCGGCTCGAAGAATCTGGCAGCCGACGCCTTCCCCAGAATTAATCCAATCAACATACCATTCACCTTAGACCCAACACAACTAGCCGAGGCTCAACAAGAAGACGATACGATGGACCCGCAACTGCATCTCCTGTCAATGCTCGCAAATCCAACGACACAACAGGAACCAGCCCATCTCAATCAACGTACCGAACGAAAGATTCGATCATGTACATTCGACATCGTCATTCTGCCATTGGTAAGCGGGTATCGATACTGTCTTACCATGGTAGACAGGTTTTCACGGTGGCCAGAAGCAGTCCCCATGAAAGAAATGACTGCGGACAGAGTCGCCAACGCTTTTTACAACACCTGGGTTGCGCGTTTTGGAAGCCCCAAAATGTTGACAACCGACCAAGGCGCCCAATTAAAGAGCGCACTTTTTCGAGCACTTACCAATCTGACCGGAATGAAATGAATTAGAACAACACTCTATCATCCTGCGTCCAATGGTGCGATTGAGCGATGGCACCGAACATTCAAATCAGCTCTTATGTGCAGTCAACCAACATCCTGAATAGAACTACTTCCAACTGTTCTACTGGGATTGCGAACGTCACTCAAGGAGGATTTGGGAGCTCACCCGCTAAATTACTTTACGGCGAACAGCTACGTGTTGCGGGCGAATTTTTTACAAACAAGGATATGCCAGCCCATCCCACCTTTTTTGTCGAGAAATTTCGTGAGCACATACGACTCCTTCGACCGACATCAACAGCTCACCACATAAAATGAAGCCTTTTTCGATACAAGGATCTGTACACTTCCACTCATGTCTTCCTGCGAGTCGATGCAGTCAGACAGCCGTTGGAGCAACCCAATACCGGACCACACCAGGTGATTAAGCGAATCAACGATCACGTCTTCATTATCAAGATAAAGGGACCAGATGCGACCGTTTCAACCAAACGACTCAAACCAGCGTATACTACAAAAGATGACAACGAACAACATCATGACATTCCCCTCAGACCGTACAGTCGGATGCCAACGCCAACATCGACTTACCGTCAATTCTGGAAAGGGGCTACTGTGGCGATTATAAAAACTATTTCCGACACTGAGTAGCGCTGACATCATCTCGAGAAAGTTCGACTTTACACATCTGGCAACCAATTAGCTAGCAACAAGAAGACTTTTCATCAGCTGTTCTTTTTGGCTTTTGGTCGCGAAGCAGACAAGTTTAGTTTCATTTAACGAACTGTTATATATTTAGATTTTTGCAATAAATTGTTATTTACCACATTAAGTAAGTTTAACGATAGCATTGTGCATGTCTTAATCCACGGGATTCAAGGCGGCTACAGTCCATTGTTCGAAAGAGCCATCTATGTGCATTTCCTATTAAATTTATAAATCCTCTTTTATGTCTTTTGTTTATTGGTGTGAAGGTTTTTACTTTGTAAGTTAGATGGTCGAGTTCTGTTAAAACAAGATCTTTGTGTAGTCCATTTAACTATGCGGCATTTATGTTAAGTCCATTAATTATATTCAAAATTTCCGCTGGGTCGATTACGTGTAGAGTGATTCTTGATTTTGTGGGAATTTCTACTTTGTTTAGCTGTATTTGGGTGAACCCTGAATTTCCTTCGATGTTATGCACCGTCAAATGTCCGTTAACTGGAATCAGTACTAGAAGCAGTATAGAGAAAAATGCAGCGATTTGCTGAAAAAAGTGGGAAAAAAGGAATATGTTGAATATGTTTCCTGTAGAAGTATCGTATTTTGAAGGATTCAAGTAACAGTTTGCACTGAATTATTTCAAGTATCATTTTGTTTCTAATATAGGGAATAGCTTTCTCCATGAAGGAGACTAACTAATTCCGCAATCACTTCCATTGTCTTGTTGCGGCGTATCTTCTAATTCTATTTTCCTTAAATCTGCTAAATCAATAGATATTTCGCGCTTATCAATCGATTCTTGCTTTAAGAAGTCAGCTAAAGTATTTACAATCAGAGGATTTGGTGCTCCTCATGAGTCATAATATTTAATGATTTTATGTCTAAAATCAATTATACTGATTGTCCAGTGGTTTTGGTTGATGTAATTTGGTATTAGCAAAATGTCTAGATCGAAAATATTGATGTTTCGAGTCCATCTTTTAAAAGCCTGGTATCCTGAATTTAGGAATCGTGTTGCAAAGAATGTATTCATTGCGTATATTTTGGGTAGATTTTCAGAATTATCATTTTCACCACGTTCCACTATGAGTTTTAGGTAGAACTTAAAGTTTTGATATCTCGTCGAGTGATATCTATGCAAAATTTGGTTGTCAAAATATCATCATCTGATCTTTCATTTATTGTAGTATTGATAATTGACTTTTGTTCTTCTGTGAATTCTGGAAATTCTGTCTTTTTGTCTATGATTATATTCTCGTCAGTGCATATATTATGCTTGACTGGCCTTTTTATATTGCTTTGATGTATATTTTCTAGTTTACTCTTATATTTTTTTGCCTTATAATTTTTGATAAATCCTGTCGGTCAGTTTTCATCATAGTTTTCGTGTTTTTCGTTTACTTTTTGAACCCATTTGTTTTTAGCTTTCTTTAAATCACACAGTCACACAAGCAAACTGCTCGAAAACCTCTCTATCTTCTTCTTTTTAGCACTACAGCCCTTTTCCGGCCTTCGCTTCCTGCAAACAGCGCCTCCAACTGTCTCGGTCCGTTGACCGCGTCTTCCAATTCCGAAATTCGAGCAGCGATGAACTGCCTTCTACAAACGAGTCAGACCAGCGTTTGCTCGGTTTCCCCACTAGCCTCCGGCCTTCAGTTCTCCCAACCAAAACCTTCTTGGGTATCCGTTGTTCGTCCATATGATTCATATGTCCAGCCCATTGCAGCTTTCGCAGTCTTATAATCCTTGAGACCTCCGCTTCGTCAAAAATTTCATACAGCTCATGGTTGGATCGAATTCGCCATTGGTCCCCGTCAAGCTTCGCTCCGATTATTCGCCTCAGGACTCAGGAATATATTTGCGGATGCTTGGGTTAGGGTCCATGTTTCACACCCATAGCATAGCACGGGTCTTTTGTGAGATTTGTATACTTAGAACTTTGTTTTCCTTTGTATGCAGCTGGTCTTCAAGATCGTCAATACTGAATAAAATATTTTATTTGCGAGCTGTATTCTTCGCCGTATTTCGTCTCTCTCATTGCCCGTTTTCATTATTTTGGCGCCTAAATACACAAATTCGCCAACATTTTCAATACTGTATTCGCCAAGTGTGATATTTTGTGTGTTTGAGGTGTGTGATATTTTGTGTCATGAGCTTTGTTTTAATTTCGTTGATTTGTAGCCCTACTAGTTTTCTTTCGGTGTCGAGTTTCAGGAAAAGTTCTTTGACAGTTGTTAATGATCGTAACAGAATGTTGATGTCGTCCGCATAGGCCACTACTTGGCTCAACTTGAATAGTAATCTACCTCGCGTATCGACAGGTAGCTTCCTTATGACGTACTCCAGAGCCAAATTGAATAGCAATGGGGTCAGCCTATCTCCCTGCTTTAGTCCGATATTTGAGTCAAAGGCATCGGTGAGTTGGTTATTGATGCGGACTTGGGAGGTCGTCGACATCATTCTCATTGTGGTAAGACGGACTAATTTGGCTGGGATGCCAAAACCAAGCATTATTTGGTACAGTACGTTACGACCAATACTGTCGTATGCTTGCTTCAAGTCAACGAAAATTTGGTGTGCGTCTATGTTGAACTCCCAGCATTTTTCAAGTACCTGCTTGACCGTGAACAATTGGTCTGTTGTTGATCTACCTGCCCAAAAACCACCTTGATACTCCCCAATAATACTGTTGGCTTATGACCCGATTTTATTTTCTAAGATTTTAGAAAATATTTTATATGCCGTACAAAGTAGTGATATGCCTCTATAATTTTCGCACCGTAGCTTGTCACCTTTTTTGTGGATAGGGAATATAATTGATTAGCTCCACTCTTTCAGCATATGTTCTTGTTGCCAAATATACTGGATGACTTTGTGAATAGCTTGATGAACACTACTGTCACCATATTTGATAAGCTCCACTGGAATCTCATCGATGCCCGGTGGTTTATTATTCTTTCGGGCTTTGATGATGGAACAAACTTCATCCAGAGTTGATGGGGCCAACGGAAGCTCTCCGCAGGCATCTATAGGCTCAAATGTTCTGGAGCTGTGCGGAGGATTCAAGAGGTTCTTGAAATATGATGCCCATCTTTGCTTAATCTTGATTTCATCAGTGATTATATTGCCGCTGCCATCACGACAGAGCGTGGTTTTGGGCTGATAACCACGTTTCAGGCTTTTCACTACTTTGTATGCTTGTCTTGTGTTGTTGCTCGCTAAATTTACACTTATACTTCTCAATTGGTCGTCGTAGTATTTTCTTTTCTTAATCCTAATTATCTTATTCGCTACTCTTCTGAGATTATCATAGTGTTCTCTCTTCGTCCTGGTTTTCCTACCAACGTATTCTTTGTACGCCTGATTCTTTTTATCTACTGCTTTCTGGCACTCATCATCGAACCAATCATTCCTCTTGCGCCGGGCTTGATGTCCGATCGTCTGTTCTGCCACGGTTCTGATAGCCGCTTTCACTTCCATCTAGAGCTCGTTACTCGTCTTTAACAATGCGTCTGATAAGATGGGAGCCAGCTGGTTGTCGAGGGTCTTCGTGAAATTTTCGGCCACAGATGCCGTTTGGAGCCTTTCGATGTCAAATTTTTGTAGCGGGCTGGTCTTCGCTGGATATGCCTTTGACAAACGACATCGATAGTTTAATTTGATCAAGTAATGATCTGAGTTACAATTGGCTCCTCGGCATGTACGGACGTCAAGTATGCTCGAGGCCCAACGTTGTTGGATCAGAACATGATCGATCTGGTTCATTCATCGCGGAGGCTATACCCTCCAGTCGTCCCCCGATGAGATAGTTCATGTCCAACCTTAGCGTTGAAATCACCCAGAATAATTTTTGTGTCGTTTGTGGGCAATGAATTGACCAGTCTTTCCAGGTGATTGTAAAACGATTCCTTCATTTTTTCGTCCTTTTCTTCGGTCGGGGCGTGAACATTAATCGGCCAGATTTTGAAGAATTTCGCTTTTATACGGATCGCACACAACCGTTCATTTGCGATTTGAACTCCCTATCCACAATGAAGGCCACTCCAAATTCTCGTTTTCTAGTAGGCTTCCCACTTTTAAATATTGTGTTCCAATTATGATTGGAAGTGGGTAAATATTTTTCTAAATCTGCCATTAAAATTCTGGATAGGAGATAGGAAGGTTTGCCATAGAAAAAAGGACTATGGCAAACCATCCTATCTCCTACCCAAAATTTTAATGGCAGATTTAGAAAAATATTTAATTACTTCCATTCATAATTGGAATTTGTAAAACAGTTTTCTTTCTTGTTATTATTATCATTAAATGTAATTTTATATCAATTTTCCTTTATATTAATTTTAAACCTTTCCCTTTAATTATATTCTTCATGTGATTTAACTTTTATTATTATTTAGAATCTTTTTCATTTTTCTTTACTTCAGCTAATTTTTCTTCAAAAAATTTTAAATCTTAAATTAAAATTTTGAGCATAGGAACACTGATTTAGTGCACCCAAACGGTGTATTACATTACCAAGGCAATCGATCTCAGCTGATGCGATTTACCAGACAAGTTTTGAAGTCGGGAATATTAGTGAAATGAGATCAAATGAGATTCCAAAAAACGTACATGGGAGTTGTACAGATTGATTTGCTAACTGCTTGAAGTGTTCAGGAGCACCTTTCGAAAGTGAAAATTTGCGGCCCCATTTGCCTTCCGTTCCGCATATAGGATCTCGACAACTCGCTATTGAAGTCAATTTGAAGTTGAATTTGTGGTTTTCTCCCTGTTCTTTGTGATAATTCATTATAACGAGTGAAAGTGACATGGTTAGAAAAACAAATGCGGTGCAATTCTAACCGACACACTACATACAATGCTTAATTCCCCGTAGTCGCGTATTATTTTCATAGTATTTCTACCAGCTAGTGATGGTGTTCTCTTGAAAGACTAAATTTTTCCCCAAAATAACTACCCACTAACGAAACTTCAACGAAATGTATTCCTTTTCTTCCCATTAAAATTTCAAGAAAGAAATCGAACCTGTATTACAAATCAAATTAGAAACATTCGAAGAAAATAGCAAATCTGTATAGACGAAATGTTTAGAAGATGGAACCATTGTGGATGATGCATTGATACCATCGGATAATTTCAGCAAAATTAATGAACCTCTAAAGGCAATTGAAATTATAGTTGATTTGCCAGATAACAGAGAATGCGAAGACGCGTATGACAATTTGGAAAATGTTGATGAATCGGATACCCAGGAAGAAGTAGAGGATAATTTGAAAACTAAAGATTCGGATGACCATGACCTATTTGATAATGAAGAGATGGGATATCTTTGCAAAATATGCCAAAAAGAGTTCCCCAAGGATGTATTTGTGGAACACAGTCGAAGTGAGCACGCTATGTGTAAGTTTTGCTTTGCAACATTTGAAACATGAGGACAATTGGATTGGCAACGAATTGTGGGGTTTGGTTGTAACGAGTGAAAGTGACATGTCATCAGTGCTAGTAATCCAATTCCATTAGGAAAGTCCAGAATAAGTACATGCAATCATGTAAGACCTTTTAGTGTGTGATAAAAGTGATCACATAGAATTGAAAGTCCCATTAATTTCTAGTAAGTTGAATAAAGTGTTAAATAGAAAGCTAATAAATAATAAGATATAATGTTCAGTATTGATAACAAAATGATAAAAGTGTTTAGAATTGTTGCTCCGAAGACATTCGATACTAAAAATATTTTTTTTGGCTAAATTGTAGCGCACACATAACCGATAAATATCCGATAATATGCTACGGTTACTCGTTATATAGCAAGCACACTTGTGAATAATTGATGTAAATATACGGATTAGTCATCTATCAATGACTGCTGCAGCATATTTCCAAGGATAAAGGGCCTCGATCAAATAAATCGTTAAGATGTTGTACGTATTTCACGTCGACTTCGATCGAATGATGAAGTTCGACATGAACAAGGCAATATATAAATTGTTGTTCGAGCAGATTTTTTAAGCATGGGGAGACCGTTGTCGTTTCGTCATCTTCAACGCAACAGAATAGTTCTTTGAAGCGCCGATCAGTATCCGAGAAAGATTCAGCATTAATAAAAAGTGTTTTGCATCGGAAATGCTCAAAGAAATTTTACGAGTTGCATTGTCTGCATATTGGACGTTGTTTTGATTGCACTGCAGCTAATTATTCACATCCATCATGCGAATGCAAGGAAGGCTACATGGGTGAAAGATGCAAAGTGACCGGTTTTTCAATGGTTTGTCCACTGCAAGAGGTATTATTGCCAAATTAATTGTCTTAGAGTCTTTCTTAAAAATAACTTGGAAGATGGCTAATATTTTTTTTTGTCCCTAAAAAAAATCTTCGAATGGTACTAATTTTTTTTCATTGTTGTACTCATAAAACAAGATCACAAACATAAATTCGGGTTTTATGAATCGAAAACCGGTTAAAATTTCCTTTAAGCTAGAATATTTGATTATTAATATTCATTCCTGGAATTTAATGATAATAAGTTTAGGAAAATGATTCTTTTTGGCCAAAAAGCATACTCAGCATTTCTAACCTAATAAATTAATATTTTTTTCACATAATCTTTATCACATACATATTTGAGAATATAGGGTGTTTATTTGTGATTTTATTATCTACCTAACAATATTTTCAAAGCAAAGGCCTATCTTTATTTAATTTTAAAATAAAGTTCCAAGATGATTTCAATACCCCACCATCTCACTGTTTCCATATTATTTATTTGATAGTCAAAAATAATATTCTATCTCTAATTCGATTTGCTGTAAAAGAAAACGAAAACTGAGTTCATTTCATTAAATATAAAGCAAAAATTTATATTTCACCGCGAGGTAATATACATTTCTTTTTCTTCGATTGAAGAATTATTATTTGTACCATTACGTACCATACGTATAGATTATTATAGAATAAATATTTTATCCTGGAAAAAATGAATAATAGTAGTCCACGTGGCTTAGTGGTTAGGGCACTAAGCCCGAAAGCTGAAGATCTCTGGTTCAAGTTTCGTTGGCGTCAACGAGATCTAGTAAGAATAGTTCTTCGGAGGGACGATAAGCCTGTTCAGTTATGATACGTGCTGGTTTAAAATCAGAACGTATCGCAGCTGGGTGGACGGACGGACACACGGCCAAAGCGTGATAATGAGCATATCACCTTGTGGAGGGCCGATATATTAGATCATGACAATGAGATACTCAAACTATCTCTAAGCGAAGGCCCGAAAGGGGCTGTAGTGCTAAGGAAAAAAAAGAATGAATATAATGAATTGTTAAACTTTATACCGTCGGTCTTTCCATTTCTCTCGACCTGACCGGGTATAGGATCCGCATCGATGGCAGGCTCCTCCGTTTTTTTCGTTAATAGGGGCTTTTGCCGGATAGAGTGACCTTCCGTTCGCAAGCCCTTTTATGTCAAAGGGCTATGTGATTTCATTGCATAACACTATGGCGTAAATCGGTTACGTTTGTATTCACCATTTAAGGGAAAAAGTCATGCAAATTATGTTTGTATTAATTTTTACTTAAATGGGAAATACATGGCCACGTCTACGTTTGGATCTTGACCCGGTTGGGAGGGTGCGAGGGGGCACCGCTGCCATCACGATGCCCAACTCTTATTTGTGGGCCATCAAACTCAGCAGTAACAACGAAGTCATCTTAAGTCCGTCTGTTTTCCCCAGGCCCAGTTTGCCTTCTGAGTCAGCAATATTCAGTGACCCTTAGTAGGTTACCTTCTTCTCGACTTTGGTCGGCATTTCTTCGACCCCGAAATTCATGGATGCGAAATTCTTTTGCAGTGGGTCCTTGTGCTGGGGAAAAGAACCCACCCCACGACACCACAACGCTAGCCTGCCAGCGTATTCACGCGTCCCCAGGCAAGGCCCATCTCGGCGGAACTCACCATCTTCTTTCGCCGAGGCAAAAGACCATCACTGCAGTCCTTTTCGGAAATTCATCCATCTACTTTCACTACAATTTTTTCGATTTCATCAAATTTTACTTTATGAAACTGAACATCTTCTGGTGTACATTTGATTGTGGAATGATACCTCTCGTTATAGTTTCGAACGGCTACCTGCATCATTCCTCTAACCGAAATTTTCCGTTTTTGATATGTAAGAATCCTGAATTTTTTTAAGATTGTGAAGTGAAACCTTTCAACATCTGCTATCCCAGTACGATTGTGTGGTTTAGTTAAATGAAACTCTACCTATTCATTGTTGAAGATTTTTTTCATGAGGATACCGTTAAACTCGTTACCTGCTATGTTTTTTTAGGGTTTGCCTGCTCTTGCAAAATGTTCTTCAAATATTTCAATCAGGGTTACATGATTTCTGTCAGTCAGAAAATATGCCGATCCCAATTTCGAAAATTTATCAATAATCGTGAGGACCGTTGCTTCATAATTGTGAAGATGTCCACTTTAATTATTTGATTAATATATAATTATTGAATTTGGGTGAAATGCCGGTGAAAGGCAAATTCAGTTGTTCTTAAAGGGAACAGTGAATGATTGATCAATCGATCGGTAAATTGAGTTAAAATGATCGATCAATAGATAAATTAATCGAATTGAGCTAATTACTACGGGGAATTAACCTTAAATAACTAAGCGTGGTGGGCGCTCAGGGGTGTCAGGAACTCACGAAATTCTGAATGTCGTTTCATAAAACTATATTTATCACCTTGGATTTTCAAATTGTGCTGCTGTAGAATTTTAAATATAACTTCTAAAAACTTGAGATGTTCTTGTAAACTAGTGGAAAAAATGAAGATATCATCCAGATAAACGACGCAAATCACATTTATCTGATCCCACAAAACGTCAAACATCATTTTTTGGAATGTGCAAGGAGCATTCTTTAAACCGATTGCCATCCTTATATATTCAAATAAGCCCATAGGTGTAACAAAAGCTGTCTTCTCAATATCTTCCTCAGCAATAAGGATCTGATGATATCCTTTTGCAAGATCCAACGAACTAAAATACTGTGCCTTCCCCAACTTATCCCATATTCCTTCGATATTTGGCAATGGATGCTGGTCATCAACTGTTACCTAATTCAATTTTCAATAATTCACTACTATCCTGTACTTTTGAACTCCCGAATTATCCTGTTTCTTTGCAACCACAATTATGGGTGAGCTATAGCGGCTATTACTTTTGCGAATTATCCCTAGGCTTTCCATCTCTTCAATCAGTCTTTTCACTTCAGCTTCATGATTAGGTGGATATCTGTATAGTTTTGAATTAATGGGTTGATCCGTAGTTGTCGTAATACGATGCACCACTGACTTTGTATTTGTAAGTTGATCGCCTTCTTTAAATATTAAGCGCTCATATTTCCGAAGTAGCCTTTCCATTCCTGTCCTTTCTTCTTCATTTAAATGTTCCAAAAAAATTTGCTTAATGTCAATTGTCTCCTCCTCTATAAATATTGAAATAAACGGAATTTTCTATCCGTTTGTCAAAGTAATTTCTTTACTGCCTATGTCTATCGATTTCAAATTCTTTCCAATCCACTACATCCCAATAACGAGGCCATATTCCTTATCAAGTGCAATTTTTACCCGTCTCCTTCTAGCATTATTTAGCTGTTTGACTTGAAATGGACACTTTGTTTTAACTTGTTCCGTAAATTTTTCCACAATACCTCTAATTGTACTAATTTGCATTGGCTTCGAATAAATTTTTTCTTACAACTGGCATGGTACTCTGTTAGAATTCAATACTTATCGTTGACCCCATATCTATCATTGCTACGAGCTCATCACTACTAAACGAAATTTTTATAAACACTTTTCTAATATCCGAGGCTAGTTTATAAAAAACTCTTCAGGTGCTAACTGATTCACATTGATTTTATCAACATCCATTGGTTCTACCCAATTTCGTTATATTCTCCTTTGCCCGGAGTTTCTTTTATCACTAAAGTGTTGTCTCCCTTGAAACGTTCGATTTGAAAAATTCTGTCTACCCGCAGTGGATTCATTTCTTTTAACCTAATTCGAGTCACTTTTCCTAAACTGGCTTGATTCATTTAGCCTCAACTCTTCTGATTTATCATACTGTCTTCAATAATTGAAATTTGAGTTTTTCTGATTCATTCTTCTATCGATATTCAAATTAAATTTGTCCTGCCGAGTGTATCCATGCAAAATCGTTCTAATTGTTGAAAGCGAAAATTGATTACGAAGTTCAGCTGCTAATGAGCCAGCTGTGATTTCTTTTATTTTCAAAATTAAAGCACTACTTAAACATATCACTATTTCATCCCTGTTCTCACTAAAACTAGCACATTCCTTTATATTATCGACTCATTTTTGTATCCCATTTGAAAGTTCATGAGCCGTATATACCTTGAGATAACTGGTTTCCTTGGCTATCGTTATCTGATCCTTCGTTGGTCTATAATGGACACGTAATGTCTGCTTACATTGTTCCCATGACGGAGGTTCGTCCGTAGCAAGATAATTCTTCGCATCTCCGATAATCTTTTCATTATAAATGACCTCCAAAGCTATACCAGCCTGCTCATCAAACTCCTCACGAATGCGATCCACTGTTGCAGTAAATGATGCTAGTGTTCCCGGCTCACCTTTGAAGCACTGACACGACACCGCAACGCTAGCCTGCAAGCGCATTCACGCGTCCTTAGACAAAGCCAATTCCGGATTTAGTGGGTGTTCAATAAAAATTCACATAAAATTGTGCGCAGCAACACATTCTAATTTCCACGCTCGATTAAACATTTAAACATTTTTCATTTCCACGCGCGACCAATGTGCAAATTACACATAAGTGAATTCGTGTAATATGCATACTCCGAAAATTTCATTTCAACAGCGATCATGTACTTTTTGCTGACCACAACATCAAACATGTAACGAGCTGCAATGAACTTTAGGAATTCTCGACAAATCAGCACTAAGACAATGGCCGCAATCCGGACTTTGCGATATTAAAAATTGACTGATTGTAAATCTGTACCATAAAAGACTTTAACAATAAAATTATGTTATCAGTTGTTCAACAGGTCTCTTTGAGAAGCCAGACGGGCAATTTATTTTTATATATTCGCTTTTTGAGCATTTGGTGACACCGACGTGATCAACGTCATACCTCAAATTTTAATCTACTTTCAGCTTCAGGATCAGGATGGAGGAATCACAGTTACCACTTCTGGCAACCAAGCAGAAGGAGTTGGGAGACGAGTTCCAGCGAATAATCAGTAGATTCGTCCAGACGCAACACCCGTATTTTTAAGCCCAGTATTTCGCCAAGGTCAGTACGGAATACACGAAAGTAGAGCAAAATACGCATCAACTTCTACGCACTCTGGAAGCACCATCAACGTCCGCACCATATGCATCATCAGGAGTGAAAGATGATAAGCAGGGGCCGAAGGATTCCACTGCTTCCAACCTTCAGAACACTAAACAACTTATCAGGCGTTATGGTGATGTCACGCAATCTATAACGCGCCTTATCGAGGGAATCGACAGCATTGAAGTTGGCCAACGTAGACAATTTTACGAAGTAAAGTGGTTCGCTCTTCAGCGATTCTGAGACGAGGCCCGAAAACTGCATCAGGACATCTGTGAAAGCGACAACGTGACAGCACTTGGCTACACTTCAAGCAGCTAACTCAACACCGAAGATGCGATCCAAGAGGCGATAATCTTCCTCAACCAATGCTTGGCTAGAATTCCAGCCACAATTGCACCCGCCACAGTTACACCCGCCACACAGGCATCGGTCAGCTTGCAAAAATCACACTACCGACGTTTGACGGCGACTACCTTAAGTGGAAACAGTTCCACGATGTGTTCAAACAAATGATCCACGACCAACCACTTTGGAATACCCAGAAAATATGGTACCTAAAAAATAATGTGACCAGCGAATCGGAACGCCTAATTCATCACCTCCACCTTTCTGACGGTAACTATGCTATGGCATGGGAAACACTACAGGTACGGTAAAACAACTACGAATCTTGGTTTCGTCACTTGTCAACAGGCTGGTATCACAACCAATAGTTGTCAGTGAATCCGCTGCATCAATAAAGGGATTCCACGACACAACCAAAGAGTGCTTGTTAGGACTAACAACCTTGGGCATCTCAACAGGAGGCTGGGATCCCATCATACATCACCTGCTGCTCAAAAACTCCACAGAACAACACATACGCTGTATGAGCAAACGCTTCAACGACCTCGGGAAGACAAACCATCGACGCCTTTCTCGCATTTATGGAAACTAGATTTCAATCACTGGAGGCTTTAGGCAAGGAGAGACATTCACATCCACGAGTGAAACCAACATCCCTCGTCTCATCCAATTTGGATGAAAGCTGCAAGGTTTGCACTGGGAACCACAAGGTTTTTAAGTGCGACCAATTACTCAAACTAAGTCCACATGATCGATTTAACAAAATCAAGGGCCTTCAGCTGTGCATTAACTGTCTCAAGGCAGGCCACGGTGTAAGTAACTGCCCATCAAGAAGCTGCTCTAAGTGTCAAGGCAGGCGCAATACGTTGCTCCACCATGAGAAGGCAATTAACAAGACAAACAGACCAGCCATGACAAACAGCAACTCTCAACCTGTTACGCCTAGTGACACCACTTTAGCAGCCCCTACCAAGCAGACATCTGGTAGCAAGTACATTTTATTGGGCACAGCATCAGTTAACATCATGAATTATGCTGGTTCAACCGAAATTTGAACAGCCATTTAAATTCCGGATCTCAGCTCAATTTCATTAGTGCTCGAATGTTAAAGAGGTTGAAAATATCCGATCAAATTCCAACATCAACATCTTCGGAATAGGGACAACAGAAACACATGTCTCGAAGAGAGTGAGCATCACCATTTTCTCAAGACACTCCGGATATTTAACCCGATTGGAGGCATACGTCATACCAACAATTGCCTTTACTCAACCACCGTCATTCATCGATGTTTCTTCGTGGCCAATCCCACCGAACATTCATCTTGCTGATTCAAGGTTCAACACTCCGAAACAAATCGACCTACTATTGGGAGCAGAGTTTTATTGTAAGCTTCTTTAAATTGGACAGATAAGGTTAGGACGAAATCTCCCAACCTTGCAGGACACCATCCTTGGATGGGTCGTGCTCCGCCGTGTCGCAACAGGCGAAACATCTGAATATTTTTGTGGAATCGGCATCAATAATCTTGAAAAACACATGGAAAGATTCTGGGCCATAGAAGAAGCACCGTTGGCAACGACCTCTAGTAGTGAAGAGCTTGCAATCAATCTTCAACGAAACGATGACGGACGCTTTAAAGTGAAACTTCCTCTGTGTCAGAACCCATCCGTGCTTGGCCAATCGAAAGACATAGCAATTAGACGCTTCCTTGCTCTCGAAAGGAAGTTCCAAAAACACCCAGATGGCAAAAGGGAGTTCACTCAATTTATCAAGGAATACGCCGCTTTGGGTCACATGGAAGAAGTTAAGTCACCGATACCAGAGCTTAACTGTTTCTTGCCTCACCATTGTGTACTCAAGCTATCCAGTAGCGCCACTAAGTTAAGAGTCGTATTCGATGCTTCAGCAAAAGTATCAAACGGCATTTCACTCAACGATATCATGTTGAAAGGACCTGTAATACAATATGCCTTATTCTCAATCCTTATACGTTTCAGGAAACACAAATTTGCCTTCTCAGCGAATATTGAGAAAATGTACCGGCAAGTGAATGTGACTACGGAAGACAACCATTTACAGCTCATCGTCTGGAGAGACAACTCTTCCGATGACCTAAGGTATTATCGCTTAAGGACAGTGACGTACGGAACCACTGCTGCACCTTACTTAGCGGCTCGATGCCTGATAGAATTGGCCAATACATCAAAGAAGGCACATCCACTAGCGTCCAGGGCTATCAAAGACTTCTATGTGGACGACCTAATGACTGGAAGCAACACCCTCAAAGAAGCCGTAAAGAACGCTTTTGAAGTCAGCAGGGTTCAATCTGCGTGAATGGTGTGCGAATCACAACCAACTCTTTGCATCAATGCCAAGTGAAGATGGATAAATATAGCTCTCGGTCGATGAAGACACAGAGGACACCGTGAAAACATTGCGGTTAACATGGAATCCCAAGCTAGACCATTTCCGCATAACTACCATTTGGAACGAGCCAACCAAGGTGACAAAGCGGATGATTTCAAGTGACGTTTCATGGTTGTTCGACCCATTGAGATTCGTGAATCCAGTAATAACTTTGGCCAAGATCTTTCTCCAGGAGTTATGGTCACTTAAACTCGACTGGAATGAAGCCATACCAATGGAACTCCACACTCGATGGCTTCAATTCCGCAAGGAGCTTACAGACCTGAACAGAATTCAGATACCCGGATATATGGAAACGAAAGATTCCACACAGTGTGCTTGCCTTTTCCGATGCAAGTGAAAGGGCTTACGGTGCAGTAATATATCTAAGTAGCGCAAACAGCCAGGAAGACATAAAGATTATATTTCTCTGTTCCAAACCTAGGGTCACCCTAGTGAAAACCATCAGTTTACCAAGACTGGAACTATGTGCTGCAACAATCATGGCCTGCTTAACGAATCGTGTTCAAAAAATCCGTCATCCTTTCACACCTTTGTGGCCAACAGGGTCTCATCAATACAAGAACTAACAAACATATCTGACTGGCGACATGTGAATTCTAAACTCAATCCTGCAGACTTGGTTTCTAGAGGAGCACGGCCTAGCGTACTCATCAATTCTACATTCTGGTACCATGGACCTAAATTCCTGCGACAACCCGAGACTCATTGGCCTTGTGAAGTTATTGGAGATCCGGGTGAGAGACAATTCACACCATCCTCACAACTAGCATTATCCAGGAGCATTTTATCGACAGAATCGATCATTGAAACCCCTTCACACATCTTGAGCAAATCGTAGCAACAGTTTTGCAGGCGACTCAACGATTCAAAACAAGGAAAGATTCATGGGAAGGAAGACTCCTTACTGTCGCAGAATTCAAAAAAGGTCTAGCACTTACTATCAAATTTATTCAGGCCAGGGAATTGAAACCGAGATAAAAATATTACAACAAAAAATACCAGCAGACTCGAAGAGCAAACTCCTCACACTCACACCTTTCCTGGATGATGACTCCATTCTTAGAGTCGGAGGGAGATTACAAAATGCCAATATACCACACATCGCAAAATATCCCGCAATTTTACCTGCTTCACATCCAATCACTAAACTATTACTCAGTGATCTTCACAGAAATAACTCACACATGGCGACTCAAGCTCTGCGAGCAACAGCACGATAGCAGTTCTGGATCCCTCGAGGTAAGTGTTTGGCATCTGCAGTGGTGCGCGAGTGCGTTCAATGTTCCAGACTAAACCCACAAACCTTCAAACAAATCATGGGAGTCCTGATACAGGCGTTGAACCAGCTCGTCCATTTGTCAATGTTGGCATCGACTTTTGTGGTCCGGGCTACACCCATTACTGAGTTCAAGGCAAGAAACCAATGAAAACATTCATCTGCGTATTTTGCTGTTTCGCAACATAGGCTTGTCACTTAGAAGTGGTTTCAGACCTACCCACCGACGGATTCATTGCTGCTTTAAAGTGGTTTATCGCTAAAAATGGCTGCTACCAAAACGTGTACTGCGACAATGCTACCAACTTTGTTGGGGCTCGTAACCAATTAGAGGCTGCTCAGCACATTCAACGCTTGTTTACGGGACAGAGTTCTCCCGGTACGATGGAAGGTGGCGAGGCTCATGCTGATCAGCAAGGGGAAGGGAAATCCCGAATCGCCGTCTGCATACCGCCCGTTATGCATGCTAGACACGGCTGGGAAAGTGCTGGAGAAACTCATCAAGGGAAGACTCACTGACGCGATTCGTGCTGCTCGGGACCTATCTCCTCGGCAGTATGGCTTTAGAGCAGGACGTTCTACCATTGATGCGATTACAGAGGTGGTGAACGCGGTCCAAAAGGCAGAGGCATATGATCGCACCAAGCCACGGATCGTCCTGTTGGTGAAACTCGACGTCAGGAATGCCTTCAACACCGCTAGATGAGTGGATATTCTGGACACGCTGGAAAACTCTTTTCAAGTTCCAGAATATCTAATGCGGCTTTTGAGGAACTACATAAAGGACCGAAGCCTGCTCTACGGCACGACACAGGGCCAACGAAGGATGGAAATTACATCGGGTGTTGCCCAGGGATCTATCCTTGGTCCGGACCTGTGGAACGTGTCTTACGAGGGGCTACTGAGACTTGAGATGCCAGATGAGTCACGCTTGGTCGGCTATGCGGATGATGTTGCGGCTCTGGTCGCCGGACGCACTTAGGCTAGGTATGCTAATGCGCCGAGTGAGGGACTGGATGACTGCTCGCGGGCTCAGTTTAGCACTGGAGAAAACCGAAGTGGTCATCTTGACAAAAAAGAAAATCCCTAGAGTAAGGATGATCAGTATTGGAGATATACAAATCGAATCGAAGCCAGCGGTGAAGTACCTGAGGCTACTGATCGACTCGAAGATGAGTTTCTCTGAGCAAATCAGGGCAACGGCTGAGAAGGCTGCTTCGGGAATATCGGCCCTGAGTCGACTTATGGCCAACGTAGGGGGACCCAGCCCATCAAGAAGACGCCTCTTGATGAGTGCTGTAGGGTCAGTGCTACTGTACGGAGCAGAGGTATGGGGCGACGCTCTCAGCAAGGAGGTATACCGAAAACGATTGGCACAGGTACAGAGAAGAGGAGCACTGAGAATTGCATCTTCATATCCAACAGTCTCCGACTCGGTGGTGAGAGCGATTGCAGGCGTGATACCTCTCGCCCTCCTTGCTGGAGAGCGCCACGCTATTTACCTGCGCCAAAACGAGGATGCGAGGGAGATGGTTGTCCGCGAGGAGAGACAACGCTCGCTCAACGATTGGCAGCAGTCTTGGGGGAATTGCACGAAGGGAAGGTGGACTGCGCGCCTCATCCCGGATGTGAGACCATGGCTAAATTGAAGGCATGGTGAGACTGACTTCTATCTGACCCAGCTTTTGAACGGGCACGGGTGTTTTCAGTCTTACCTGCACAAGATCGGTAAGTCACGGTCTCCCGATTGTCGGTTTTGCCCAGGAGAGGAGGACAATGCCTGCCACACATTTTTTGCGTGTAAAAAATGGGTCAGGCTGCGAAGGGAACTCTACAGGGAGACGGGAGAGCTCACCTCGGATAATATAGTTGCGGTGATGCTCGAATCGGTTGACAAATGGAACCAGGTGGCACATTATGCTCGGGCAGTCCTAAAATATAAAAGGGACTCACAGCAGCCAGGGGCGCTGGGGCTGGGGGATCGCTCTTCTGGAATTTCCTCTTCCCCCCTCCCCTCCCGCTAGGAAAGGGACTCCCCAGCTTGAAGGCGCCCCATGGCGTAACAAAAGGAGACCTGGCCCGAAGTAATGTGTCAAACGGTTCCAGGCTAGGCTCTCAGATTGACAGGGGAGGTGTTTAGTGGGTACTCCAAGGGTATCCTCCATGGGAGTCCCACACTGCCAGACTCGGCGGGCGTAAATGCCTTCACCTCCCTACCACAAAAAAAAACCAATTAGAGGAGCTAGAAAGTTTACTGCAAAATGAGCGTTCTCAAGAGAAGATTCACGCAGCCGCAACTCAGAAAGGGATTCAATTTCACTTTATGCCACCGCGCAGTCCACACTTCGGGGGTATTTGGGAGGCGGCAGCCAAATCGGCAAAGAAATTATTAAAAAAGACTATCTCATCCACTTCCCTAACTTACGAGGAGCTATGCACCGTCCCTGCGGAGGCCAAGGCTGTGCTCAACTCACGTCCGATACAGCCATTATTAGACGGCCCTAACGACACGACAGCACTAACACCGAGACACTTTCTTATCGGGGAACCACTCACTACAACAATACATAGTCGTGCATGTGAAACTAATCAAAACCTACTCACCAGGTGGGAATTCATGCAGCAGATCCGCCACAAATTTTGGCGCAGATGGTCAATCGAATACCTTTCTAAACTACAACAGAGAGCTCAGTGGACCCTAGGTTGTGACAACGTCAAACCAGATATGCTAGTTCTCATCAAGGATGATAATGCCCCTCCCTTGAAGTTGCAACTGGAACGGATAGTGCAAACAATTGAAGGAAGTGACGGACGGTGCACAGTCACGGATGTCAAAACTAAAAGTGGCATCTTTTGAAGAGCAATACACATACTCTGCCCTGTTGTAAAGGCATGCGAAGATCTCATCCAAGTCAATTCAGCCACAATTAAGGCATCCGCAGAAAGAGCCAAGCCTAAGCAACTCAAAAAACGGCACCCTAACCAAGGTAGATCCCTTCCAATCAACTTAAATTGGGGTGAAAATCGAAAGAAGAACCATCCAGAATCGACAAATAGCGAAGTCCATGTATAGCGTTCTCCGCCTATAACTGTGAATTAATTCATGAAGAACCCTGCAATTTACTTCGAAGCAATTGGACAAGAAAAACCAGTAACTAACGAATGCAACGTAATTATCTTCTATGATTTAAAATACTATTGGGAGGAATTAGATGAAGTTCGTAAGGGTATACTCACCATGAAAAAGCTGTGTGCATCAATCACTATTCAAGGTCAAGTGTGCATTAAAACCTTACAGCAGTTCACACACCAACTATCTCATATTGATTAGCTAAACGAAATCCTTCACAAGGGAGGAGAAGGCAGAAGATATCCTACCAGAAGAAGAAGAGCACCACTGGACATCGTGGGCAACGTTGCTAATAAACTTTTCGATCTTCCAGACTCAGACTACGCAACATACCTTGAAGATGAAATTGAAAAATCACGAGCCAACGAACATTATCTAGACTCACTCATGGAAAATCAAACCTCACTTCTCGAGACCACCACAAACCTTTTTAAAAAAGAGACCATATCCAGGAACAATTTAAGGCGATAGAGGTCAGACGTTATAAGCAATGTATCTCAGCAACAATCTTTCATCACATTTTGCACAGTTACCAAGAAACACAAAGGGCATTATGCGATATACTGCTTGATCTACAGCACGGCATCATCAATACATTACTTTTCACTCCGCGACATCTCCAAGAACAAGTAACACTCATACAAAAGGCACTTCTTCCAAGTCTAAGTATTAACCAATACGAAATCACGCTCTTAAACCACGAGGATCTAAGCCCACCAACAAAACATGTGGATCTATGCGCTACAGGGGACAAGAGTATTTGACACAATATGTGGACAGGACGTCACCACACAAACACTACAAGGAAGTGGTGTTCTACATCTAGAACCTCAGTATGAAATCAGACACGATACCATGACGATTAGGAGGTTAAACACATTCACGACAGTCATGAACTACAGGTTTACACCATCAGCAAATTTCACACAGATAACCTTCAACAAAACCGACTTCATCAAATCATCATCCATCGACTTCCTTATCAACACAAAGGCTTCTGACTGGAACGAAATCGTAAAGCAACTCTCAACGCACCATTCTCCATAGTTACTACCTTCTTATAGAATAAACAATCATCACATCCATCACTATACACTCGGCTACATCCTAAAAACCACAACAATTATTCTGATCTCCTGGACCTGGATGGAAACAACACCCATTCCAGCGCAGCGCAATGTCATCAAAGACGGTTCATTTTCATTTGAACTGAGACAGTTCAAGGACGGGGAGAATGTTCAATAAAAATTCACATAGAATTGTGCGCATCAAAAAATTCTAATTTCCACGCGCGATTAACGTTCAACGTACTCTGGTTACACCTACGCCGACTTAATATGCAATATGCACATTCCAAACATTTTTTCATTTCCACGGCGATCATGTACTTTTTGCTGACCACGACATCAAACATTCTCAACGAATCAGCACTAAGGCAATAACAGCAATACGGACTTTGCGATATTAAGAATTGACTAATTGTAAATCTATACTATAAAAGACTTTAGCAATAAAATTATGTTATCAGTTGTTCAACAGGTCTTTTTGAGAAGCCAGACAAAGCGCCGTCTGACTAAAGGGCAATTTATTTTTATATATTTGCTTTTTGAACAGTGGGTAGTCCGGAAGTATTGCTCGTTTGGGAGTCCCACACTTAGGGCGTAAATAGATTACACGTCCTAACCACAAAAATAAACAATTGAAAAGAAATTCTGTCTTTGATGTTGACTGGTTGACTAAAACAGCATATTCCTCTTATTTTTCATTTATTCATTTCTTATTCCCAAATATTACAATTTATAGATTTCTATTGTATCAAAAAAATAAGATATAGTTCTACAGATTAGCCTTTACATCTTTGTATTTTATATTGTGACTATTTTAACGATAATATTCATGTTCAACATTCCATCATAGTTCACATAACATTTCATATGACTTTCTCTTTTGTATTTCACTCACAAAATATTAAAATTAATAATGAATCTTCCATGAGGGATGTATGTATTTGGAATTCAAACTGTCTTTTACTGATGCATTTACAAATATGCAGTACAAGAAACTTCTAGTTTTTTTTTAATCATCTAAATTACTTGAAAATAACTGTCATTTGTTGTTTGCTGTATTCGTTTCAATGTATACAATTATTGATAATATCTCGACGTATTTGCATTGTGAGAGCTTATATAATAGTTCGGCAAGTATTAGATAAAATTTTTAACTCTAATCGTTTACATAAGCAATTTCGAAGATTCTGTACTACAATCTTCATTAAAAACTTTAAGTGATTATTACAACAGAAATAATTTTAGCCTATTTACATGCGAAGATATTTCTACAATATTAATCGCCTTATGCTCAACTATTAAATAATTGAAATTTCGATTCAATTTCGCGGGTATAAAAATTCACATGTTTTTGTTTATGTTACGGTTGTATTGAAAAAGTTTTGTACGTATTGCAACATTTCTTTGGTGTGAACTTTTGTATATTATCAAAGAATGAGTGGATTGTGGTTTGTATGATAGATTTGCTTTAATTCTAGAATAGAGATAGATTTCACTTTGTTCACTTGATTTTAACTAATTAAATGCATATCTACAGATTCCAACAATATTTCAGAAAACATCTTAAAATTGGGAAACATAAAAGACCGCTTCGTTTTTAAAAAGTGGTAGTTACAAACATTACATAGAACTTCGTATCTCAGAAGACGATAAATTCACATTATTTATACTTTCATTCTAATAAAACTTGTCACCGCACAAAACCATTCTCACTTCAAACCAACAAGTCATTTGAAAGTGACCTTATATCTTTGAATACAACTAATTATCCCCAGATCGGATAAATCAGTCTTTTCATTCTACAATGAAAGAACTTAATATTTACAATTTGAAATAATAAATACGAGTATATATTTACTGCAACGTTTACTGCACAACTAAACTTTAGCTTTTAAAGTTTGAAACTTAACTAAAAGACACCGTTTTTGCCGATTTTTATAAAAAATTTAAATTTTCTAAGTAACATAGAAGACTATTTATTGCATATTGTAAAACTCGCTTACATTGGATAAATTTTACTAATTAAAATTTTAAACTATCAAAATTTCATTCCCATTTTGAAAAAGCACCGAATTTTTCAGTCAATAATTATGTCTTCCCTAAACCGAAATGCAACTTTCCCCATCAAAACTTGGCAAAAGAGTTGCTCACTTTGCTAGTTGAAAAATAGTTTCAGCCTACAGGTGAAACTACTATATTTTTGAAATTATTTGCTAATTGCTAATTTTTTTTATAAAGTGAACAATGCACTCACTTATTTTGTGCTACAATTGTGAAAAATTGAAAATGAACACACTAATTAGGTGCTCACAATCTTATAGTTTCAAACTTCTACAGTTTTCACATGTATGTAAGTTCTTAATTTTTTAAATTAATAGTTCATATTTTGAGTACAAGCCAATACATATACTATACTAGTTAAGTCTATTTTAATTTATCAATCAATAAAAAAAAACAAATGAACCAAAATAATGAGAATTTTTTCGTTAAAGAAAAAGCAATTATACCCATCATTGATTGAAGCAGTTTGTCAATAGTCGAACTAGTTTTGAATTTGACTAAGTAAATATTGATGAGGTAGTCCGCGTAGTGTAATGATTAGAGTTCTCCCTGCATAAGCCGATGGTCCCTGGTTCGAGTCCCGTTGGTGACAACGAGATTTGTTTCGAGTGATTCTTCGGACGGACTATAAGCCCGTTCAGTTATGATACGTAGAGGTTTAAAATTAGAACATATCGTAGCGGGGTGGATGGATATACGTCCAAAGCATGGTACTGACCATATCACCTCCTCGAGTTCCGATATATTCGATCAAGATAATGAGATAATCTAACTATCCCTAAGCGAAGGCCTGAGAGGGGCTGTAATGCTAAAGCTAAAAAATATATTGTTGGTAAAGATGAAATACGAGTATCTGAGAGGAACGTCAGCTTATTTTCCTAAATTAATCACTTTTATTACATTATCCCCTTTCACCCAATGTATTTTTTCCAGTTTGATATAAACGGTCAAGCTCAAAGCATGAACGTCTAAATAAATAAAATTCAAGCTTCAATCAACTATGTAATTATCCTTTGAGATCTATTCATTTTTACAATTAATCCTCATAGTGACCGGCGGCTCATAGCTTTTCAACAGTCACAATTTTCTCCTAAAATGATTGCTAGGGTTTTGTACCAAAAAAGGGATGTAGATAGAGAGATAAATTCGCTCATCTGCCCTAAACAAAAAAAGTTAATATGCAAATAAGTGAATTTATAATAGCCAAAGCCACATGCTTTATTTGAGTGAAAAGCAAAGTCTACCCTCTCGGTATATCTATTCCGCTTATTGCACTAAAGTACAAACCCCTACTGAAATACTGACCTATGTCCGTATATCGAGCTGTCCGTTTGTGTGTCCCCACAGTTATTGGGAGATATCAAACTTTAAGGAAAGGTCAGAAATGAAGACTTCTTGAATGTTTCAGGGTGACAATGTTTTCGTTGGGTAGGTGTAATATGTTTGATTTTACTGTATTCTTAATAACCCCAAATCGGTAATGGTTGTGCAATCGATAAATGCTTTTTAATATCGGATTTTTTATTTTCGTTTTTTTTTTAATTTTCACTTAAAATAAAATCAAAGAGATTTAAAATAAATAAAAACTTAACAAAGGTAATTTGTTTGTGGCTGCAATTGTAGTTTTGGTATCATTTATAGGTACATAAAGCACAAGTCATGAGTTAAATGTAATTACACCCATATACCAATATAGAATACAGCAATAAGATATAACAGTTTTGACGACAAGATGATTAGACACTAATAAGTAATTATTAGAACACCACGGTCGACGGTCCAAAGCCCGTTTGGGAAAGGAAGAGGAAACCCCTTCTTTCCCCAACCCACAGCTTCCATGAATCCTCATCCTAAGCCCCACGATTAAATGGTAGTAAATGTTCTCGGGGTCGCACATTGGGCTTACTGGCTCCCCAATAATGGGATATTAAATTCTGAGAAATGCCAATAACTGTAAATACTCGTACATCCAGTTCTGCTACTAAACCCTATTTACACCTCCTTTGTGGGGACGTACGAGGGTGAATGCGAACTTCCCGTGCCTGATAGCGGAATCGAAGTCATACATATGCCCCCGAAATATAGGTTGGGCAACGGGCTAACTCTCCATCCCCGGAAAACCATACAATGTTTTGAAACTTGCAGAAGTTCCTCAGAATGGATTGGACTCATGGCAACGATCTCGCAAACGGGAAAATGACTATGGCATTGGATGCTGGAATGTCAGATCGCACAATTACCTTGGCGCTGTTAAGGACCTTTTACAACAGGTCCATTAAAATAAATTAAATATACTGGCAATCCAGGAAACAAACTGGACAGGAAATTATATTCAAGACATGAGATAGCATACAATATTCAAAAGTGGGAAACCTGCTAGAAAACGAGAATTCGGAGTGTCCTTCATTGTGGATAGGAAGTTCAAATCGCGTGTGTTATTGATTTTAAGGCAGTTAATGAACAGTTGTGTGCAATCCGTATTTTTAAAAGTAAAATTCTTTAAAATGTGACTGATCAAGGTACATGCCCGATGGAAGAAAAGAACACAGAAACGAAAGAAACGTTCAACAATCCCCTAAAAAGACTAGTTGACTCATTGCCTGCAAACGACACAAAAATATTTCTGGTTGATTTCAACGCTAACGTTGGCAATCAGATATCTCATCGGAGAACAACTGGAGGATATAGCCATAGCCTCCATGATGAAACACATGACAACGTCCAATGCCTGATTGACTTTGCATGTAGCAAAAATCTAGTCATACGCTAAACTTGCTTCCCTCATCTACGCATTCTTAAAATGACCTGCGTATCACCGGATGGCAACACACAAAACCAGATTCGAGCATACTTGACGTCCGTACATTCCGAGGAGGCAATTGTAACTCAGATCATTACATGATCAAATTAGCCTATCAACATCGTGTATCAAAAGCGTATTCCAGCCCGCTACAAAAATTAGTGGCAAAAAGTTTCACGGAGACCCTCGACAAACAGCTGGCTCCCCTCTTATCAGAAGTATCGCTGAAAACATACTACGAGCTCTGGATGGAAGTGAAAGCGGCTATTGTGACAGTGGCAGAACAGACGATCGAACATCAAGCCCGGCGCAAGAGGAATGATTGGTTCGATGATGAGTGCCAGAACGCGTTAGATAAAAAGAATCAGGCGTAAACGGAATATGTAGGTAGGAAAACTATAACGAAGAAAGAACACTATGAAAATCTCAGAAGAGCAGCGAATAAGATCATTCAAAATAAGAAAAGAAAATACTATGACGACCAATTGAGAAGCATCGATGTAATTCTAGCGAGCAACAACACAAGACAAGCATACAAAGTAGTGAAAAGCTTGAAACGTGGTAATTATCCCAAAACCACGCTCTGTCGTGATGACATCGGCAATATCATCGCTGATGAAACAAAGATTAAGCAAAGATGGGCGTCATAATTCAGGAACCTCCTTAATCTCCAGCATATTGGAGCCTAACGTTATTTCCAGAGAGCTTCCATTGACCCCACCTACTCTGGATGAGTTCGCTCGGCCATCAAAGCCCAAAAGAATAATATAGCGCCGGGCATCTATGAGATTCCAGTGGAGCTCATCAAATATGGTGGCAGTAGTGTTCATCAAGCTATTCACAAAGTCATCCAGCACATTTGGCAACAAGAATATATGCCGAAAGAGTGGAGCCAATCAATTATATTCCCTATCTACAAAAAAGATGACAAGCTACTGTGCGAAAATTATAGAGGCATATCACTACTTTGTACGGCGTACAAAATATTTTCAAAGATCTTAGAAAATAAAATCGGATCATACGCCAATAGTATTATTGGGGAGTATCAATGTGGTTTTAGTCAAGCAGGTACTTGTAAAGTGCTGGGAGTTCAACATAGACGTTCACCAAATTTTCGTTGACTTCAAGCAAGCATACGCCAGTATTGGTCGTAACGTACTGTACCAAATAATGCTTTGCATTGGCATCTCAGCCAAATTAGTCCATCTTACCAAAACGACAATTACGGTGACGACCTCCCAAGTCCGCATCAATAACCAACTCACCGATGCCTTTGACACAAATATCGGACTAAAGCAGGGAGATGGGCTGGCCCCTTTGCTATTCAATTTGGCTCTGGAGTACGTCATAAGAAAGCTACCTGTCGATACGCGAGGTACATTACTATTCAAGTCGAGCCAAGTAGTAGCCTATGCGGACAACATAAACATTTTGTCACGATCATTAACAACTGCCAAAGAACACTTCCTTAAACTTGACACCGAAGCAAGACTAGTAGGGCTAAAAATTTATGAAAATAAAACAAAGTTCATAACGCAGTCGAGCAAAAATACCTCAAGTACACAAAACATCACACCTGGCGAATATAGTATCGAAAATGTTAAAAAATTTGTGTTTTCAGGCGCCAAAATAACGAAAACGGGTAATGAAAGGGACAAAATACGCTTAAGAATACAGCTCGCAAATAAAATATTTTATTCTGCTGCAGGAAAACAAAGCTCCAAGTATACAAATATGTGTGGAGGACGCGGTCAATTGACCGAGACAGTACAGGCACTTGTTACAGAAAGCGAAGGCCCGAGAGGGGTTGTAGTGCTACGAAGTAAAAGAAGTGATTGATCACCAGTTCATACAGATACTATAGATGGGCAAGAAGATGATGCAAAAAATAGCTCAATGACCAACATTCGACAACTTTAGTACATTCAGCTCAATGTTTTCAACAATTTCATAAATTTCGTTCAACTTCTGATTGAAAATACTTCAACTTACCACATGGATCTATACCAATTCAAGCAATTCAAACCTGCAATGATGGCGGCACTTTTATCAAAACAATATACAGCATCTACCTTTTCATCATCCACTGTGTTTTTATCAAGCTTCGGACTATTCAACTCTACTAAGAAATCTTTCACGTATTACAAGGAATGATTCGAAAATCGTACGGACCTAAATAACATATCACCCAACGACGTATATTGTGCCAAATTACTCTTAAACTCCATCGGTGCAAAAAACTGGGTAACTGTGGCTATACCACGTGCACCCAAGACTCCTAGTGTTATATCTTATGACCAGTTGATGGTATTGCTTGACAAGCAGCTATCACATCGGAAAAACTAGTCACCAATCAATAACAGACTTTGCTACGGATATAAAGAAGGGTACCGCTAATTGTCGATTTGTATGCAAATGCAAAAAATCGGTGGATGGCATTTTTTTGCCACGTAACCACAAATTAAAAAACCAAATACTCAAACATCAATTGTACATATTGCTTAAATGATCACCATGCACTACGAAGACATTTATTCAGAGCACCAAAATGCAAATTCAAAAATGGCCGAAAACAATGAAGGGACACCCATTGAATTTGAAGTGGATACAGGTTCAGGGTACACATTTGTGCTCAGACCTATGTACAAAAAACTAAACATCAGGAAACCATTAGGGCCAATGGATATCAAGTACCGATCGTACACCATCATCATCATCCTTTGTGGCATAGCTCCGGTTTATGCCGTTGCCTCCAGTAGTAGTCGGCTCCAATCATCGCGGCTCTGCGATTTCAAACTTTGAAATAGAGATCATCTGTCAGCATCAATTGAATCTTCCCACAGTTTCCTCGTTTCCTAACTGAACGTTTTACTTGCGCTTTACCCTTCAATGTTCATCTGGGGGGCCTGTGCTCTTGCATTCAAATTATCCAACTCGTCGTTGTAACAGAGTCTCCATTCTCCACTCTACTCCATACTTTACTGGGCCGTATATCCTCCTGAGCACTTTGCATTCGAATACTTCCAGGGTCTTTTCGAGAAAATATTTAAAAGTCCAGTTTCGCATACATACATCAGCACAGGTCTTATTACTAACCTATATATGCGGATTTTATTTTTCCTGTGAACATCTCTGGACCTTAGCATAGGAAATACTGAGAAGTAGGCTTTGTTTGCTGTGTTTATTCTCTTCCACATTTCATTCTTTTCTGTACCCTTTGTACCAAGATGGACTCCTAAGTATGGAAAGCTATCCACAGTTTCCAGGATACTGTTTCCCAAGGTTAAGTTTTGTCCTACAGACATGTCTTTCCTTGTTTGAATCATTATTTAAGTTTTGGTTTTATTGACCAGGAGGACGACTTTTTCGCTTCTGACTCTAGCCGTATGAACGCTTCTTTCACATCATACACCAAGAACATATTTGAGCCAGATTGAACCGCAGATGCCATATAATTTATAAACAGACAACTATCAATGACAAGATTTTTGCAATACCAGAAAACTTTTCATATGACATGACATATTTGGATACGGTGTTTGGGTATAAATTTGCGAAAAATCGAATGAAGATCAAGTGTTCCCCATCAAATGTCAAAGAAGAAGGGGAGTTATTTGCTGTGCTGCTACGAACAGAAAATCGGACGCATAGCAGATTTTGAAGCGTAGCTGAAACTAAAAGATCGGGTCCAACCCATTTTCAATCGCGAACGAGAAGTTCTATACACGTTGATAAGGAATTTGGCTCTCTTGAAGCTGGTCAAATTATTGAAAAAACGAACACCAGTGACTGCGGATCTCCACTGGTAGTCATAAAGAAGCCCAACGGATATGTACGTTTATGTATTTATTATAAAATAGGCTTGAACCCAAATTATAAAGTCGAAGAGATTCTTGATAGTCTAAAAGGGCTAAGATATTTTTGTCACCTGGATTTATTTATTTTTATTTATTTATTTATTTATTTACAAAACTATCTTACAGAATGAAATTTCAATTACAAGGCAGTTTTTTAATAAGAAAAAAGAACTTTAAAAAGAAAAAATCCATAAAAATTAAGCACATTTCTAGGAAAAAGAGATACTTACATTATAAAAAGACAAAAAAGAACTAAATTTCTAGATGGCAGAGTATTCTCCGCAGCTTTAATTTGAAGCCCGCAATCGAGTCTAAAGGGGGACCAAGCTGGAGACGATGATGATCTCTAACCATTCGAACTAACGGAGATTGACGATAAGTTTCTGTTCTAGCGTACGGTACTATATAGTACTGAAAGGATCTGGTTCGGGAAAGTGGGCGTGTGCTTATCGCGTTGATTAGGTTAGATGAAAGTAAACCACTGGCAAGTTTAAAGAGAAAGCATTGGTCGAGGAAGAGCCTCCTAACTTGAAGCGAAGGCATGAACAGGAAACTCAGGCGGTCATTGTAAGGACGATACGGGACCTTATGCTTGAAGAGGAGCGTGCGTGAGAATTTTCGCTGAATAGATTCCACTGCGTCTGAGAGATAAATTAGGTGCAGTGACCACACCTGACATGCATATTCTAGAATCGGGCGCTCAAGCATAGAGAACAGACGTATTCCGGTTTGAATACTGAAATATTTATGAGAAGAGCGTAAAACAAAGCCTGCAACTCTAGAGGCGTTAGATGTCATTTGAAGTATGTGGATGTCGAACTTCAGATGGGGGTCAAATTTTACGCCTAAACCCTTAAACCTATCGACGCAAACGAGCACTGAGTGGTCGAGTGAGTAAGCGAAAGGAGTGCGATTTGCTTTCCTGGAAAAGCACATCCAATAACATTTAGAGATGTTAAGAGTGAGTCGATTATTTCGACACCATGAGTTTAAGAGGTCTGAGTCATTTTGAAGATCCAGGCAATCTTGATTTGAGCTGATGACTCTAAAAATTTTCAGGTCGTCCGCATATAATAGGGATTTAGAAGTAAAAATAGACGGGAGATCATTAATGAATAGATTGAAGAGGAGAGGACTTAGAATAGAACCTTGTGGAACGCCAGAAGTGGGACTGAAAGAATATGAAGTTTGTCCACCCCAAATCACCCTACAGGATCTATTTTTGAAAAACGAGTCCAACCATGCCAGGAGGGGCCACTAATGCCAAATAGTCGGAGTTTTGCAATCAAAATGTTGTGATCCACGCTATCAAATGCTTTAGCGAAATCTGTGTAAATCACATCCACTTGACCACCTGAGTCACATGCAGAGGCAATAGTATCTGTAATTTCAAGTAAATTGGTTACAGTGGAACGCCCCTTTATGAAATCATGTTGCCTATCGGAGAAATTTAGCCGTAAAGCATCATAAATCCTCAAATGCACAATGCGTTCTAGGATTTTGCCAAAGCAGGATAACAGAGAAATGGGTCGATAATTATGAGCATAGGAGCGGTCTCCTACCTTATGGATAGGGAGAATGTTGGCTCGCTTCCAGGCGTCTGGGAAAATCCCAGTTGCTAGACTCGTATTAAAGATAAGGACAAGTGGGATACTCAAGGAAGAAGCGAGCGATTTAATGAAAACGTTCGGGATCCCGTCCGGACCAACTGCGCTGCTATCGTTTAGCGACGCGATTACAGCAGCAACTTCAGAAGGGTACGTAGAAAAAACACTTAACTTGTTCAGGGAAGCCCTAGAGTTGGTGACGATTGAGGGTGAGGATGAGATATAGACTGAAGAAAAAAGTCAGCACAAGTCACACATGGCCTGCTCATTGTTGGCAGTATTGTTCTGGAATGATAAAGAACTAACAGAGCTGTGGGATGATTTTAAGGAGTGGACATAGGACCAAAAAGATTTGGGATTGTTAGTTAGAAAGGTAGTTTCTAAGGACTTGAAGTGAGCGAGCATTGCTCGCGAAATTACTTTTTTGGCAATCGCCCAAAGTTGACGGAACACAGAAAGGTCAATATCGGATCGTGAACGTTGGTAGCGTTTGCGGGCTGCGTCTTTCAATCGCACTGCCTCGGCAACATATTTGGTAAACCAGGGCGACCATTTACTACCTGAAGAACGAGAGGTTGGCGTGTGTAAAGGAATTATATTATGGTGGACTGAGTAAAACATCTGAACAGCACCATTTGGACCAGTATGGTCCAGAATTGCGTGCCAGTTCACGGCCATAAGTTCAGATGCTAAGCCTTCGTAACTAGCTTTAAAGAAATTAAAGCGAGATGGGTTTGCTCGTTTCTTTGTACGTGGCAATTCTATTAATAGACGTAATTCTAAAGGTGGATGGTGGGGATCAGGGGTAACATAAGGGGAAGAGGTGGGGAAGACAGGGTCTGCAGTATGGGGATTACTCGAAAGAATCAGATCCAAAATACGGTTGGAAGTGTTCTTTATAGTATTTAATTGGGAGAGGGAGCAAAGAGACAGAAATGCGGAAATGGCAATAAAGAAGTCATTGCAAGATGATGGAGTGCCGGTCTCAATATCCCAGTGGACAGAGGGCATATTGAAGTCTCCGCAGATGAGAAACTGGGCGGAAGATTTGGCGTTGTTTATAAAGTTACTTAATTTGCTGAAAAGGATTTTAAAAGTTGTTAAGGGGGGTTGCAGGGAACGTAAATGCTTACAATAAAAAGTGGAAAGTTTTGAAGGTAAATGCGGACTGCCACGCCTTCGACCGGTAATGAGCACACCACCACCATCAGATTTACCGGTAGTGATCCGATCTCGGTCCTTCCTGAATACACTATGGTGAGAGAAGATTTCATTGTCCGCAATCTCGTCGGTAAGCCAGGTTTCAGTCAAGCATATTACATCGTCGTTGGCAAGAACAGAAGCAAGTTTTATGGATTCCAGCTTGGTCCTCAGACCACGAACGTTTTGATAGTATACGTTCATAGGTTAAGGATTTGGTTAAGGTCTATTTACATGTGACTATAGACTCTAAATTTAGAGAAGTGCAAACAATTTCCACGCATCGAGGAACGTACAAATTGCGTCGTCTCTCTTTTGGGATTAAAACGAAGCCTTCGGAATGTAATCAAATAAAGAACCAAACTCGGACGACATACCAAACACAGAATATTATTTTGACGATATCATAGTCCATGGCAAAAACGAGAAGAGAAGCTGAAAACCCTTTTCAAGTGCCTGACTCAACTTGAAAATTGACCTACATTTAAATTGAAGAAAGTGTTCATTTCGACCAGAAACCAAAAAGGATCAAGAGCTGAAACGCTTCTGCCAATAATTGCAAAATAACGATGTTATATTTAGGGGACAATGTTCGGTTATACCAGAGGCTTTACGAGCCTCGGTACTCCAGGACTCACACAAAACACACTTACGAGTAGGAGTTACAAAAATGAAACAACTTATAAGTAAGTATGCATATTATCTGACGTTTTATCAAGCCACAGCTACCTGGAAGAGATGGTAACGGATAACACAACAGTGTTGAGGTTACTAAATTCAGTAAATCATGTGGTATTTTGTAGAAATTCAATACCCCAGGGCATCTCGACCAAGCAAAACATACAGACATTCAAAAAACGCTTCTACGCAATATTAAACGTGCCAATTCATATCAAAGACAAAGCTTAAGAAATTTTATTCTGCTATAGAGCGACTCCGCTGAAAAATAGAAAAATATTAGCGGAACAGTATTTAAACTGCAATATCGGCATAAACTTGGACGCCTTTAGCCGGCAGAGATCTCAGCAAGAATCTTCTTCCCGGCACACCCCAGAAACAGGGCAGATGGGAGTCTTTAAACTAATTTCTTTAAGAACAGGAAGAATTATGGAAAGGAGGCACTATAATCGAAAAATATGGTCAGTTATATAATTTTGTGAAACTAGATTATGGATATAAATTAAAATGGCACATTGACCTATTACGCCCAACGGCAGTGAAACGCTAGTAAAAGTCGAGGTCAGATGATAGGAAGGACGCGACATCAACACACTGGTGGCCAGTAATCAAAAGTAAAATAATGACAGGTATGCAGAGCAACGTCCTTCAATGGATCACGAAGTTCGTTACCAGAATCAACCGGAACCAGAGTACGAGCATGTGGAGGAAGGCGAACCTGTCTAGGAGATAATCATCGAAGCTACAGTTCAACCACCTTTTTAGACTAAAGCTTCACTGCCACCAACCCCAGCCATCGCGAGTTCAACAGAAAGACTCATTGGGTCAGAAACTGTACGCCGTTCCGCAAGGAATCGAGGGCTATCTTGATTTTTAAGCTCATATGTGTAATTTTTTGTACAGGGGAAATATTATAGTCCTATTATATTAATGTAGGGATGTTGGCAGCACTACCTCTACTATCATTCATTAAAGATTTTTATACCTTAAAACACTGTCTCGAGTTAAATGTAATTATACCTGTATAACAATATAGAATACAATAATTGGACCCAACAGTATCGCATCCATAACTCCCCTCCATATCGGGGTATGATGAACTAGGAAACGTTCAAAGCGTGAATGAGTAGGTGTCTTATCTGTTCTTAATAAAAAGCTCAGTATCTAATCTGATCCTTTATCTATACCATATATGTGTTGAATATAAATGATCATCCCATTAAATTGGAAAACGGACCGTATAATTTTTTCACGTATATTCCTCAAATTTTACTATCCTCATCGAAATATTGTGCCTTATAGTTATATGCTCTGCTTTTACAGTTTTCATTTTTATCGACGAGAAAAGCTTTTCTAAGCTCATCTAGCTTTGAAAATTAAACAAATACACCGCACAGTTTTCAAGGACTGTTAACGTATGTCATGCCAAAAGAAAACATACGTGTCCTGCAAGTCATATTCCCATGCATTAAAGACCACCGAAACGTGATTATTGCTCTCAACATCTTCAAATGATATTTAAAAACTTGTCATAGCATGTACCCATTGTCGAGTATGCCCTTCGGCAGGATAAAGAATAAGTAGGCATGGTATACTAAGAGCATAATCCCTGTTTTGATAAAAAACGTGCTATTTCTCAACCTTTGCCCTGACGCAAACATAGTAAAAGATTCCCATCCTAATTGAAACAATTTTTGAATTTAAGGATGTTAACCAAAAGTTTTCCGTAGGTCAAAAAATCAAGTGATCAACAAAACTGCGATAGTACAATTGCTGGAGTTGTGGCAAGAATTTAAAATTCTGTAACAATTGAACTTTACTTCATCTAATAGCCTAAAGTACTAAGAGTAAATTGAGTACGATAATCTTTTTTGGATGATATATTCAATGCAGGGCTTTGAATTGTTATTCAATGCACGTTGAATTAGAAATCTTTGTTATCTATACCCTGCCTAACTGTGTGGAATATAATGAAAGTAGAAATGCTTCATTTTGGGGAAATTCCAGGAAACATCAATTTTGGTATGCTTCTTGATACTATTGTTAAATCAACATTTTTCTACAGTATTATGACCTCGTACGCCAGTTAAAAATTCCTACAAGGATCTACTGTTGACTTCAACTGACTTTCCTCCGCAATTTCCTCAGTTTTGTTTTGAACCCATACTTTCTAATTTACCTTTTAATAATAACCTACATGTGTCACTAGTGCTCTTCCACCTTAAACATAGGGCCAGCCCATTGTACTTGTATTGTCTGCCCAAATAAATAAAGAAGGGTATAGCATTGGCATAAAATAAGCGACGAAATTGTGTGCAATGCAGAAGGAGTTCGAGTTGAGCAGTCATCAAGGCAGCACAGATCGAGCAGCTTAACATTTTCTAAAGATTTCTTTGAAAATTGGAATTTGAAGGAAATTGGAAGTTTGGAGGAATTACGGAATTTCAGAGGAATTACAGAATTTTTGAAATTATGGAAAGGGAAAGGAGGTAAAGCGCCTGGCTAAGGTGCGTAGAGTGAGCACGAGGAGGAAAACGAGAAGGAGTTAAATTCGAATTAGAGTATTTGGAAAGAAAAAAATTATTGTTAAGTATTCATTAATTGTTATTATTTTCTTTTTTTTTTCTTTACAATATAATTATTTTGCTTTTTAGATACAAGAGTTACAGTTTCTTTCATTTTCCCGCAACAGTTTCGTAGTTCTGTCTTGGAATCTGTGGATATGGGGAAAATAACTAGTATAGAGCTTTCCGCCGCAAAATCAAGCGTAAAGCGACGAAAAACTTACAGCGTTTCTGTGAGAAGTTTGGGGGGGGGGGGGGGCATAAAGGAAGAATTCATTTAGCTGCAAGATGCAACTGCAAGCGGTGGAGGTTTCCAGTGTCATGAAGATGGACGAGGGAGGGAGTTCCACAAACAGTGGTGACGAGGAGGAGGCTATCATAAAGCCAGAAAATCTAAACCCCGGCAGTCAAGTGTGGCTGCTACCAAAAAAGAGAGGGTGCCTACTATAGTGTGTTATAGGCTTAACCTGAAGACTTTTAGTGATAGCGTTAAAAGGACATACACATGAAATTCTGCAAAGGAGCCAGAGTTCAACGTGACGGTGAACAGCTTCTTATAAGTTTCGCTCCACCCTAAAGCGGCTGAGGATCATGCCAGCCTATTTAATTTTGCAAAGTGTGTACACTCTTCCAGGAGAGAGAAAATTGACTCTCCTTCTCAAAGGCGTGCACAGTTCAAACATCCCGAATAATGTCGTGGCTGAGCTGAAGGAACATCTTGGAGAAGATATTTTATCAGCAAAAAGGTTTTCCACCATAACCTCTAGGAGGGAAAAAGCTCTTTCTTAGTATCAAACCAGACTTTGAAGTGAAGAAAGCGATGGACATAAGTTTCCTACTGTACCAGAAAATACAATGGGAACGTCTACAGAGAAATTGCACTTTCCAGTGCTTTAATTACCAATGATTTGGTCACGTCACTTCTAACTGCGTACTTGAAGTGAGATGCGTAAAATACGAGAAGAAATACAAGTCCATTGAATATCCAATCTCGAAGGACGAGAAAAAAGAAGAGATATTCTGTGTAAACTAGAAAGCTAAGGGACATCTTTCGAGTTTTAGAGGTTGTCCTAAAGCAAAAGAAGTTCAAGAGAGGAGGAAGAATCTTCTGTAGAAAAAAGATCATTATCATTTCATCACCGCCTCTTTGAAAAATACTGCATGAGAAGGGGTCTCGTAATCTAGCCTTTTTCAAGGTGCGAAGAAGCAGCCTGCACCTCAGCCTATACAACAACCCAAACATTAACCACAGCAGCCGCAGAATTACTGAAATACAGGTTTGAGCATTGACTGCCAACATTTTTCGAGTGTGACTTGTTCACACCTATTCGAAAAGTTGACTCTTTCATTACCCACTATGAAAAAGTCACTAGTTCTAGTGGCAAAAAAGCTGCGTAGTTAGAATTTGCCATTCAATTATGTTGTCATGATTAATTCCATTAAACTCTCCATCCTAAACATATGTTCACTAGCTCCACGATATAAAAGGAATTTTGTTCAAGAATTCTTGAACGTCTGTAGGTCAGACTTCTTGTTTATATCACAAACAAGATTCAAAGAAATACACAGAGCGCATCTGGGAAAATACAAGATCATGAGGTTTGATGATCCAGAGGGAATTCCTAGAATCGCTTTGACTCACAAAGATCCAAAGGCACTGCCTTCCAAGTCAGAAATGTATTGAAGCAGAGATAATAAGCTCCATGCTGGAAGGGTGAACTCTAGCATTTTTGGGTATCTATGTTTGACATGGATATCCGTTGAGGAAACTCATTGACGACTTAGAAACAGTGCTTACTCTGTGCAAAAAATTCGATTTCTATGTCATGGGAGGTGATTTTAATGCGAAGCATCCCTCGAGGGGAAATATCGCATCTAATGGCCATGGTCTTTGACAGGGTTCAATCAAATATGGATCTCATACCAAAAGAGGCTATCTTCCACCGAAGCTCGCCTATTATTGACTTCTTAAGCGTGTTTGCCAATCTGGTAAACCTCTCCCACAGCTGGATGAATTTCAAGTGTGGAGTTCTGGACGCCGAGTCTGAGTATCTTTTGGTTGACCTGACCTTAAGAATGAATAAGGGTGGGAAACTTGAGGTAGCAGATCCTCAACTTTTTATTCCATATAAGCGAATCGATTTGCCAGCGGTTAGTGCTGACCTTGATGGAAAACTGAAGGGGAATTCGATCAATAGATCGAAAAATCCTTGCATTCCTGAAATCAATGAGGAAGTCCCATGTGTAAATTCAACCCTGGTTATGGTCATCTCAAAGATATCCATTGAGAAATCGTTGACAAATTACCTTGATCAAGATTTACTAGAAAACATCTTGGAGCTTCATCGTTGACGTAGTCAGCTTAGAAAGCTACTGGCAAGGATCTACCACCGCAACTTAAATATGGTCAACTGGGAGTATGAACGTATTTGTCTAGTAATTATATCTCCGAACTGAATTATCTCGAGGAAAACCACGGCTTTTGCTAACGAGCGGTTTGAGCAGGCCCTGAATTATTAAACCAGGTCCTTGTATATTTCTTCATATCAATAGGATAACCAGCAGGAAAAGGCTGCCTGGGGTACTCATTTATGATGGGTCCATGCTCATGGACGACAAAGCTATCGCTGACTCTATCACAAAACATTTTGCCAAAGATCTTCAAGGAGAGAAAGCAAGTGAGGACTCTTCCGTTACTTCGTTAGTGAGCAGCACCACAATGAATTTCAACAGGGACCATAATCAAGTGTGCTTGACCAGGTTCTCTGATTCAAATCCCTCTGACGCACCTACTGGAAAATTTTTTCGCTGTCCCTATCTAGGCATCATTAATGACTGCAGTCACCAGAGCAAAGCAAATTTCTATGTTTTATTGTTTCTTGGTATTAGTTGATTGCTTCGGCGACTGAACTGAAGGATCTTACATCCTTATACTGTAAATGAATGACTTAGCCTAACAGTAAGCTGTTCGCTTAGAATTCAATACGTAAGTCCCTTATTCTTGACACAAAGATGAAATATCCTTCAGTTCATTTTGACTAAAATAATTTTGCGAGTAAAAATCAAAATGGTATTTATACCTTAAGTTAATCAATGGACATAAAAATATACACGTAATGTTGATTCGGGTTTTTTTTATTTAAAAAATTTTCTGAATAAAAAAATGGAAAAACAGTTCTTCCGAAAACCGGTTCTTTTGGTTGTAAAGAACCGCCCGATTAAACCGAAGATGAAAAAATCGGAAAACCGAAGAACCGATATTTATACCAAAAACCAGGATCCCTAGTGAAGAGCACATAAACGTATAGATTCACATTAAGTTGATGTCAAAAGGGTCGAGCGAGGTTAGCACGTTTAAATAGTCGTTGGTCGAAAGAAAGAAACGTGTCTACTCTGAGAAATCGTACCTGAGATATCATTTGGATATTGAAACAGTACTGCGGATTTTGGCGTCAATATACTGGGATTTGACAAGGCGCGGGCTACTCGACAGATATTTAAGGGATATGAGTGTAATACATAAAAAAAATATCGAACATTATATTGGCGTGCTTCAGCACTTCACTATAAAACATCTTCACAATGGGCTGAAAACAATTGAGTTCAATGATGAATTCTAATTAATTCTGCAAGTGTTTGGAATCAATTAACTTAAAGGAAAGCTTCAATGGCCCACTTATGTCTCGTCGATAAACAAAGAGGCTAATTTTGTGGTCCTGAAAAAGCTCGAAATATAGGCTTAATCGATTTTTAAGCAACAAAACAATAAATCAATATTTTTATCTTTTAACCAACACCTACGTTCTCAGGCCCGAACGGAAAGCAATTAACTTACATGACGTCACTGTGGGAACTGTCAAAAGCTGTTGAATTGGTCTAAAAGAACATGTCAATGGATCTCAAATTCTGGTACACATTGTGACGTCATGCATCCGCTTTCCGGCCTCTGTGAGGGGGCATTGTTTTAACGCGTCGTTTTTTCTTCAAAACGGCATTGGTCTAATCTACTTCATTTCTGACTGGGAGAGAAACCATCTGATCCATTTCATGCAAAAAGAATATATATATTTTAATGCGATTCGGAAAACACCACCATTTTTAGATTTATATACAAGATAAATTCTAGTTTACAAGATTTTTAGTATTTTTTTAAATTTTAAGCACGCTAAGTACGCAATTGCTGAAGCAGTGGGAAAACTTCTTTTATCACTGAAAATGGAATGATTAATCTCCCTAAAAAATTGATATGTTCACAAATAAAAAAGAAACTTTAGAAAAAAAAGAAGACCGACTTCAAAATGTCCCAGAAAGGATGAAATAAATGTTATGGAAGCGGTGCCATATCAGTTTTCCCTGTTTCTTTTGTGATGGTGCACATGTTGGATGTTTTTATGTTAAAACGAGAAATTTGATTTGGTACCGCTTTATTTCATCCTTTTAACTGTATTTTAGTCTAAACGTTTTTTTATTTCACCCTTTTTAATGGTAAATTTTTTCATTTCAAATCTATTGAAAATGAGCTTCCTAAAAACATTGTATCGTATATAATATATCAAAATTTCATTTCTTGACTGCAATACAAAACTCGTTACTACTAAAATCTGCAGCGTGCATAGGAATCGAATTTTGTTCTGATACATTTTAGTCCAAGATCTCATCCACATCTTCCTTGATTTTAGTTTTCATAAAAATCCAATATAAATTGTAGCTTTAAGAAGCTTTCGAAATTCAAACTTTGTCTAGCCGCCTTTTTGATATTCTGACCTGACCCTGAAGTTTTTTTTATTGTCCACTAGACGTTTACCACATTGCCAAGTTTAATTATTATTGGTTCAAAGGTTTGTTCAAAACTACAGTAACAAAATTTTGCACCGATGATTCGACTTTGAATTTTTTTATTGTGAGCTTTAATACACAATCGAATGAACTTTGGTCCAATTCTGGTGCAAATCAGAGCTATACTTTTTGGTCAAAACAAAAATCACCGATTTTCATCTAAAACAGCCGCCATATTGTTTTTACTTAGCCAATTGAATGATTAGGGTTCGGCCACATTGCGATTTTCCTGTCTTAACAATCGATTTTTAGACGCAAATACGAACACACTGCGACAAGATTTGCAAAAGAACTTCAGGCATGCGCAGAACTAATATCCTCATTTGAAGGTACGTCTTTGCCAGGAACACATGCGCTAACTCATTTGTGCGCTATGCAAGAAACTTCCGTGCACGTCAGCGTCAAATGTCCAAATGATGTGCGCCTGCGCGAGTATCACAATAACTACCTACTAAACTGGTTTTAGGAAAAATCGCAAATTCCTGCGACTGCCGACCTGGACAAAATTGTCGAAAATTGCAGTGTGCGGGCTTCCATTTAACCATGTGTAACTTGCGACAGAAGTGCGACTATATATAGTCGTAGTCTGATGCATCCCTTAACAAAACTAGCCGAAATGTTTACACAACACATCATTTCTGAAAATTTGACAAAAATCGAAGCAAAATTGCGACCCCCAGGCCCAAATTTCGTTATATCCTTTAAACAGTGAGTCACTTGGGTACAGAGCCATTCATACCTTAAGTTCTGTAGATAACTCAATTTTTGACACAGAACAAAAAAGGCCCCATGTTTTTGTTAAATGAGCATGACAGTCGTTGGCCGGTTCGAAGAATACGTGAAAACCGTAAATTAAGTGCCCCTAAGTTAGCTGCCGTGTTTGAGCAGCATTCAGGAAAGCGGGTGTGTGCCGAAACTACACGGAGAGTGCAGTGGAGAGCTGGTTATAATAGACAAGTGGCCAGAAAAAAACCATCTCTATCGGAGAAGTAAAAAAACAGCGCTTAATGTTGGCAAAAGAATACCTTACCAAGCATTCTGAGTTTTGGAACAACGTTGTTACTGTAGATGAGTCCAAATTTAATATTTTTGGCTCAGATGGGCGCTCAATGGTTTGGAGAAACCCAATTGAAGAGCTTCACAAGCAAAATCTGTGCGCCACCGTGAAACATGGAAGTGGTTCCCTCTTAGTTTGGGGTTTTATGTTGGTACATGATGCTTGAAATCTGTATATTATCGATGGAATAATGAATAAGATCGTTTTCCTTAACGTTCTGAGACAAAATGGGCTTAAGTGATAATTATAAATTTTACCAGGACAACGACCCCAAACATAAATCGCACATTCTCCGAGAGTGGCTTCTTTATAATTTTGAATAAGTCATAGAAACTCCAGCACAATCACCCGATCTTAATCCGATCGGGAATTTTCGGAGCGAACTTGATAAACGCATTCGAGAACATACTCGTATAATTACTCGTAAGGAAGTTCTTATCAGAAAGTTGAAATGCGAATGGTCTAATATCTCTGCTGGATACACCAAAAAGTTGGCGGAATATGTTCCAAGGGACTTCAATGCATTTTTAAGAACAGAAGGCTCCATACCAAATATTAGTTACTTCTTAGGGTTCTTCTTTTCTCTAGCTTTTAATTTTGTACTGTACTGTAATTTGTGACGTGAATTCCCGAAGCCATTTATTTAGTTTTATAATATCATTCAAATTACTAAGAAATTTGCAAATTTTTTGTTATTATACCACACATGTAATTAAATAAAAGATTTCTTCTCACAATGGCAACTTTTTTAATTCGTCCCGAAATAGCGGTACATAAAGTTTTAGTTCCCTGTATGAATAGCCAAATGACTACTGTACACACACATACAAACACACACACACACACACATATATATATATATATATATATATATATATATATATATATATATATATATATATATATATATATATATGAGTATTTATGTATACAAACATAAAGTGAACTCCGCAACAGGTAAATTTACCTTACCTTATATCCTTCTTAACCGTATCCCTCGTTCACGTTACATTATGGCATATAATTTTCATGAAAGCCTCATGAAAATTATGTCCTGACATATAGTGAAATGAAAGCTCAACTATGCATTTTCATGTTCATCTTTAAAGTTATGATCAGTTATAGAAGCAAAAGTATAGCCTTTTTGGGTCGCAATTCCCGTCGGTCTGTAGTATTGAAATCACTCACTTTATATCTGGGTACATCATATGTAATACAAGGTGGCGCAAAATTAATCATCCATCCATTTTGTTTTCAATAACTTTTTTACTAAACAAAAAAAAGATTTGGAATGATGGAAATTTTTATTTGGATCATCGCAATTTTTCCTGTTAAGTGGAAAAGATTATACAAGTATCCATCAATCGACTGCCGCCAGTGTTGATACACAATTGTGCCCGTTTTATCGCACGACTTTCCTCAACTGTCTGCATTGCTGTCAAATATTCTCCGTAAGGTCTGCGATTGTCTGAGGCTTGTTGGTATAAACCCGCGACTGCAAGTAGCTCCAAAGAAAGATACCTGGGATGGTTAAATCGGGCGATATTGTTGGCCATGCCAAACCGCCAAAAAGGAAGATTACGCGACCAGGAAACGCTTCCTTCCCAATATCCTTTGTTGTTGTACGGTTGCACCGTCTTGTTGAAACCACATATCCCCCCCCCCCCCCCCCGTTTATGCAATTCCGGTAGTAAGAGGCCGTTTATCATGGCCCTGTGGCGTTCGCCAGTTACAGTAACCGTATGGCCGATGGCATTCTCAAAAACATATGGCCCGATCACTCCTCCCTCGTGAACGCTGTACCACACAGTTGCTTTGAGTGTATGTAATGGCTGTTCGTACATCATACGGGGATTTTCAATGCCCCAGAAACGAAGATTTTCCTTATTAACGTAACCGTGGAAATGTGCCTCGTTGCTCATGATGATTTTCGATACAAAATCGTCACAATTAAATTGACACAACTATTCCACGATCTTGCTTATCTGTTTGTATTTTGCAGCTGTCTAGTTCACAAATATCAAATATGATTCACGTACGACGCCATTTGTAAAAGTTATAAAATCTTCCGACAGGGTAATTAATTTTCCGCCACCCTGTATTATTTATTTATTTATTCAGTCGCCAAATAAGGCCCATTTTAAATTAAAATTCAAATCAAATTTAACTGAAGTAAAATACCAATACAATAATACAATCTTAATTATGTAGTCGATGAATTGAGATTTAAAACATGACTTGGAAGTGGTTGGGGAATACAGATCGCTAAACTTATTGAATGCCTTACAGCATCTGTTAACCGGCTCATTGTCTGCATAATTGGTGTGGTGTGTACTCGTGGTCAACATGGGAATGTGTCTCGTGACTCTAATAGGATCGTGAAAGTGCATCTTGCTGACAAAACAGTAACTTGAATATTGTACCTTATTACGTCGAAAGGTAGACATGCAGACAAAGCGACTCTTCTGGAAGCGAGTGATGTCAGGTTTAATGTTCGAAGTCGAGATCTTAAGGCAAAGAGTAAAAATTGTTTTTGTACAGACTCAAGCCTACGGCTATACATGTCGTATATAGGGTCCCAGACTATGCAGCCGTATTCGAGAATAGGACGGACTAGCGAGGCGAACAAGGATTTCGTGGCCCAAATATTCCTGAATTCTTTCGCCCTCCGTTTAATAAAACCCAGCATCTTATAAGCTTTGCACAAAATTTCATCGTAGTGAAGGTTGAATCTGAGTTTGGCGTCTAATACTACGCCAAGGTCTACAACTTTATCAACTCTTCGCAGTTGTGTGTTGTTAATTTCATAGTTATATGTGTCGACATTCCTTTTTCTTGAAAAGCTTATCACGTAATCTAGAATGTAACGAATCAATTTTCAAATGGTGATTAGCTGTATAATTTACAGTCACTCAATCTTTATTATTTCTTGGAGGAATTTTATAAATCCTAGGTAAGACATAATCATGGTAAGAAGGATTTTTTAATTAGTTTATCAGTAACCGAAGGACGAATGTGAAAGATAAAAGGAATTATGAAATTTCATCCAATTATATTGCTCTGAATCATCTTGTATTCTAACATCTATTCTGAATTTAGAATTAATTTATTAGCTATTTCCGGTAGAAATAGTTGGCTAAAATGTACCGTTTACAGAGAAAATTAAGGATACTGATAATTTTTATCATCGATGATTAAAATTGTCGGTATCTCCATCAAGAAAAAAAGAAGAATGTAAGTTAAACGTGGTTTCGGAGTGTATACTACAATTTTCTTCAGGGCATCACACTATAGTACACACGGATGATACCGACCACGCTTAGAGGTGAGAGAAATATTCCAATTTATTCTTCTTATGCAAACTCAACATGTTTTCTGAGCTTAGCGTAGAGCATATAAGTTGATATTAAAAAGGGTTGATAAAAATTTTAACACAATAGTCGTTTGTCGACCGTAAGAAACGGGTACCTGAGTTTTTGTTAGAGTCGCCCTATAGTCCGAATGTTCATTATCACACTGTTATTTACCTTTTATATACTTTATAACCTATTTTAAATAAAATGTTACTACTGTCGTAGTCACCAAGCCGACTGCTTTTATTTTCCTTCTTCTCTACTAATAAGTTATTGGCCCCTCGTGAAAAAATATTAGCGCTGAAAACGTTTCGCTTAATTGTTAAATTCCCATAAAAGTTAAAAAAAGTTTAAGTCCGAAAACTGTCCTAGCAGCATTTCAATTGATAGGCTGCTCGGTTGGGAAAACTACCCGACATGCAAGATTGCTGCGCAAATGTTCTTAGATTTGGATAATCTTTGGACAACGACAATTGATTATGAACTCAATGAAGAAGGAAATTCCAAAACCGCTGTCGATCCTGAGAAGAATTGACATGCAACAAGTCAGTTAACTTTAATGATTGATCCTACGTGCTATGTCCATATACAGTGTGCAAAATCTGCCACGGAGTTGTGGCAGCAGCTAGCAAACGCGTACGAAGATAGTGGGTTAACACGTCGAGAAGCACTTTTGCATAGGCCTATTACAACGTCACTTGCAAATTGCTGTTCCATCGACATATATATAAAGGAAATTATTACCACAGCTCAATCTCTAAACGGAATTGGATTTCCCATAAATGAAGAATGAGTTGGCTCCTTACTGGTTACTGGACTTCCAGATCATTACTGTCCCATGATAATGGCTTTAGAGAATTCAGGTGCAAGAATTAATGGTGATGTCATAAAAACAAAGTTACTGCAAGACGTACGTCTCGGCAGTCAAAGTTCAGTTTTCCACACACACGCCAACCGTCATTCAAAAAATCGCAAAAAGTGCCCAGGTGCAGAATATGTAACAATTGCGAAATACTGCCGTTCAAGAAGTTACAGCAACACAAATAAAAGCAACAATTTGATGCGCACAGTTGTGTTCTGTCTACAATAGATAATCCGAGAAACAAAGACGCATGGTACTTTGACTCAGGGGCCACATCGCGCATTAGTTTTAACGAAAACATGCTGGATTGTTTATCTGAAGATGTTAGCACAGTGATTGCTGCAAACAAAAGCAAGATTCCTGGTTTATCCGTCAATCTTTTATCTGTTGGTCAGATTGTAAAACAAAGTCATACCATAGAGTTCAACAACAAATGTTTCAAAGTTATAAACTTCAAAAAATAAGTAATTGCAACAGATACAAACGCAAATGACGTTTAAATTGGACACGAAATCACCAAAGAATATTGCATTTACGTGTAGTTCAAAATGCAGTAAAGACCTTTACCATCGTCAAATGGACCACCTGAACAACAAAAGTTAAGACAAACTACAGAGGCACCAGAGCTAATAAGCTGCTTGAATTAGTGCACACTGACATATGTGGACCCGTGGAACACAGTTCGCTTGGTGGAAGTCGTTATTTTATAACATTTGTTGATGACAAATCAAGGAATATTTTAATATAACATACATACTTCCTAAAAACAAAAATGGATTGGGAAGTACTGTCATGTTTTGACGACTTCATGAGGTTCATCAAAAAGCAACCCTACTGCAACAGCAGGTGTTGAGGCACAGCAAAAGAGAGCACAAAACTCCAGGCAAGTATACTGATTTTTTACTAGAAAAAGATGATTAGTCTTCTTTTCCCTTTTCTGAAAATGAAATGGAACCGTTTGACTATTTTTCAGCACCTGCATCGTACCAGAATTACTTCCAAGATGACTCGGTGACGGCAAAAGAAGCATTATCCAGACCTGATGCGAACCAATGGAAGTTGGCTATGGAAGAAGAGATGCAGTCACTACTCGCAAATGATACATGGAGACTTCAAGCCTTACCAAACAATCGAAAGGCGATAAAATCTAAATGGTCACCGGATAAATGATCGCTACAAGGCCAGGTTGGTCATAAAGGGATACTCGCAGCAAAAGGGGGTGGGCTATGAGGACACATACTCACCTGTTGTTCAACATAGTTCTCTGCGATATCTTTTCGCAATTGCAACTCAATTAAACCTCAAGGTGGAACAGATGGATGCAATCTCTACATTTCTTCAAGGAAACCTTTCGGAAGGAATTTATATGGAACAGCCTGCGTACTACCACAGTCGAGAAAACCCATAGATCGTATATTGTTTATAAAGGCATTATATGGACTAAAGCCAATAGAGTTTGAAATCAAGAGTTGGACAAAACATTAAAATCATTTGGATTAGAAAGATCTTAGCATGATCTGTGCATTTATGTCAAAGCAAATAACAAAAATATACTTATCACAGCGATATGCGTTGATGATTTTTTGCTCTTCTCAAATAAAACGGACTGGCTTGAACATATTAAAGCACAACTCTATCAAGTCAAAATGAAAAAGCTTAGAATAGCGAAACAAATCCTTGGAATACGTATACCAATATCTGATTGTTTAATTGCAATTGATCAAGAGCAATACATTGAGAAAGTTCTACAAAAGTTTGGGAGGAAAAGGCCAAACCCACGATGACACCAATTAATTCTAGTGAAAAGATAACTAAAGATGGTGCATCTGAAATAAAAGATATTGAATTCATGAAGAATGTTCCGTACCAAGAGGCAATTGGTTGTCTAATGTATTTGGCACAATTTACACGACCTGACGAATGCTATGCGGTAAACCTACTTAGTCGATTCAGTTCCAGTCCTGAACCACAACATTGGAATGCTGTGAAGCATTTACTCCGCTATCTGCGTGGTATATCTTCAATGAAAAAAATTCAGTAAAAATGGTAACAACAACATAATTGGTCATACCGATGCTGATTGGGCAGCTAACAATTATGAACATAGGTCAACCACTAGATTTGTATTCATTGCTCAAGGAGGAGCGATATCTTGGAGTTCGAAAACATAGCATACATTGGCGCTTTCGTCGTGTGAAGCTGAATACACGGTGCTCTCAGCTACTTTACAAGAGGCACTGTGGTGGGACGGACTTGTCACTCAACTTGGTCAAAAGAAGCGGCCACTTCAAATCCTGTGTGACAACCAAAGCACAATTGTGATCGCCTCAAATGCAGGGCTCTATCCCAGAACCAAACATATTGACATACGTCATCACTTCATACAAGATGTACTCAACCAAAATCAATATAAGTCGATTGCATAAGCACCACTGAGCAAGTTGCAGATGCTCTTACAAAATCCATGGACAAGACCAAATATGCACAATTCAGAGAAGCAATGGGAGTGCAACAAGAACCATCGTCCTAAGGAGGAGTGTTAGAGTCACCCTATAATCCAAATGTTCATTGTCACGCTGTTATTTATCTTTTATGTACTTCATAACCTATTTTAAATAAAATGTTAGTTCTGGCATAGTCACCAAGCCGACCACACGTCTTTTCCTTCTTCTCTGCTAATAGTTATTCTTGATATCTACCGAAATTACAAATATTGAAATAGTACTTCGGATTTTGAAGCCAATATACGAGGACTTGCCAAGACGTGAGTTAAGAGATACGAGTGTAATACATAAAAAACTATCGAGCGTTATATTGGCTAGCTTCAGCACTTTACTATAAAACAACTTCACAATGGGCTGAAAACAATTGAATTCAATGATGAATTTTAATTAATTCTGAAAGTGTTTGGCATGATGAAAGTGATTGTTGAACCTGCCCTCCACAGGGATCAAACGAGGTTGAGGTTAGCAGATTATCGGCACCAGGCTGCCTTCAAAGAGTGTCATGACAGTCGCTATCATGTGGAATAGAAAAACAATTGGATGAAGAGATTAAAAATTTGGACGATTTCAACATCGACGATATTCAAACTTTAAAGGATCAAAGACTCAGAGCTTTCAGATGAAAAAGAATTTTTTTAAACCTTCGAAAAATTCGCAAATATTTCGCGAATAAAATTAAGAATACAAATTTAAATAAAGTAAAAAGCAACGAAGTAAAGTATTAAAATAGTGTAACGAATAATGATATAATAAAAGATTATAACGCTAACTCATAAAATTTTCAGGCCGTACCCGCGCCATCTACGAGAGCTCGTCGAGGAAGTTGGGTAAGTATCCTTTGTTTCTTCATGCTTATAGAATTAAATAAAATCTTGCACATGAAAACACATGAGATGATCTAAGGTTTCTTTTTTAAATAAGTTAGAACATTTGATTTTTTTTACCTCTATAGTACGTTCAAAACACACGAACAGTTTTTATTTACTATTTCATTTTCTCGGAAAAAATTTGCATTGCTTCATAAATTACTCAGATATTGTTTTTCATTTTTTTTTTGTTTGAATTTATTTTGGATAAAATTCTAGTTCTCCCAAATGTTTTGTGTGCAATATTAGAAAACCCAAATGCGATATTTAACCAAATTGTAAATCGATATATCGTTGTGGCTGAGAACGTTTTCAGTGTTTTTTGAAGTTGATATTTTCCGTAAGACTGATTTAGACGAAAAACCATGTTTGTAATATAAATAACATGAATTTCTTGTAAGGAAATTAATAAGGTCAGAATAATTAATATTTGTTATTTCAAGACGATTAGATTTTCAATCAGTTTACTGTTCAGCAAACAATTTCCATAATTTTTCACCACTAGACAGAGAATGTGGGCCTGTACTGCAAGAAATTTCACTTTCAGAGGGTGACATATTCGACGCAATTGAAACTCTGGATTTTAATCATGTATCTGGCCCTGATTTACTCCCTCCATATTTTTTATTTCAATGCAGGGACCAATTAGTTTTACCTCTTTGCAACATTTTTACAAATCGCTATCAAGCGGCGTGTTCCCAGCATACTGGAAACTACAATCCATAAAAACAAAAGCAAAGGAGCCGTTGAAAGTTATAGAGGGATTGCCATACTATCCACTACCCCAAATTTATTTGAAAAAATAGTATGTTCCAAAATATCACCTTTTATTGAACAGCGTCTCAATGACCAACAGCATGGCTTCAAAAAGAATCGATCCACAACCACCAACTTAACAGTTTTGGTCTCTAACATTCTTTGTGCAATGGAAAATAGACACCAGGTCGACGCAATTTATACTGACTTTAGTAAGGCTTTTGACCGTGTCAATCATACGATTTTGTCCCATAAATTCAATAAATTTGGAATCACTGGGTCCCTACTTCATTGGCTGGACTCGTATATCAAAAATCGGACTCAAACCGTTAAATTTCAGGGATATGTGTCAAACGGAATTCATGCCAATTCCGGTGTTCCTCAAGGAAGTCACCTCGGACCTCTTCTCTTCAACAATTTTATAGCGGACCTTTCTGAAGTGTTATCCGATATACCACACTTATTTTATGCGGGTGATCTCAAATTATATCATATTCTTGCATCCCAAAGTGATTCTTTGTTCCTGCAGGGCAAAATAAATACTCTATTAGAGTGGTCCAACAAAAATCTTCTATATTTAAATTTTGAGAAATGCCAGGTGATAAGTTTTTCTCGGAAAAGTACAATTTTATTATCTGATTATCACTTCAATGATACAAAGCTTTCCAGAGTTTATAGTGTAGTAGATCTTGGTGTTCGCTTGGGTAAGAAACTCCGCTTTAATTTGCACTACGATGAGGTTCTCTGCAAAGCTAATAAGCATTTAGGTTTTATCAAACGACGCGCGAAAGAATTTAAGAACTTGTGGGTATCGAAAACGTTATACAAATCATCAGTGCGCCCAATTCTAGAATACGCTTGTGTCGTTTGGAGTCCGGTCATTGATGTTCACTCAGAGAGGTTTGAGTCCGTTCAGAAACAATTCCTACTGTTTGCTCTGAGATCCCTCTATGATCCAAAAAATTTCCATAATTTACCATCATACGATAACCGGCTATCAATATGACACCACTTGCCTCCCGTAGAACCACATTATGCTCTTGCTTCACATTTGATGTCCTTAGAGGAACCGTTTAAGTCCAATATCTAATCGAAATTCACCTTTGCTCGTAAAAAGTAAACATCATACTATCTATGGTGATAATGAGCCGATAAATAGGTGTGTCAAGATTTTCAACAAGATGAGCCATTTTCATTCCCCAGCCATATCCAGATCCCAATTTAAATCCAATTTATCGAAGTTCCTTTGTTCCTAATCCTTCACTGCAAATGCAAATTAATATTGTAAAAAAAATTAAAATAAAACTGTGGTATGTAATTTAATAGAATGTAAAAAAAATGTATACCTTGTTTGGTCAAATAAATAATCAAATAATCAAAATAAAATAGGTGAAATAAATAAAATGAATAGATGAATTAAAATCCAAACTCGGTATTTCCATTTTGTGTTTTGAACCTGACCGGGTATGGGACCCACCACGTTGGCTGGCTCCTCCACTTTGAGCTAGCCCTCGGGTGAGCTCACCCCTTTTTAAATCCTTTACATGTGCTCTCGCAGAGTAGGGTGGCCTTCCGCTTGGATTTGACTTGAACATAAATTTGAAACGTTTTCAAGGGAGTTTTTCATTTAAATGGAAAATATACGGCCATATCTACATTGGGTCTTGATCCGGATGGGGGAGTACGAGGGGGCACCGCTTCCACCTGGATGCCCCACTCTTATTTGGGAGCCATAAGTATCGTCGGTAAAGACGAAATCCTCCAATGTCCCGTTTGCTTTCGCCAGGCCCAGTTTGCCATTTGCTTTAGCAATTTCAACCCGACTAAGGGTTGGATACGTATTTGTACGAGTATTGTTCAAATATGATCGAGACAAATGCTGTAGATGGCGCGCATGCTTGTTTTGAAGCTCGTGGCTTGAGTATTATATTACTTGGGTGGATTCTCAGATGTTGAAGTCCGAAGACACTCCCCATAACCAATTTGAAATAGATTTGGATAAAATGCAAAACGGCATCACAAAATCTTACAACATAGACGAAGATGTGCAATAGTTCCATCATACATCAATTGATGACATCAAGATGGGAATCACGTCGTGTTTTATTCTAGCAATATTACCCTGCAACGCCAAAAACTCGAGAGAAGTTGCAGAATACGCTAATCAACACATAAATTAACGAGAACCCGTCAAAATCAACATATTTTCACACCTCGTAGCGAGTAGATCCCATTCATCTACATGCATTTGCTCCAAACTGCAAGTTTTCTAAAGTATACCAGTCTATTTCAACCAAATCAATCAATGTGGAACTAAACAAAACAGCTACCATGCTTCCAGAAAATAAATTATATATGCTTATAATTTTGATTTTCATTTTTATTGTACTTCAAATAATTAATTTAATCAGTATTAAATAACAAACAGAAACAAATTATATAATAGATTCAATAACCAATTGATTAAAATCAATCTATCTTTTAATCTTTTCTCGTAAAAATATTTTCACTTAGCATTAATGTATTGTATATGTATGTATATAAAGACACGACTCTTATTACTACTAAATGACTCTTCAACACATACTATATTACCGCTCCAACTTGTCCACAACACACCAGTCTCTGTTCGATTTTCGTTTATCTTTCAGTTCATCTTCAAGTTGTCATATTCATATAAATATCGATAAAACTTCAAAAATTTACAATAATTCATCGTTCATAGGATAAAGTTCATTTTAAAATTGAAACAAAAAACAAATTGCAAATTACACGAGTACATAGAGCTTTGTTAAACTTTTCAACAAACAAATCTTCTTTCAATTTTGACTATTAAAATTTTGTCTTTCAATTTCATCAAATATTCGTCCTTTATCAGTTCATTTCTTTAAGTAGGATAAAATTAGCTAGGATTAAACGAAGAACAGAACTAAAAAATTATCTAAAAAATTTAATTTAAAACGTAGATATATATTTCGCTAATAAGGAATATCGAAGATAGGTTCTACTTATAATGAAGGTTTTGTTTCAGTACAAAATTAGGCATTGTTGGTAGTTGTTGTTGTTGTCGTTATTCATTGCTAATGGTAAAATTATATAAATTTTGATTTAGGCAATGTTAGTGATAAAATGTCAAATAAGTGCTTAATTGACTTTTTTGTTAGTAATTTTGAAGGGATATGGTTAGACTTGTGTCTCGCTTAATTAGTAGGACGTGAGCTTGAATGACGTATGGTTAGTGGTGAATTGAGGATGAATTTCGTTGCTACTTTACCTGTACGAACGTTCCATTTGAAACATTTGACGTCATTGGAAAGCGTCTTAAATTCCAATATGTAAGTAAAAACTTCAAAATTAGATTATTCTACTGGTTTGAGTTCATAGTACGAAAGATTTGTAGAATAATTAGTGAAAATATCATTTGATAGGCAAATAAAATGGTTTTTGAAGAAACTCCACATCATTTGCAATCTCGACGCGCTTCCTATTAAAACACTCTTTACACCTTTCAAGCTCCAGCTGTATATCCCCTTAAAATCTTCAGTCGTGGATTATAAGCATCCAATTATATTTGAACTATCAATAAAAATATTCACCATATGCAAATAAATATCTACATTATTTTATTACGTTTAAAATCGCATTACATTTAACATAATCGTAACTAAAAAAGGAATTATAATACATATATATAAAATTACCATTGCACCAAAAATTATAATAGTTTTCTCTTTTCATTTTATCTCCTTAAAAAAATAAAAGACCCAATTTCATTAATCGGTCTTAATTACAATATTATCATATTTTATCATGATAATCATTTCATTATCATTCCCTTTTTCATTTTTTACTTTTGCTTTCATTCAAGTGTGTGTGTTTACTTTTGTATGGATTTTATTTCAGTTCGTATGCATATTTCCTTTTGATTTCAAATGTTGGTAATGGATATTGTTAGTATGGATCTTTCTGTGGTTGTTGTTGCTGCTGCTGTTGATTTTATTTTTTCATTTTCATTTAGTGTCTAGTTAGATGTAATTAAGCTCTTATTCAAAGCGGTTTCAATAGTAGTTGAATTAATTAATATAATTAACATTCACTATACAAAATAAATTTTAATTGTCTGTGTATGTGTGTGTCTGTGTTTTACGTGAGGATGTTTATGAACCGAAAAAAATTACTTGACTCATTTTGTTGCTATTATTACAATATTTTATTATTGGTTTGTTGACTTGAACTTGAACTGCAAATATATATCTTAAATATTTTAACTCAATCATTCATTCAGTGTTAAATGTGCTCTGGTTTTGATGAAATTGTTTTATGTTCATTTCGAGGTAAAATGTATTTGTCTGCTAGTCGATAATGACTAAAGTGCAAAATATTTCAAAATTATTCTTTTTGGAATTATTTACAACGTCAATTGTTATTTATAGTTAAGTGGCAACAGGCAACTGCTAAAAAAGCAGTGTATGTAGTATTAGACGTAGTGGTGTAGTGCGTAAGGTTTTCAAAATATGCCCTTTTATTTTCATTGAAAATACTGGTTTGTGAGAAATTTTTCAATGATACCAAAATCAGGACAAAAATGTATTTCTAAATGTTATTAATTCTGTCTCAAGTTTGTTTGAAGTAAAATCTACTATGGATGCAAATTCAAAATCTGCAGTAGCAGAAGCGTTTATTTCTAGCAGTTAACTGATTCTACTCGCTACAGAAATTACGAGTATAGCCATGATATGAATACGATTGACTGATAGCGTAGTTATCGATGTTGTACTTTAACTTAGAATTGTATCTTTAATAATCAATTATTTCAGCGTTTACTCCACATAGTTAAAATAAAAAAAGGTATTTATCTTAGTAGTAGCGTATGCTAACGATGTCAACTGACAATTCAGATGGCAAAATGCGAAAAGCTTGGCCTCTTCATCAAAATGTGACCTCACGAGACTACAACCTGGAACGATTGGATATCTTCCCATACACAGGGTGTTCATCTTGTTGGTAAAGGGCAAAGAAAAGGACAAGATCTAATAAGGGATAAACTCAGCATACAAAGCCTTTTTCGCTACTTCCTATTCTCTGCGGTCCAACTTCCCAAAAGAATTACTCATATAATGGTATGAATGCAACGCTTACAAATATTTGAATGGGGTCATGCTAAAAGGGGATTAGTCAAAAAAATATCCAAATTGAGATAACATTGGTTATGATGTTTAAAGAATTGGTTTCAAATATGTATGCTGAAAGAAGACATGCGAGGCGTTTGTTTGCTACAGTAACTGAAACGATTTGAGAAATATTCATGCTAGAAGTAGCTGAGTCACTGACTGACCCCATTCTAGCATAAGAATTCCTCTCGTGCTTTCTACAGACGGTACTAGACAGAACCACCTGATCGAAGGCAAAGTTATTGTTCCTCGTACCACATTGCTTAACCCACAAAGTGATTAAAAGCGTATAGTTGTTTTTATCAGCTTTTAAAATTATTAGAATATCATATACAAGTAAATATGAAAAGTGAAAATGAAATTAGATATGCAATTTTAACTTGATCAGAATTTGTCAATTTAAACTTAAAGTATATTATTATGAATTCTAACATGGCAACCCTTTGATTTTGTACCAAACCATTACATTATTATATTTAATAAAACAAAGTCAGTCCATAGCTGACCGTATGCGCAAACGGTGTCTCTTTATTATTTTACTTCCACGCAACAGGTTATGGGCTAAGACACCCAGACACAGAAGGTCCGTGCATTAAAGTGTTTTGTTTTATTGTCGTCAAAACTGAAAATTCGGCATGGCCGAGTCGATCCGTATAACGAAACTCAACAACCCGAATTACCAAACTTGGAAATTCAAATTGGAGCTACTTCTAAAGCGGAATGAGCTCTGGGCAGTTGTGAGGGATCCGGAGCCCGATTCAGTTACCGACGCATGGATTTCAAAAGACGATAAAGCACGAGTGCACACCGTTTTTTCCGTTGAGGATGACCAGCTCACTCACATAAAATGGAAAGAGACAGCATTAGTAATGTGGAATGCTCTGAAAGCCTTCCATGAGAAAGCGACGTTGTCAAATAAAGCACAACTTCTTCGTAAATTGTGTCGCCTCACTCTTCAGGAATATGGTGACATGCTGCTGCATTTAAACTCCATGGACGAAATCATCGACGAGTTGACAACACTGAGGGAGTCGCTAGCCGACGTGCTAACTGTTGCTATGTACCCGAGTAGCTTATCCGATAGCTACAGTACATTAATTATGGCGTTGGAGTCTAGACCGGAGTCTGATTTAACTACTACATATGTAAAAACCAAACTTGTAGAGGAGTACAATCGACGTCTCAATATGCATGGAAGTGCAAGTCGATAAGAATACTGCATTACAAGCAAAATATAAAGGAAAGGAAGTAAAGTGTTGCTTCTGCAAGAAATTTTAACACATAAAAATAGAATGCAGGAAGTATTTGAAGTTGAAAAAGAAAAACTTGGAGAAGTCTCAAACAAATACAGTGCAGAAGTCGCAGTCGGATTGTGATGATTGTAGCCTGGTGTGTGTTAACAGTCTTGTTAGCTGTTCAACCAGCAGCGAATGGATTATTGATAGTGGTGCCTCAGCACATATGTGTAATAATAAAGAATACTTTCACGAATTGAATGAGACCGATAAAGGAACAATTATGTTAGCTGATGGTCGCGCATTACCTATGAAAGGAATAGGCATTGTTGGGATCAGAGGTAAACAAAGTGAAATGAGCAAAACAATAAAACTGAATGACTTTTATTTTGCGCCGGACTTAAATTGCAACTTAGTTTCTATGAACAAACTGATCAGCAAAGGATGTGAAGTTCATTTTAATGAATCCTTTTGTAACATTGCGCTGAAAGAAGCTGCAATTATCACAGTAAGTGCCTATAATAACATTTACAGACTCTCAGTGGATCATACAATCGCGAATTCAATACAGTCGAGCAATCCGAAATGTGTACATGCGTGGCATAAAATATTAGGGCACCGCAACTTAAACGACGTTCGGAAACTGAATCACTTGGCCGATAACGTAGCGTTTAAAGAATGTAAGCATAATAATGTTTGTGAAGTTTGTTTACTAATAAATCCACATGTGATCATTTTCCTAATGAGTCTAAGACTAGAACGAGTGAAATTCTTGAAATAATACATTCGGATGTCTGTGGTCCTCTGCATACTACAACAAGGGGCAATAAGTACGTTCTTAGTTTGATCGATGATTTTAGTGGGTATACGTGGATAGTATATACCTAATGAAACGAAAAGACGAAGTGTCCCACATCATAAGGAATTTCATTAAAATGATGGAAACTCAACGGAATAAAACGCCTAAATGTATCCGATCAGATCGTGGCGGTGAGTACATGAATATTGAATTAAGAAACTATTTTAAACATAAGAGTATTAAAACTCAATTAACTGTACCCAAGTCACCTCAACAAAATGATAAAGCTGAGCGGAAGAACCGCACGCTGATTGAAATGACGCGTTGCATGCTTTATAGTTCGAAATTACCTAATCGTTGCTGGGGTGAAGCAATAACAACAGTGAATCACATATTAAATCGTGTTCCTATGAAAAATGCTGTTATAACGAAAGATGCTGAAAAATGCAGTTAGTACGAAAAATTTAAAAAATAAAAGGCCAGATCTAAGTTATTTTCGTGTATTTGATCAAAAGGTATATGTGCATATCCCAAATGATCAACGTGGTAAATTAGAATCGACCGCTGACAAATTAGTTTTCGTAGGCTACGAATTGGGCACCAAAGGTTACAGACTATTAGATGTAAATGCTAACAAAGTCAAAACCTCTAGGGATGTTCGACTACCAGACGCAGATCCATCATCTGATTATAACGATGCGGAGATTGAATTTGGAAGGGGGATGGAATCAGCGATTAAAGATACTGAAAATAGAATTGACAGGCAACTTGATGGTATCGAAGATCATCGAGAGGTAGCATCCAACAGGATAGTCCACAATATCCAACAGGATAGTCCACAATAGCTAGGTAGTTCTTCAATTATTTCCTATAGTCAAGCAGTTCTGCGTGGCAAAAATAACCATGTCTGGTCTTCAAAGAAAACTTTCACACATACGACTGCAGCAATAAACATTGTAGGGCAAAACAGATGCATTGAGTTGTCTCGAAATGTTTCTTACTGAAGTGTACTGAATGAAGTAGTGAAATGGACTAATGCAGATATAATAATAAAACAGCTAACATATCAGAATATTGAAAGCACACAAAAATTAACAATTTAACAGAGATAAACGGCTTAATCGGTCTGCTTGTTTTGACTGCCGTTATGAAAGACAATCACTTGTCTAAAGATGAGCTTTTTGACGTATCGTCTTCTGGATCTCGGTATATATTGTTACGGATGAAGTAGAGAGGCATCAATATTATCTCACTCCGAACACTACCATATCAGTCGCGTGACTCTTTAAACTAAGCAAGCCTTAGCCACACTCGATTAGGGTTTTGATTAACACTTCTAATTGTACCTTAGCAGTAATTTAAGTACGAGTACTTGTAGTATTGATTTTTAAAAAGTAAAAGATAAATTAATATAACCTCTACTGGGAGATAGGTAGGTTGCTGCGAAAGTATATACCACTTCAGGTCCGGCGTTAAGCGGACAACAACTTAATTTAGAAGGAATGTCTAGAACCACTGGCCAACAACATCACATCCTGAACGAGAAGGTTCAATACCGTCCAGAGACCGAAAGTGCCCTAATGAGACGAGTTGTAGAAATGTACCGACCGACTACAATATTGTGTATCATGACAAAGGATTGTCTGCAACTAAAGGTTAAGGAGCCAAGTCATCATCCGAAGCTGATCTAAATTTCGGCAGCGATAATGACGACGACGAAGACAACGTAAGTGAAGAGGATGAGAAAGCAGAAAACGCGAAAAGCTGATTAAAAGTTAAGTCGCACAATATAAGGTGGAGTGGAAATCACGCTGAGTTTGAGTGAAACCACTCCTCGGGAATAGGAACCCGAGACAAAGAACTCGGTCGGAGAGTGGTACAGTGGCCGTTAGAGGGACATTATATAAGAGCGCGACGAATGACGCGCCTCCTCTTTTTTACTTGGGTTTGTAGAAGTGAAAGTGGACAAGTGAAGTGACGGCGGAGAAGGCAGAGCACGAGCGTCGGCTGGATTTTTAAAGCAGTGGTAGCAAGTGCATACTGAACGGATTACGACATTGTCGAACACCAGAACGAAGCAAGTTGAATAGCGTCGACGGAAGCAGCGGAGAAGGGGCACCTTGATAACTTGTAGACAGTAAGTTTTCCTTTTAAAGGCTTCTTCTTTTTCATCCGGTTACAATTGAGAGTTGAAATTAGTTATTCATATAGCGAAATTTGAAACAAAAGATGAATTTGTGTAATTGAAACTTATTTCATGTCATAATTAAAGTTAAACTGCAGAAAAAAAGTAAATTTTCTTTAGATAACCTAATTAAAGTTGAGATAACCTAATTAAAGTTGAGTTTCAGCTTGTGTGGTAAATCGCGAGAAGAAAATTTAAAGTTTAGTGTTAGTATTCGGGGGAGGCGTGTAGAGGGTGGCAAATTCTCGAAATATTAATTTGCCTTTGCATGTCCCGTAATCATAACAAAAAAGAAGAGTGAAGGGTTTTTCCATATAAATCCAGAGAAATTTAGACGAGTCGTATGGTGTGGAAAATAGTTTTTGTTCCATCGTTAGGGAGTTCCGAGGAAAGTATGTACGAGTCGTAGAATGTTGAAAGTAGCTCTTATTCTATCGTTAGGGAGTTCCGAGGAAAGTGTGTTTATTCGTAGCCATTTTAAATTTCTCGACGAAAAACGGTTGCGCTAAGTTACCTGAGTGTTCTCAGTGACATAAAAAGTGTAGTGGTGAAGTTGCCTTTTTCGTGCTGCGAGAAAGAGAAACCGGCAAGCCGTATTCTCGCTTGGCGGCTTATTGGGGCCTTGGTGGACAAGCGAGTGGCGCCCCACGCCCATCTCCAGATGAGCTGAACCGGATCTGTAAGCTCCGCCGAAGCACCCTCATTCCTTTTGGGTGTAACAGTATCGACCATGAACAAAGAGAAATTTAAGTTTGTATTACGTTGTCTAAGTTTCGATGATAAATCTATCAAACCACAAACACAACAACACGACAGATTTGTGCCTATTCGCAACACATGGGAATTATTCATAAAGAATTGTAGAGACAATTATAATCCTGAACCTTACCTGACTATTGATGAACCACTGCTGGTATTTAGGGGTAGGTGTCCATTTAGATGTATATTCATAACAAGCCAGCCAAATATGGCATCAAAGTTGACATGATATGCGGCAGTTCGACGAAATACATGGTTCATGCAATTCCTTATCTTGGTACGAATACAGACACAGGAGGATTACCTCTAGGCGATTACTTTGTCAAAGAAATTACAAAACCCTTTCATGGCGCCAATAAAAACGTCACTACCGAAAACTGGTACATCTCAATCGAACTGGCGAAATCTCTTCTTTGTGAACATTACAAATTAACTATGGTTGGGACATTACAGTCAAACAAAGTAGAAATTCCCATAGAAATGGCCAATTCAAGAACTAGAAAGACAAGTACAGCAATGATTGCTTACGATATTTCGTTGACATTATTGCCTTACAAGCCTAAACCAAACAAGATGGTGTATATTTTATCTTCCTGTTCTGAGCAAGGGACGGTTAACGAATTAACCAAAAAGCTATCAATGGTAGAATTTTATAATCAGACCAAGAGCGACCTGTACACGTTCGACAAATTGTGCGCAATCATGTCTTGCAGCCATAAAATCAATAGATGGCCTATGAGTCTATTCCATGGAATACTTAACATGGCTTTTATAAATAGCTATATTATTTAATGCTGTAACATAATAGAAACTAAGATAAACCAAAGCATAGAAAGGCATTTATGTTGGATTTGCATACCCAATTGATTTCCCCTTAGTTTTGGAAAGACACTGCGCAATACCCACCTTGAAGAGAAATCTACGAGAAAATATTAACCACGTTGTTCAGGCAGGTAGCTCAGGAGATACAGCGAACTGCTCCTCTCGCGAGAATCAAGATTAAGGTAAAACAAGGAAGATTTGTGCCTTCTGCTTCTGTAAAAAGCACCGCATGACGAAATCTCGATATGGAAATTGCCAAAAAAGTATGTGTGGAAAGCACAAGTTGAAACAAATTTAGATTTTTTGAATTTTGTTTTGTGTATAGTTTATAAAGTTTATTTAATTAGGATGAGTAAAAAATATGTCATTCTTTTCGAACATTTAAGGTTATTAAGCCTGCTTTACTCGATCTCACAAAAAAGTAAGAAGCAACCACTTTTTGTAATTTTTAAAAAAATATTGAATTCAAATACGGGTTTTATTTTATAGCATAAAGTAGGGATCATAGTTCTTAAAAATGTACAAATGATCTGATTTTGAGGCAAAACCTTAGTTGTTAACAGTTTTTATTTATGTGAGTAGAATTGACTAATGTATAGCCTCTACGCTGAAGAAGTATGATTAGCCTTCCAGGGTTAAAGAAAATTACAATCTTTCCTTTGGAAGGCCGCAGATCGACTAGAAGTAAAGTAACTCTCATCTCAATGAAGCCGTCAAGAGATGTGCTCAAGCTGAGCTGAATGTACACAAGTGAAAAGCTAAAAAGTTTTATGGTGGTTAATAATCATATTTTATTGTTGGGCTTTGACTTCATACAGCTCCCAAATATACCAGTAGAACAAGCTTTTTAACTACGGCAATTACCGATAAATGTTGACATTAAAAGTAGCAAAGCATACATGTATCTGTATCATCAACGCCAAGCAGATAAGGATCCAGATTAAGTCGTTCCTTCTTGTTAAAATATTTAATGAAAGTAGCACAACAGTGCACTGAGCTTCACATATTCTCTGATAACTCCTGGGGCCAAAACAAGAATCACTCATTATCTAGACTTCTAGTAGCTTTGACTGAATTAGAAAAGCAGAAAAGATTGAGCAGTTATACCCTTTAAGAGGACACTCTTTCCTGTGCTGCGTTAGGGATTACAGTATAATATAAAAGAGTGCTAAACTGACATTTTTTGGGTTGGGAGATGGATGCCATTTACGCTCTCCTGATCGCGAGCGTCTAGACTACCCACTAATAAACAGCTCCTGTGTCAACCTGAAAACCTAGTCTGGAACTGTTTTGACACATTACTTCGGGCCAGGTCTCGTTTTGCTACGCCGTAAGATACTTTCAAGCTGGGAGATCCATCTTCCAGCGGAAAGAGAGGGAGGAAGAGGAAACCGACACGATCGGCTGTACACAGTTGACCAAGTGTGTGACCTTATTAAAAAATCAATAAACAATTATTTATGTTTGTGGGGCACTAAGTTGAATGTTTAGAAATTCTAGACTTTAAAAAATGGTGGCTATTATTTTATAAAAAAAAGTGTGTCTCCGATAAAACCAAAGGCAGGAAAGTGCCAGAGGAACAAAGGGAGTATTTTTAATCAGAAAGTTAATGGCATGCTCTTACAATGCAGAATATAAGTTATTGGGCGACCTTAGATAGGCTCTACCATAAAACATATCTTCACCTTTTCAGCACCTGGTCGGCCTAACTTGTACCTTCCTACAGAAAAGATTACCCTGCGGGTAAGGTTTCGATAGAAAAGGATAAAGTGGAAGATGTTAAGAAACTGCAACCATACATACCAGTAGAGTATGAAGAGTTTTACGCTGAAATCTACATGTGGCCAACTTATGAACATGATCGAATTGATGATGAATAAGACGAAGTATGTTTCTCTTCATGCCTCACAGAGTATAAATTCAAAAGATAAAAACTGTAAAAACTTCCTAAAATGAATTTTTTATCTTTAAAACGTATTTAAACTGTGGATTTCGAACCTTTTAATAAATAACATGATTTTATTTTTAATATTGTTTTAAAGAATTTTTTTTTCAAACCATGCTAAAAGGGGACGAGTCAACCAACTTTGGTAATTTTTTTTAATATTATAATATAAAGTCTAAAAAACGATGCTACGAATGACGCTCTGCGCATATATAAACGCGTATATATAACAATCTTTCGGAATTGATTAAGCAAAGTTAATTTTGGTATTTAAGAAAAGACTTAAGAATCATTTAATGGACAGCGTGATCCTGAAGATTTTTCCAGCTCAGTATTTTAGGGCATTTTTGACCCTATCGGCGAGATACTTGAAGAGACAGTTACTCGGAGTTTTTTTTAATGCGTCGTATTATATGATTTTTTTATCGCTGAGAGCTGATCATGAATTGGACTAGATATTCATGAAAGGATTAATTCACATTACTTTGTGAGCCCCCTTATACCGATGTATTGAATATTGTCTGGGTGGCACACTTAACGAAGCGGCGGAATGTGAATGCAAATCGCACGAGCGAAGTGCGACGAAGAAAGAGTTATAGAGAGAGTGGTAGGGAATGGAGCTACTTAAAAAAATATTCTACTAACATTTTTTTTACGATGCAACCTGTTGTAAAAAGGAAAGCATGTACAAAAACCAAATGAGTTTGGACAAAAATAAATGAGCCGCTAAGTTAAACTAAGAAGAGAATGAAACAGCACTGGGTAGCCAGACGAACGTTGAAAGATAGAGCGCAAGAGAAACGTCCAGTGTGGAAATCGAGGAAACGGTTGACATTTTTAATCGATACTGACAGCAGATCTCTGCTTGGGATTTCGAATTGGATAACGAGCTCGCTGATCGGTGACAATTAGAGGCAACTACTACTGGGGGCAAAGGCCTGAATTGGATGATGTTTTTTTTTTTAGTTTTCTCAAAACTATGCGCAGTTAACTTATCCCGCTTTTAGCATGATCCGATTCATTTCTAAAAAGACCCTAAATGTATTCGAACGCAAATTGCTTAGTACATGAAACATCGAGCAGAGTGGATCTTCATTACAACGATAAGTGTGCGTAAAAAGATACGAGCTTCAATGCGCTAAATATGTGGAAGGAATGACTACCTAGATGAACGTTAAAAGTCAATGGATGGTATTCGTTGGGAGAACTGAATGGCGGAGACCAGTCGGGAAATCGAGGAAAAGCTGGTCTGACTCGGTCAACGGACAGTTCATCGCTGCTCGGATTTTAAAATTGAATCACGCGGTCCATAGACCGAGACGGTTTTAGGCGTTTGTTGCAGGAAGCGAAGGCTCGAGAGGGGTTGTAGTGCTACGAGGAATGATGCTCAAATTTAAAAAAACCAGTTAAGCTTGAACTTGATATACCAGCAAGCTATGGTTTCGTAACTAGACACACAATAAAATCACTAAAGAGGAGCAACAGTTAACAGTTACGATTTTATGAAAAAAAAACATTAAAATTTAGGGTATATGTTGCCCTTCTATTCATTAAGATCTAAAGGATTTTTCAGATTTTTCGGCTTAAAGATGTCAAATTGCAAGGCAGGAGCACAAATATTTTACGTGAATTCTACCTCTCCCTGAATCTGACGCATAAAGATACTTTTCAGTTTTAAACTCTTAACAGTTCTAATCAAAACACTGAAGTAAGCCCTTAAAATTATTGGATATTTGCAGAAATCACAAACACTCATGAGTTCAACGTTTATGACCTTTCCGCAAAGTTTGATGATTGAAGCTTTTATAGTTTCTGAGAAAACGTAACGTAACGCACAGTTGAATAGACAGACTAACATATCTTTCCTTAATGACGCCCTTAAAATAATTATTCTCAGGGAACCAAAAATTTTAGTTCGTGCTTGATTTTTACACGATTCTATTTACTTCCTCTACTTTATTAATAATTTCGAGGTGCTACCCAGTCATTTATTCTGTTGCACCTTCAAAACTTCTTCATATAAAAAGATTGTCTTACATGGATCGCAAACGCTTTTCTCTTTTATCTATTTAGAAAAATGGTTTCTCTAGTTTTCTGCACTAATTATACCAATATTTTCTCTTTTTTTTTTTGAGAAAATTTTGGTAAATTTTATATTATCATCAAGTTGAATAACATGGAGGGGCGATAAAATGAGATATTGCTGGAAAAATCCTTCCCTTTTTTTGACGATTTGCTGCGGAAGTCCAATAGATAACCCAAGATGGATGAAAAACTCAAAGCAGAGTGCTATCAACATCAATAATGGGATTGTCGTGACTGTGTCACTCATGAATCAATTTTTTGAGAAATGAGTGAAATTATTTTACTATGGAGTTTTGATTCGTGTGTGAATATGAACGGCTAATATCACTCATTTTCGATTTTTGGTGCTGTGAAGATCATTACGGAGGCCCCTACAAAAGTTTTTGTGATAGGGATGTACTAGTATGTTTTCGACAAATTTGACATTTCCATTGAACAGTTTGACATTTTTCAACATAAACGCAATCAGAACGTTTTGATGTACAAGCGCAATTTGTGTTGTTTGCAGTGAGTTGAAAAAACCAATTTGGCCAAAAAATGGAATTAACTCGTGAACATTTTTGTGTGATGATTTTCTACGATTTTCAAGTTGGATTATCTCAACAATAGTCTTTTAATCGGCTATATTCGGCCTTTGACAATAAAGCACCATCCCTTCAGACAGTTTATAACTAATTTAAAGAATTCAAAGGCAGACGCCGTTCACTCAAGGATGAATTTCGTGAAGTTTGACCAAAAACGGGTGTTGTGCCAGAAAACATCTATGCCGTGCGTAGAATTACTTAGCAAGGTCGTCATATGACATACCGTAAGATAGAGGCATCCTTGCAAATTTCTCCCTGGCCATATATTCGATATTGCGTGAACACGACCATAAAAAAGGTTTGTTCGCGTTGGATCTCGCATAATTTGACAATTGCTCAAACAAGGTTCGTGTTGATTGATGTAAAGAAATGATCAGAAAATACCATCCCGGGGCATCAAATGACGTGAATTAGATCTTCACAGATGACGAATCAGGGATCTATGCCTATGAGCCGGAAACAAAATAGCAATCAACAGTGAGCCAAATCCAATAAAAGTTGTTCGCGCACGAAGCACATGATTGCCTGTTTCTTCGGCCGGATGGGTCATATGGCCACTGCACCGCTTCAGGAATGTAGAACCGTCCATTTTGAGTGGTACGAAACCTTTTATTTACCGAAAATTTCCGAAGAAATTCGCAAAACTTCATCATGAGAATGCGAGCTCTCACACATCAGCTCAGACTAGCGCCTATTTGGCCGGTCAAAACATCGAATTGATGGGTCATCCGCCGTAATGCCCTGATTTGGCCCCCAATGACTTCTTTTTATTCCTACATATCAAAAATAAACTGTTCTACGCCCGAAGTAGCTGTTGAAGCGGCCAAAAGCCATGTTTTGGAGGTGTCTCAATCGCAGTGAGAAAAGTACTCCGAAAATTGGTTTGAGCGCATGCAAAAGTGCATAAATGTTGACAAAAAACCAAAAGCATTTTCATACTTTTTAGTGAAAGTTTTGTAATGGCCATCGTATTTCTTTTATATAGTGTTTGAATTTTTGAATTGGCAATTCTTTACATTTAGTGAATAGGTACAATTCATTTTGGAGTGCCAATATTTCATGGAATTGGGTTCATATAAACAGTTAGGGTGACACAAGCAGCAAATGACATAAAACATGAAATTAAATGTTTGATATTACAAGGCGTATGGACAAACATTTTTTTGAGAAATCATAGATTGAATTTTTGAGATATCATAGATTGCCTTCGCAAATACATCTTGGATATAAATCAAATGTAGAGGTACCACCCATAACGGAGCAAATATTTTTAAAGCATCAATAATGCGTAGAGAAATTCAGGATTAACTAAAAGTGACGAGACACAATATAAATCAGTTATCAGAAACATTTCGCATTTTATACAGGGATAATTAATTGATACTCATTTACTTAAAGAATTATGTTTTTTTTTTGACTAGTTTTTAATTGTAACATTTTTTAAATTTAGAGTGCCATATGGGACACTTTTTTATATTGGTTTAATGTTTTAAAACGCTTTATATTTTTATAAAATTTATAATGCTTGATGAAATAAAGTGCATTCAAATTTCAATTTACTATTATCGGTGAGCTCGTATAAATTTCCAATGAACATGATTTTCATATACAGGTCACCTTCCTACAACACGGTATCCTGCAACACGGCTCCGCTCTTGCAGGCAATTAAAATCGATACCATCCTCATACAACAAGGAACCTCTAAAACACGATCAGAGGATTTTATTTTAGAAAATTCTATCGTGCACTGCACCACATTGCACTACAGATTTGTCCTTTGGTGTACTGTTTTCAGACACAAAGTAAGAACAGAACAAAATAAACAGTTCAAGTAAAAGTGTTTCTTTGAGATTCTGCCTTCGAAGAGTGTAAGGCTTGATAAGCGACCAAAAATTAGCCAACATGTTTGTTCCTTTTGACTTCAGAAACGATTGTGTGTATTATTTTAAGGTAATATGCACAGAAGAAAATAGTTCAGGTATTCCCCCGAAAAGAGAACACAAATGAAATAACTCATTTTCGTTTTTGTATATACAAACTCCCCATTGAATTTGAGTTCATTCAGTGTTTTGTGCAACAAAAGATAATTTTTGGCCAGAAAAAGTTTTGTGTTCAAATTTGCGGAAAAAGTTTAAAGCATTTTTGTTTTGTTAGATTTGAAGGAAATTATATTGATAGTGTTGCAGTAAAGATTGTTTTCATTTTCTGGTAAGTGTTAATGAGTGAAGTTTATTCTTTAAGCCTAATTTATGAAAATTAACTTGCGACACTAAACCAAGTTTGATAAAAGAAAGAAAACGATGTTTAAGCGGAGATTCATCTCTTTACAAGTGAAAATGCAAATATTGGGTTGTCTTTCAAGAGGAGAAAAAACATCGCAATGTTGCAAAAGCATTGAATTTAAATGAAGCAACCGTCCGAACTAATAAGAAACGTAAAAAAGAAACTAGAAATGCCGTTGCTGCAGGACTTTCGATATCAGAAAAATTTGTAGCTCGTCGACGTGCAACAATCATTGAAAAAATGGAAGAAGCCCTAAACATTTAGATTGAAAATAGTCACAAAAAAGATACCCTTGAGGGGTAACATAATTAAACAAAAAGTTATATAAATTTATCAACACGTAAAAGTGAATCGCATCTTCAACCCAGGCTTCGTTGCTAGTAAGGGTTGGTTTGGAAAATTCAAACAACGCTTTTCTATTCACAGTATAAAAATACAGGAGAAACTAGTCTGCTGATCATGAAGCTGGTAAGTTATACTCTGCGAAATTTCAAGAAATAGTCCAAGAGCACGGATACACAGTACATTAAGTTTTCAATGCCGATTAAACTGGGATTTATTGGAAAAAAATACCTAATAGAACTTTTATCTGAAAAAATGAAAAAACTGCGCCTGGATTCGCAGTTTCAAAAGATCGTGGAACATTGCTATTATGCAGCAACGCGTCTGGAGACATTATCACAAAAGCTATGCTTATTTATAATTCATTGAATCCCCGTGCACTTAAAGGTGTTAACAAAAATACATTACCATTATATTGGAAAGCTAATTTGAAAGCTTGGATAACTACAAATATATTTCGAGATTGGTTTCTGAATATTTTTGCACAAGAGATTGAGAATTATTTAAAAGCACTTTTATTAATAGATAATGCACCAAGTCACTCGCAGAATTTACATCATCCTAATGTCCGAGTAGATTTTCTACCACGAAACACTATTGCATTGCTCCAGCCATTAGATCAAGGTATAATTTATACCTTAAAGACATTATTTTAGTAGATCTTTACAATCGATTTTGGAGAAAACAGATACAGATGCTATTGATGCAAGGGATGCTTAGAAGCAATTTTCGATCAAGCACTGTATATAAAAAATATCTTTGTCGTTAATATAACTGAAACCATCAACATTAAACGGGTCCTGAAATAATTATTTTTTCTTTCAAAGCCGTCGGGCCTTGCTTTGTTATGTGAGCAGACGCGTTTCGACTACTTCGAGTCATCTTCAGACACTGGGCAACAAGACTTGACTCCTCTCAAGCAAGCCACAAAAATTCAAATCTAATCCAAGGGGGAGAATCTTACTCTACGATCCGGACGAGCTCCGCTTCACGACCTCCTTTCGTCATCGATCATTATGAACTCCATAAATTTGTAATGCTGTCTGCGAAATCCATGGAGCAATTGTCGCCATTTCTGTTCATTCCAAATGCGGCGATAGAAAATGACAATCTGATGGCTGCGACGGAATCTTTGCGCCAAAATAAATTCATACTGTTCGGCCCATAGACGCAGCGTTATATCAGAACGTTCTTTCAGATTCTTTACAAAAGCTTCTTTCATACGATGCAAACATGCTTTCCATTAGAACGGGCCGGTTTCATTCTCATTTGTTAGCAAATTATATTGGTGGTAAGAGCTTCTCGTGGTTATATGTTTCAATTACTGTTCCAGCTAGGAAACAATTCGTCCCGCGCAACAATACAACAAGCCATTTTCACATCACTTCTTTCAATCAATTTCTAAGTAATAGAAGGACGACACTTTCTTTTCTTATTTTCAACGTTGTCTCTTCTTGCAACAGTTTCCGGGACTTTTCAGTCTTTCATCACTTCCTAGAATCCCATAACACTGAAATCCAGTAATCCAAATAATAGATGCAAGCGAAGGCCGTTCTTATCAAATCGTTCGCGATCCGCAAACAGGTGACGCTTTTATCGAACAATAAGTTCCGAATTTTCCACGCATATGATTAGCGGTGCTTCCCATTCGAGCGGGATTGCCACAAATTTTTATCGGGTCGTTTTCACAAGGCGATCACTAGACAATCTCGCGTGCAAAACTCGAACATTCTCTTACGCGACAACGCTACCGATTTTCATATTCTGCGTTTTATTTTCATTCGCGAATTAATTGAAAAATTGAAATAGTTAAACAGATGCGACATCTCTGTCCACTTCGCTCTCGTTGTCGTCCAACCCGTTCCGCGATCTCCACCAGACTCCCGTCTTATTCCCTTCACAGCTGAGTCTCCCAGTGACAACGGTGGTTTTTCGTGCCCAAGCAAGTTTTTCTTCTGCTTGTCCGTCGTCCACCGTAGCGTCACGCTGTTACGATGGATGAAGACGGGTCCCTTGCTCAGCTGCTTTGAATTGCATTTATTGCTCCGCTGCTTTGAATTGCATTTATTGCTCAGCTGCTTTAAATGTGATGCGGATGAATTGGGCACATTCATGTTGCTATCATGTTGTAATCAGTGGATACGAATGTAATTCTGTGTTTTGGATTATGTGAACAGGAATTTTTCTTGGGTATGAGTATTCATCTTCAAAGTAATTTTTACGTTGATCTGGATTGTGAAAATTCGGCGTTGTATTTATTGGTATTTAATGTGAAATTAGAGATTATTTTCCCTTGGTATGGTAGGTGCGTGGGTTAGCGATGATGATGGTGACTGGACTGTTTGAGGAGCTGGTTTGTTGTAAATTGAATTGTTTGGGTTGAAGCCTGACGGGATATTAAGATTAGCCAGAAGATTCTTGTTTTGTAGCCGTGACGAGAGTGGTTGAATTTGCGTTTATACGGTTTTCAATAGTTGCTGCAAGTTTGCTGTATTGGTGCTATCACGCCGACAAGCTTTTTTAGGCCCACTACAATTTTGGGTAGGAGATAGGAGGGTTTTCGAGCAGTTTACTTGTATGAGTGCTCGATTACTACGCATTTATCAAGAAGAAGGGTTTCACGATATCAATCAAACTGGACCTGAATAAGAGTAAGGAATTGGAGTTTTTTTTTCTTGACAAGTGAGTGTTGAAATGAAGCTATGTTCATTCTTACTATTATCGTTAACCCTGTTTCAGCCCAGAGGAACAAAATAATATTATCTTTCCTAAGTGACGACAGTTCATCGCTGCTCGTATTTTGAAATTGGAGGATACAATCAATGGACCGAGACAGTTGGAGGTGCTTTTTGTAGGAAGCGAAGGCCCGAGAGGGGCTGTAGTGCTACGAAGAAGAAGTGGTGACATCGGCCGCAAAGAGATAAGGCTGATAGAGTAGATCGATTCAGTTCGTTACTTTACCGAGTAGCGTGACATTCAAGCACTCGCAGTTTATAATCTCGATTGCATTACGATCAGTGCACAAATAGCCTTAACAGCCCTATAAACTCCACTACATCCACCCTCATGAGATCTTTTGTTAGATAATAATATAAAAAGCTAACATTGATTGTGTTAATCATGAAAAAAGTGTTCGAAAAATGGATTCGAAATTGGACGTTCAGAATTATTTTCACTAAGAATAGTCTTGGTGGCTATATGCTCGAATTCATTTTCAGATGTAAACGCCATCGATTGATCTATCGAAATGAAATATTTAAAATAATTTAATTAAAGTTAATTTTCTCTGTTATTAATTTCATTTTATAATTCTATCGAGCTTTAAAAATAATCTATAGTTAAAAACTATGCAATTGGTAGAACTACTAAAAGTTTGGAAACATATAAACAGGAGAGTACCCCAAACAAATAATCGATAGAGCTGATTGAAACACTATTCAGTTGAATGTCATGCATCTTCAAAAAGTAGCTCTCATTTTAGTTCGTTAAACATAAACTAGACAAATCTTTAGATGCTTCCAATAGGTCACTAATATGTGCCTAAATTTTCGCTACCGATCAAAATGATGGAAAAGTTTTCGACCAGATCACATCTGAATCGTTCCAATCCGAAATTGAATGCCAAGTGTACTGTCCTATCGGCAATGCAGCTTTCCAAAGGGGAAGAGGACATTCTCATGATTATAGTTACCGCAGTAAGGAACCCCAAAATAAAGGGAGACTACTGTGCAATGGTAACGATAGACTCGCAAGTTTCTTGAACTTCGCCAAGCAGATTTGTATTGGAAATGCTTTCTTTGATCGATATAGGGCGTTATGCTTTTTGACCCTGATACTGCCGAGTAGTTTAAGCAAAAAACTATGCTTTGAATCATGTGAAGGATCAAAATTTACCCGATGATGGTGGGCTACTAAGGCAAGGATATGTGACTGCAGTAGGATTCACCAATAACGAATCATATTCTCAGCTAGTCATCCCGACGCAGTAGAATTATACGCAAATGAGTCCATTTCAACAATTCAATCACAACATTACTCGAGAGTTCCAAGAATAAAACTAAAATGCTAACAAATAATTCAGGTTGTACATAAGCATAGCAAAGTATGTTATAAGTGAACAAAATAATTGATGAAGAACTGAGAATTAAATCTCCCTTAGAGTAAAATAGCAAGACAGCGGGTATATTCCCGAGATCGTTTACCGAATATTGGATGACCAGAGCAAAGCTAATTGCTAATTATTTCACTATATTTACATTTCACGAAGTAACACTAAAATTGCAAGTAGATTCAAATAGGAAATGCACCAACTGCGCTCCAAACCTCCTGAATTTGTTGAACGAAATCCTGCTAGGCAAGTTGTAGTCTGCCTTTCGATACTTTTACAAATATAGCGCGTTGATTTTATAAAAGTGATGCATAAGCAAAGGTAACCGATATATTGAACGACAACTGGCATCAATCCGCATATTCCTATAAAGCAAAAAAAATGGGAATAAGCCCAGACCAGCGTTGCTTAAATTAATCCCCAACGTGGTACAATGGACTACGAGAAGTTATGGAGAGACGAGCTATAATTTAATGCAACATGAGAGCGAACATTTTTGACAAGATAAATCTTCAGGTTGCCTAAGTGTAAAAATGTAGCACTAGTGACGGAAGATATGGAACACATCATCCCGCCTGTTCAGGATTTAAAGCGAGCAGAAGAAACCAAAGTATAATGATGTAAGCAGAAAATATTGTAAATTATATTCTACAGCTCAGGCCATTTGGCCATTTGACCATTTGAAATTACGTAGCCCCTTACAACATACTTGATTCGTAAAAAAATACATGAAATAATAGCAAATACTTTATACAAAAGATTAGGCCATTAAGTTTTTTGATTGTTATTGTTTGGAATTTGCTTTATATTCTTTTAAAATTTATAACGATTAGTATTAAATAAAGCGCTTTTGACTTTGACTTTGACTTTTAGGCGTTTTTTCGAACGTCAATCAAACCTACATAATTTCTTTAGCAAGGCCATAAAACATCTGTCGATCAAAAGAAAGGAAATTAAGATTTTTGAGAAATACTTTGAAGAATTTGCCAATCGTAGCGCAGTGAGGAATTTTACATCGTATGGTTCTAAAATATGCAAAAAAAGGGTGTTGTCGATCGAAAATCTAGTCAAAATTCAAGTACAAGTATTACATGAACAAGGCAAAACAGGTAGACAGAATAACCGAATTGTTGGAAACTTCACGAGGTGTTATGTAAATTGTTTCAAAACGTTCAGAGACCTGGTCTCACATATACAATACACAAACGGAAGAGAAATTGATACAGAGCCCTATTCGTGATCACAAAAAAAATCCTTTGAGTTCGCTGCAGCTCCGTTAAAAGACATTCGATGCGCGAGAAGTGCTCGAACAGCAAAAAGTCAAACAGAGGTTGGGTTAAATGGAAGGAAACTTTAGCTCTCAGAAAGGAACAAGAAGAATGGTTTCTATGACATCACCATTTAACGGGAGATTATTGGTCAAATGTTCTTTGCTTCGATAAATCTGATCTAAAGGTAGGCATTCCAATACTTTATGCTGGCGTGGTACTTTTGAGGGAACGCATCAGGGAATTGCATCATTTGGATTGCTTGGTGCTGACTGTAAAACATGCAAGTGACGGCAGTATTATCTGGGGTGGATGGTGTTGGTGGAATTTTCGTTTGCAAAGGCCGCATGAATAGTCAAAAATACATTGATGTTCTAGAAAATGCGGTGATGCCTTCCATACCGCGTATAATTTTTATATAAATTAAAACGCGTTACGCTCCAACAAGATGTAATAAATATATGCAGTCGAGCAGCCCCGTGGTGATCAGGAGTGCTTGCTCCTGAAGAGACAAGGTGGTCGCCCCGTCGAAACTGCTTAGTTTGTTTTTTACTAAGTTAAAGTTAAGTACATCCGTCAATCTTCAATCCTAAAGGCAGAGATGAGTGGTTCACTTCAACCACTTTAACATCTTTAGGTTCGACATTCCCCTTGTAATGCAACGACCTTCTTCAGGAAAAGTACAGGTTGCTTTTTATACAATGTTTACGTTCGTCTCAAAACCGTGTCCGCTAACAATAAAAATATCGAATTAGTATAGAGTAACTTAACTGACGACACATAATAGGACATTTCTAAAGATAATAAAAATTTGATCGGCATGCCTTGTAGAGTACACGTGATAAATATTTTTTAGTGTGGCTTCGTGGCGCGATGAGAGCCCGCCTCATATGATTCCGCAAATAGCTAGTTGAACAGCACGCATACGCGGTCGTCAAGCGAAGCCAGTCAGCTGAGTTCAGTCTTCTTTATAGCGAGCACCTTTGGGGCATATTAATGCATAACATTAAAGAAAATAGCCTTGAAAAATGCACCTTCTCTATGAGTGGAATGCCAAAATTTCAGAGAAATGATTGCTGTTGTTATTATAGCCGAAGTTAGACTGACTAAATATTAATATCTTTTGCATTTGTATATCAACATAAAAATTTCTACGATAAACTTTTATATTTCACCTTAAAAATCCAAAACGTATTATTTGTCATGGCCAAAGCTATAGATTCACAAGCGATGTGGAATGCCGATGAAAGAGTGCTTAAAACTGTGCAATTCAGAGCACGAGACCTTCAGGATGGTCTATTCTCGCAATGTAATGCTATGATTAGACCCACAGAGAATTCCAAAGAAGAATTAGATTATAAAATTATGTCTTTTGAAAATGCCCATCTCCTTATCACTTAGTTTAGGAAAAACGGTGCAATATATCTCCTAAGTTTAATAGTTTTTATTGGTCACTAAAATTAAATTTACATTTTCTTGATACGACGGTAGTCCGAAAAATACCCGACCTGACTTATGAATACAGGTAGTTTTAAAAAAACAATTACTGCGATTGACAAGACCACCTTTCAACAACTTTATTTGAAAAATTCATAACGGTACGTTTATTATTATTTTTTTTACAGACATCCAAAGTGAACGCTCTCAGTGAAATTGTAAATATGGAAACAAAATCGGGCATCGTTATGTGATACAATACTTTCCTTTGAAAGGTCTAAGTCCAACCGATATCAAAGCCGAGTTAGATTCTACTCTGCGAGAGCCTGCTCCTTCGTTTACAACGGTCAAATATTGGGTAGCTGAGTTTAAGCGAGGTCGTACAAGCTACCAAGATGAACACCGCAATGGTCGACCAAGTGAGGTCACTACGTCAGAAAATGCGAAGAAAATCCACAAAATGGTACTCGTATTGGATGACCGTCGACCAAAAGTGCGCAAGATAGCAGACATGGCAGGCATTTCAAAAAGTGCTGTGCATCGCATTTGGACATGAGAATGCTGTGCGTGAGATGGGTGCCGCGTTTGCTCACAATGGAGGACAAACAGCAACGTGAGAATGTTTCCATTGAGTGTTTGACAATGTTTCGCAGCAATAAAGTCAAGTTGTTGCGTCGATTCATAACCATGGACGAAACATGGGTCCATCATTTTACACCTGAAAGATTATCTCGAAAAAGGAAAAACAATCAACGGCGCATATTATGCAGTCTTATTACAGCATTTGAGTGATGAAATCAAGAAAAACGACCCCATCTGACAAAAAAGAAAGTGTTGATTCATTACGACAACGCACCAGTCCACACGTGCGTCATTGCGATAGCTAAAATCAATGAGTTGAAGTTCGAATTGCTTTCTCACGCACCCTATTCGCCAGATCTGACTCCCTTTGATTATTTTTTTTTTTCGAATTTGAAAAAATGGCTCGGCGACAAAAGATTTGCCAACAATGAAGAGGTAGAGTCCGCGGTTAGTAGCTATTTTGAGGAGCTTGACGGTTCCTACAATAAAGCGGGTATCGAAGCTATTGACCATCGTTGGGAAAAGTGTATCGAGCTGAAAGGAGAATATGTTGAAAAATAAAAAAAAATTTCGGAATGTTTTTAACTGTTTTCTTTGTCGGGTTTGGTACTCTTGTGACCGCCCTCGTAACATATGACACAAGAAACGACCTGAATTGAATAGTTCTCATTTGAACTTGTGAGCAAACTGCTGGATTTTTAGTAGATAGTCTAATCAAAACGGAAAAATTATTTTAAGTTAAGAGAAAACCAAAACATTGAAGAAGGACACTATAGACATATAGATCAGATTGAATGCTTTTAGCACTAATTTTGATCTCGTAGATATTCTTCCTTTCTTTGGCGTATTGACAAAATGTTTGACTAACCTTTGCCCGAGCTGAATTTTTACAATATCAATATTTCCCGACTGTCTGTTAGGAAAAATAGTATCTTCTATGACTAATTTGGGATTTAATTGGCAGTAATAGATATGTGAAGCTTCAATGTCCAAAATTTAAATTCTTTTTATAAGGATGTATCATGACCCAGTTGGTAGTTTGCTAGGAAAAATATGATTGAAGGACAACAATTAATTCTGCAAACGAAGCGCAATGTTTATAAAAGAACCAGGTTCCCATTAACATATTCTTCAGATCATGGCGTCGCATTTTGTCACTACCAATTTAAACGCTTGTGATAACATCATGAACATTCTTAGAACTGCACATGCTGCTGTACAAAGAACGCTGGATGAATTATTTGACAGTAACCTTAAAGTGTATATTCATAACCGTTTCCAAAAGGACATAAAATGATCATAGTAACAAAGCAATATTTCATTACAGATCTACATTACATCAATTGTAAAGGATCTCTTTAAAGCACGCAATAAATTATAATGAAATATTTTCTTGACTTTTGCCATAAATCTATCTTGCCTGTACATTTTTCTTCCGCAACTGCTAATACTTCTGAATACGTGATCTGTTAATTTTTTATGATACATCATGAATCACTACGTAACATTCTCCCGTCGATACTGCCACTCGTCTGATGTTAATAACAATTGATCGTGTATTTTGTCTTTCTGTAAATTTTGATTTTATTTGCACTCTAGACATAAATTAACAGCTACTTTAATTCAATCATTTAACCACTACGTCCTTGTACTTAACTTTCATAAAACAATCAAATTGCATTCTTGTCCTGACCAGATATTAATATCAAACTCATTGTCTCGACATTTTCATGTTTTGTTTGAATTAGTGTGTGTTTCTATATATTTATTAAATTATTTTCTTTTTTGCATGAAATCTGTATCTAATTAATCTTCAGAATCGAGAAAACACAAAATCAATTACAAAATCTAATGTATCTGTTCCGGCTGTTTATGAAAGATGAAACTAAGAGCGTTTTTCTGTACCTTTCAATTTTGTGTTTCTTAAATTTTTACCACATTGAATTCACACGTTCAATTTCATTCATTTCATGCACATTCGATTTTGAATGGTTATTCTGTTATATAATAGTACGTAAGGTATTTTTTGTTTTTGTTTTCTTAAATCGTTTCTTGCTCTCTTTCATTCTCTCGTTATACATTTATATTATGAGGGTTGTATGCATGTTTTGTAATCGTTCTTTATGCTGATGTAAATTTTCAATCTTAAATTTTCATATTTCTTTTTAGTGATAGAATTATTTTTTTTTTAATGTACAAGTGTTTGTTTTCTCATTATTATATTTCATCATAGAAGTTTATATATTTTTTGTCCTTATCATAGTTTCATAATAATAATATATAATAAAGATTTTCTTTATATTTATATATATATTTCGTAATCACTAAGTTTCTATGTAAAATTAATTAGCTTCCTAATAACAGTCACAGCCAAACGATAAGGAGCCTTTATAACTATTATAAATTTTGTTTTGTATATTTTTTGTCTCCTGGTATTTTATGTTTTTTGTTTTGTTTGTTTTTAACCTTTATTTGCTTTTCAATGTATGTAATTCTATTTTTCTTTAATCATATTTTGTATTCTTGTTGTTTTTGCTCGTTTTCGTTTATCATTTCTTTTATTTTATGTAATTGAAAAAATAAATTGTTTTCTTTACGCTTTGCTTACGGGACAGGTTTTGAATTATTATTCAATGTTGAAATCTTTAATGTTTCATAAAACGGTATTGTTTGTTTTTATATTTTCAGATACGGTAGAGAGGTTTATTCAGTAATTTTTACTTTGTAATATTGTACACAGAGTCGGACCAGAAATTTTGTGATAACATTCTCATCTACCTATGGCAATTCGATAATTTAAAAGAAATTCGCCAAAATAGCTAATGTAGAAATGATAAATACAAATTTCTATTGTACTTTCGAACATATATTGGTTGATTTGGAATGAGAGGAAAATCAAAACAGTTGAACGATCACATACAAAATTAAATATTCCATTGAAAATGACACCACAAATTTCTAGTTTCGAATAAATAGCTTTTAGTTCGTAATTTTGTACATCAGTTACGTTCCATTTGTTACACATGTGATATTCTCCCAACGTTTCACCATATTTTTGCTCTATAAAAATTGCTTTCCACTCGTTTACTCTCTCTAAGGAGTTTAATGTACGATTTCAAATTGGATTGCATTTTATTTGTTTTTATATTATTGTGTTAATGTATTTTAAGCTGTTTGAAATTAGAATGTGGGAAAACGGTGAGAGAGAAGAGAATAAAATAAAAGCCATTTCAGAAACGAAACAATTCAAACTGATTATTTTTTCATTCACTTCTTCAATTTTGTGTTTAATCGCATTAAAAAAGACTCCTCAGTCTATTCGTTTTACAATAAATTTAATAATAATTATTGTAGTGTATTTTTCCGTATTTTTTGTATTTTAAGTTAATAATTACAATAATGTAGTCATAATAGTAATGAGGACATATAGAAATTATCTCTATATATAAACCTTAACATTTAAGGGTAAAAATGTTGTGGTAAAAGAGACGAAGAGTTGTTTTGAATTTTCACTGTTTTATGATTTTTCTAAATTTTATGCATCTATTTTTCGTTTGTTGTGTGTTTTGTTGTTTCTTACACATGTCTAAAAGTGAAACGACAAATTAACATCAATAACAAATTGATTATATACTTGTAATATTTGTTGTACGTGTTTGTCGTCTTTTCGTGTTGTTGGTTATTTGCGATTGTTGTGCTTTATAGACATTTCGACGTTGATCTTTTCCACTTGCATTAACTATTAATCAATTAGCTACGATTTTATATTAGCTGAGGAAATAGTTTATAATATGTTTATAGAAATTACATAAAATTTATCATTTTTACGTTTACTTCGTTTTGCAATGCTTTGTTTGTTTGTTTGTTTTCTACTAAAAACTATCTTTAACACTTCGTCTTCCCGTTTAATTATCGTAAAGGCCCACTTTTATTTTGTTCTTACGCAACAGTCCATCTTTTTCAGTTTCAATTATCATTTATTATTATCCATTTTACATATTTCTCCGCTCACTTTTGCCCCCCTTGGTTTAAAATAGAAATTTCATCCATTCGTAACTTATCATCAAAAACGAACAAATCTAAATAACTTGCAATTTTATATAAAATAAAGTTAAAAAATATAAAATCAACAGAAAAGATATCGTTATTAACATTTTACATAATAATAGAATTTCGTGTCTAATTCTCCCGCCCACTTTCTTCCTATCTCTTGTCACTTGCATGTATCTAAAAATAATTAAACTGTGCATACATACAAATAGTATTTATCATATATTGAGTGTACATCATTATCCTAGAATCCATAATTGTAACTTCGAAACTATATTTCATTTAAAAAACGAGAATTATAATAGAATTTATATCATATACAAGTTTCTGTATATCTTCACTTTAAATGTACAAGTATAAATGAAAAAATCTATTCTCTCCTTAAGCCTAAATATTAGAGCCCTGCTACTATTGCTATGCCGAAGTATTCTCGCCGCCATTCTCACTGTTCCCGTTGTCCGTTGTCGATGATGTGGTGGTTGCAGTGCTGCAATGAGCAGCCAGCGCCTGCGTTGCCTGCAAATGTGATTGCACCGTGGGCGGAACAGAATGCACGTCCCAGATCTCCTCCAGGAACCGTGGCAAACGACGATTCTTCAGCTTCAACGAGAAGCACATCTCAGCATTTTGATTACCCAACGTTCGCAGCTCCGTCAATATCGACAAAAGTTTCGCGAAAAACACTAAGGACTTGGAATCGCCACCATGTCGATTCAGTATGTAAACACGTAATGTATCGATATAGTAGCTCTGTATCGCCTCAACCAGTTCGGCCTCCTCCAACCCGGGCCGATCCGAGAATATAACGATGGCAGTGATTAAAGCATACTCAACATTGTCCACCGTCATTGAGTACATTTGCCGACAGAAATGCAGTAGATCCTCGATATTGTCCGCCATACCGGCCATTTTGTATGAGTCGCGGGTATATGATCGATTGTTCGCAAAGAATATCGAATCGGAGGCAGCATCATATCGACGAGCCATTCGCAACATCATCACTTCACTAGAACATGCCTGGAATAGAAGGAAGTATCGTAATTAATAGTAACATCTAATTCTGGATTGGATTGTGGTAAATGTAAAATGTTATTTGGGTAATAGACACATTGGTCATCGCGTCCAAGCGAAAATCAAACATTAAACCTTCAGTAATGAAATCAATAACAGTTCGAGATTGCTGTACTTAACTCTAGGTTGAAGTTCTTGTACAATACCATACAACTCTTCTAATAGAATAATATACAGCTCTGACGAGGAAAAATTGAATAGAAACGATTCTTTTCATTGCAAAATCTAAAGCTTTGAAAACACATTAGACCAAATCGAAACTTTTTCATACATAGTGAGCTGACTGTAGTATTCTCGATAACATTTTGGTACTGACCATATAATCTTCTTGAGTACCGATACATACTATCTCTAAGCGAAGGTCCGAAAGGGACCGTAGTGCTACAAGCAAATAAGCAAGCAATCTGCAAAACCCCAAACCGATTAAAACCACATATGTCACAATTTGGGCGACACACGTTAGACATCTCAAAAAAAGTCTACATGCATGTCGTTATTAGAGGACTCCTACAAACAACCCCACCAGCGCAACGGAGAAGTAGTGACGATATCCAAACGATGCGGACGTTGATGAAATATTCTGTACTTCCGAAGAAATCTTGGAACTGGACCAAAAAAGAAAGGACAAATTGGTTTGATGAAATAATCCAGAAAGCCTGCGAACCTACAACCACTACGTTCAATAACCAACCCGGCCGAAAATAGGTCAATATACCCCAGTGCATGAGTCAAAAATTGAAGCAATGAAAAATGACTATCCGTAAAAATGCAAGCTCCAGGGAATTAGTGAACTTCTGATGTTTGCCGAAGCCAAATTGGCTTATGCCTCAAAGAAGCAAATATGGAAAGACACACAAAACACAGAACCCTTTTTAAGCAAGTAGTACATACAATAGTGTCGATAGAAATGCGCAAAATATTCTCTAAACATAGCGTTCAAACTTAAATTATAAGCATGATCAACGTAACAATGCTGAGCACATAGTCTCAAATCAAATTCAATAGGGACCTTACTGAAAACTCACTGAAATTATGAGGTCCTAACATGTGACCGATCTGAAAAATTGATTTTTTCCATAAATTGCATCTAAATGCTGTCTAGAATTGGTAAGTATTATAATTTTTCGATTTAAAGCTTTTAGGAAGTCATAGCATATAAAAGGCCAGATGGTTGGAGGTCGCATATTTTTACTATAAGTTGTAAGCCAACATACATAACTAGTTCAATACCTTTTTGGGACCACAAAACAAACTAGCTAACTCGAATTTATTTGATTATTTGATATATAAATAACTTACAAGAGTCTACAAATCGTATTATTATAGATCCGACTATGAATTCTTTTATGTAGCCTACTGTTTTTGATAATTAATAGTTACGCATCGTATTCTGTTGGTGACATTTGACGTTAGGGAGCGCCTTCAACTCCGCTTTTCAAGTTCCAGAATATCTTATGCGACTTCTGAAGGACCAAAGCCTGCTTTATGATACGACACAGGGGCAACGAAGTAAGGAAGTTAAATCGGCTATGCGGATGATGTTGCGGCTATAGTCGCTGGACACACCATTGAACAAGCGTAACTTAGGCTTTGTAATGCTAATGCGCCGAGTGAGAAACTGGGGTTCAGTCTAGCACTGGAGAAAACCGAAGTGGCCATCTTGACAAAGAAGAGAATCCCTAGAGTAAGGACGATCAGTATTGGGGAAATACTAATCGAAGTCAGCGATTAAGCACCTGGGGTTACTGATCGACTCGAAAATGAGTTTTTCTGAGCAAATCATGGCAACGGCTGAAAAGGCTGCTTCGGGCGTATCGGCTCTGAGTTGACGACTTATGGCAAAGGTAGGGGTACTCAAATCAAGAGTGCCGTAGGGTCAGTGCTACTGTACGGAACTGAGGATTGTATCTTCACATCCAAAAGTTTCTGATTCGGTAATGAGAGTTATTACAGGCATGATAAATGTTCCACTCCTTGCTAGAAAGCGCCGCGATATTTACCTGCGTCGAAACGAGGACACGAGTGAGGAAATTGCCCGTGAGAAGACTAGGCGCTCACTCAACGATTGGCAGCAGTCTTGGGTGAATTGCACGAGGGGAAGGTGGACTCCAAGGCTCATCCAGGATCTGAGACCGTAGCTGAATCCAAGGCATGGTGAGAATGACTTCTATCTGACCCAGCTTTTGAGCGAGCATGGGTGTTTTCAGTCTTTCAGTCTTACCAACTGTAGGTTTTGCTCTCGATGCTTGCCACACATTTTTGCGTGCAAAAAATGGGACAGGCCGTGGCGGGACCTCTACAAGGAAACAGAAGAGCTCATCCTGGATAGTGTTGTCGCAGTGATGCTTGAATCAGTTGACAAATGGAACTATGTGGCACATTATGCTAGGCAGTCTTAAAATATAAAAAGGACTCACAGCAGCCGGAGATGTCGGGGCAGGGGGATCACTTATCGAGTCATTCCTCTGGCTCCCTCTAGAGAACGGATCCCCCAGCTCGAAGGCGCCCTACGGCATAGCAAAGGAGACCTACCCCGAGGAAATGTGTCAAACGATTCCAGTGTAGGCTCTCAAGTTGACAGGGGAAGTGTTTAGTGGGTAGTTATGTCGCTCGCGAGCATTGAAGCCCCACACTCATTGCGTAAATAGTATTCACCTCGCAACTCCAAAAAAAAAACCACGCTAGAAGCAGTGCAGAAAAAATTTACACGAATCTCTTTATTGAAGTTCTGGATTCCCTACATTTATTATGACTCACGCTTATCCATCCTCAATATCCCTTCACTGGAAAAACGTCGAGTCTACTTTGATGAATGTTTCCTTTACAGGCTCTGCCGTGATCTACTCAATACTTGCTTAGTCAACTAAGTTTCACTGAGGCACGTAGCACGTTCTACAAGATCGTCGAATGTCTTTGATGTTCCATTCGCGCGTAGCTTAGTGGCACTCACCCAACCAAACTACGTGAATTATGAGTGGTATGAGAAATTGCTTCTGTTTTGCGTGTCGATTAAGCTGACAGGGGGTAGCGAAGACATGGCTTAATTCAGTGCTGAACGGATTTCGAGGAATTGCTCCTTAAACGTTTCAGGCTAGTCAGAAATGAAGCTGACGTACATTGGAACTGATGGACCAATAACGATTGCAATCTGAATCAATGCTGACGCATCTTGACGAAATGGTCAGATTAGACCAATATGGAGGTGTGAGTGAGGCGGCTATAGTTAAGTATGTGATCCTCGGGTTGCGAGACGAAACAGAAAAATCAACTGTAAGTTGCTATAATTGTTATTTTCCGAGAGATTGTGAAAAACCGCAGAAAAGACCACGATGTAGTCATTTTGGTAATACAAATAATGGCTCGTCACAATTTAAATGTGGACGGATCAGACGTATCAACGCAGAAACGTTAACGAAGTTTATGGAAATAAACGGCATACAATATTCAGCGTTTATCGACTTGGGGAATGATTCGTCCTTGATTAGGGAGCGAGACGTACAATACCAGAAGGTGTTCAGGTTAAAAATGTACTCAAAGCGGCAAAAGGCTTTACAGGTGGTTTTGTGTTAAGTTCCAAACAGCTAGACGTCCCAATAGTTATAGAGATTATTGCTATTAATGGCACCTTGTTCATAGTGGATAACATGTTTTTGGATCATGCGATATTGGTGGGCCAGGATTGTTTAAACCAACCGAACCTTCGTGTCATCCAGGAGCAGGAGTTTGGTGATAACGTAGATACGGTAACGAGCCTTCAAACGGTGACGCTAATAAACGAGTTCCCAGGGAATTTTGCGGAAAGCATGGAGAAATTGGGAACGTGTGATACCGACGAAAATTCAATTCAGTTAGAGTGATATAACACTCATCTCGTTGTAACCATACCGTATTCCATTCGGACAACGCGAAATAGTGCGACGATCCATGGACGAGATGTTCAAAAACAAAATCAACCAGGAGAATGTTTCACGATTTTCATCGCCTATTGTGGTGATATCAAAGGTAAGTGGAGAGTCAAGACTATGCGTCGGCATTCGCAAATTAAATTCCAACACATTCAAATGCGTATTGTTGAGGAGCAAATTGCCCTGCTGCAGAGAAACATATTTCACAAAGTTGGATGTACGATCAGGTTATAAGTACAAGTTGCAGAGAATTCGCGGAAGTATATATTGGATAGTCTAAAAAGTATTGAGTATTATCGGGCAATACTAATCAGATTGAGTCAAACTGACATGCGTTTGAAAGGTGACATTCCAGTCTACAATTTTCATATGGACAGTTTTGTTTTTCGTCATTCGTGTCAAAAGTTGTATTTATTTAAAAATGAGTGAAATTTCTGAAAAAATTCGTTATATGTTACAATATCAGTACGATCAAGCTGAGAATGCATCGCAGGCTCGTGAAAAAAATTGTGGTGTCTACAGTCAAGATACTTTATCAAAAGCCACGGCCAAGAGATGATTCACTCGATTTTGTTCTGGAAATTTTGATGTCAAAGATGAACTTCGCTCAGGTCGACCAATCACTGAAAAAGTCGATGAAATCTTACAAAAATTCAAGAAGACCGACATATTAGCAGACATGACATTGCTAAGGAACTGAATATCCATCACCAAACAGTTTTGAACCATTTGCGTAAGGCTGGATACACAAAGAAAAAAATTTGATCGACTGCATTTCCATTTGCTAAATGCTAATAAAACGCAACGAAATCGAGTCATTTTTTAAGCAAATCATTACGGGCGATGGAAAATGGGTAAGATACGAGAATGTGGCTCGAAAAAGATCATGGTCAAAAAAAGGTGCATCATCACAAACAACTTCAAAGCCAGGATTGACACCAAATAAGGTTATGCTGTGTGTATGGTGGGATTGGAAGGGAATTGTTTATCATGAGGTGCAAGAACCTGGCCAAACACTCAACTCGGCTCTGTACTGTCAGCAATTAACCAGAATCCAACAAGCAATTCAAAAAAACCGGCCAGAATTGATTAATAGAAAGGGCGTTGTCTTCCATCATGACAATGCCAGACCACACACATCTTTGATGACCCGGCAAAAATTGACAGAGCTTGGCTGGGATGTATTGATGCATCCACCGTATAGTCCAGACCTTGCACCATCAAACTACCATTTGTTTCGGTCTCTGCAAAACTTCCTTAATTAAAAGAAATTCACTTCAAAAAGGGACTGTGAAAATCACTTGGCCAAGAGGAGATAGAGCTGGTGCAAATGTAAACATGACGATGAATTGTAGCAGAACAAATCCAGGAGGGAACAGCGAGTCTTGTGGTTTGTGTTAAACCAAGCACACAAACCACGAGACTCCTAGGAGTGAGCGAGGGACGAACCATAGTATAAGGGCCCGTACATCATCTACATCATCACGAAGGTTTTGCCCCATGAAAGATATGAAGTGGAAGATCTGCCGGAGACAGTCAGCCGAAATCGAAGGTATCGAGGAATGTTTTTTACCGACCAGTTGAAGCATTGGTGTACTTTACCTCCAGGGCTAGAAGCTGAAGAAGACGACGTGCTGGGCGAATGCAGTGTCGACGAAGCCGAGGGCGGTTTGAATTAGGATGGTCGAGCTGTCAACCAATCGTATTATTCTAGATCCAACTGTGAATTCTATTATGTAGACCACTGTTTTTGAAAATCTAACAAAAATAATAAATGTTACGTTCGGGTTTGAAATTGATTTTTTCGTGTATTTCTCTTCCTGTGCGCCTCCTGAAGCAAAAAATACCAGTTAAAATCCTGTTTTGAAAAGTTCTCATTAAGACCTTTCATATGATACCCATATCGGCTATCTTTCATGAAATTTTTTTTCAGGGGCCGCTCCCCTATCCCTTAAGCACCTTGTAAAAAATTTTCTGTAGTGAAACTTTGAAGAGGGCATCACTGTAAACCTACACACAAAATTTTAAGTTTGTAGCTTATACGGTTTACGAGAAAAAGTGCTGTGACACACGGACGGACGGACAGGCGCACTTTTAGTAGGGTTTTGTAAAATCATTTTAAAAACCCTAAAAATGGAAAGTGAATGTAATGGATCGTTTAGCTTTGGCTTAACATTCATAAATAGCGTTAGGTTAGTTTGAAAAAAAAAATTTCGCATTGCGAGTGATATTTGAACTGGTTAATAAGAAACGAACTAAATTCAATTTTCACGTGCTGGTCGGGGGAAAACATGAACATTTTATGGAAGTCGCTTTTGAACAGCACAAGAACATCAACGAAAGGCATGAACTTGGATATGCTCATTGATTCTAGTTTAGTGTATTGTATTTTATAATTTGCTTCTGTGTTTTCTGCTATGTCTGTAAATGAGATATGCAGAAAATGTCAGAGTGATGTAACATTTGCGCAAGGCTGTTCAAGAAACTTGGATTTCAAAATTAGCAAGTCTAACATGCAACGGAATATAAAAGATTAATTTATGTCCTAATATTCAAAATGAAATCAATTAATGAGTTGGTTTTGTGATGCGTATATTAGAAATTGGACATAAAGGACTGAATCTTTTGCATTGTTCAACGGTCACAAAAAATCTGGAGAACATTTACGCTAACGCATCTGCTGTTTATAAGGCTGTTGTGTCTTTTGCTGTTACGTAGGAAAAAGAATTAAAGAAGTTGGGAAAGCAGAGGACGAATTAACAAGTTGGCGATAGTACTCGTACTTTGAAACGGCTTGCGTCGTCATTAGTTGGCATATATTCAGGTAAAGATTTGGATGCATGGGGAACGAAAAGCTTTGCGATGGATGCAACCTATGGAAGGGTAACAAAAACAGTTATCCGACAGCGCCAGAGACATAGCGCGAAAGTCATTAAAATGAATGTACAATAAATTATATAGAAATGTAAGTTAACGTAATCATACAAAGTATTTCGCGATTCAAGGGCTAACATGGAAATATCTTACATATATTGGCAAGGCTGAACATAAAATATTAAAGGAATTCTTAAAAAGGAGAACCAAAAAATAATGTGTAGTGCATGTCAAAAAGAGAGTAGGAACGGGACTTACAAATGCAAAGAATGCGACAAAGGAATCGGTGGAAAAGAGCAGGTAAATTAACAGATAGGCTCATTAATAACGTCAACATTTTACAGATAAAAAAATTGTCCGACAGACTCAACGAAGAAAGAAATTTACACACCCAAAAATGTTCTTCAGAGCAAAATTTCAGTATCAAATTTGTCCAACACGTGAAAATGGGTGGTACAAGTGGTGAAAATAGGCTCTTGGAAAATTCGATGGCTAAGCCAGCATTGACTGCTAAGTTCAAAAATTCATTAAACAAACTTTTGAAGATATATTCACAGATGAACTGCTGACTAAATTATTAGGAGGTTCGAAAATCGAAGAATCTTCAATAACGGATTTAAAAGTACTTTAAAAATACAAAATAATATGTGAATCACAAAGAAAATCGCATCAACCACTAGGAGCGGTTGAATAAAGCACAGTTGAAGCCAGGCACCAATAAACAACCTTGCAGAGTTTTTATGAAGAAGAAACTATGCTACGGGGACTAGGTATAGCAGATTGACCGTGAGGCAACATTCTACTAAAGGCAATTGTATCTCAAATTTCAAATGCGATTTTCGCGAAACTGTATTTTCCTATCTGGCTGGCATTATAGTATGTATATATTCAAATCTAACAAGCAAACTCGATTTAAATTTGCACGACACAATGACTATTTATGTATATTTATCGCTCGAACTAAAATAATTTTGATTTATCAAGCCATGTCTTATTTTTGTTGAAATGGTCGCAAATAACCAAACGAAATTCGGAACGAAATTTTCAAAAGCTCAATATTTAATTCTCCTAGTTTTTAAGTAATCCTAAGTTCCAACGTCAGTCGTTACTTCACACCTTCAAATTCTATTTCAATTTTTTTTTGTGTTAGGTGAGTAGAAACTTGGAAATCGTAGCAGCTAATTGATCAATGATTTATATTTGGTTTTTTTATATGTAAATGATATATTAATGCATGCATTATATGATTGGAAATCACAAGTTGTTTTCTTCACTTAAAAAAATCCAAAAAGCGAAAAAACTAGAGTTGCATGGCTTAAAGTCAAAGTGATTTCCATATGGATCAAGGGAATTCTCTATGAAATGATAAAATTTGGTTTTCCGACGCACATAGGCGGCTTGCTTTTGAATCGAAATGCCTTTGCAGTATTTGGTGGAATTAGATCACACTCCCTTTACATAGATTCCATAGTGTTCTATCCTTGGTCGATTTTTTTTAGCACGTAGTAAAAACCCGAGGAAACGCTGATCTGACTCAGCTGAAGAAGACAGCTCATCGCTGCTCGAATTTCGAAATTGGAGGACACGGTCAATGGGCCGAGGTAGTTGGAGGCGCTTGTTGCAGAAAGCGAATGCCCAAGAGGAACTGTAGTGCTACAAAGAAGAAGAATGAGAAGTAGGGGTTAGAGATGAAACCCGGAAATTTAGGTGAATCTCTAAGCTGACGATTTGTTTTCGTGTGGTCTTCGGAAAACAATTTGCGCTTTGCCATAACAAGACTTTGCGGATATTTAGTGTCTCTAGTGGCATACTATAGCAAATGGAGAATGCATATAAATGAAGTTCAAACTACGTTCGTCATGCGAGGGGTATCTGTAAATAATGGATTAAGTTGAAGGGGAAAACTATATCTTCTTCTAGACAAACAATATATCTGGGGATAGCTACCTTCTGTCCTTATGTTGACCAAATTCGAGGAAGGTGACCTATGCTTATCATTTGCTTATGCCTATTTACAGGGAGCGATCAACAGTAGTTTAACGTGTAAAGATATTTACTTACATAACGCTTGTTCATTCGATCATCAAATATGTAATAGTTAAGACTTGTACAGGTGCATGAAATATCAAATGAGGCAAGATCGGATCAGTGGAACGAAAATTTTTTCGAGCTTACACAGGTAATGTGAAGGAGGGACGATTCTTTCCCAACGAGAAAATCTACGAGGTAGTAGCAATATCAATTAAGGAATATGCAAGGCACTTAATTGAACGCGCAAACGAACAATGCAGGCATCATGAAGCAGCCGTCGTGAGATTTGCCAAGGATCATGCGGCGAGTTTTAAGGGTAGCTTTAACAGTTCGCATTTTGTTTTTTACCTCACCAAACTTAAAATTATTAGGCGTCACCTAATTTCTACTTGTACAACATTTTTTAACTTAGCTTTAGGCATAGCCATTAGGTACAATCCGCAAGGATTAAATATTAGAAATGCTGGACTACGTGAATTTTAAATACTGGAGGAGTTGAATTACGACTTGTCAACGGCAGGATTGCGTCAAATAGTTTCATGGTTATAATTAGTTATATTTAGAACTCATTCGAAATATATATCTGATGATTATTCACCCCAACTATGAGCGTAGAATAGTTCGTATCAGAACAAAGATATGATACTAAGGGACACAACACAGAATTCTATTCTAACTGGAGCTCAACTGAGGTCGGAGGCAAATGAACATTGCGAAGCAACAGAAAAATAAGCTACCGAATTTTCTCCAACGCCTGTAACAAGATCTTGATGACAATACTCCGGGACACGGCTTCACCAGAAGAAAATCTCATTAGTCGCAGGAACTTGGGTAGTGCAGCCAGGGGAAATAGTCGCCTTGGCTGAAAGAACAGCTACGACATAGCACAGAAGGGCAGTATGACCAGGGGGAACACGCGCGGTATTTGAGAAAGATCTAAAACGAATTGAGTACTTGTTCCCACAGCTCGAGAAACGTTCATGAGAACCGATATTCAGAAATCTGATTGAGAAACATTTAAGACTGAAGCAAGGACTGCGATTCTGGAGACAGCTGCGTGAAATCGGAGTGCCAATAAAATCTTAGCATAGCGCATTCTGAACCCATACAAAATCACACAAATGTTTAGAAAAGGTAGGGTATAAGGCGCTTGCAATGATGTTGCTTGGATATGTAATTACAATGATCTGGCTGCGGAAAATAATACCTGCGGAAGAAAAATCGACATGTCGTAGATATTCGAGGATTCTCGAAATTGTTCGTCCAGAGAGGAAATATTAAATGCCAAATATACCATCAAATCGGCAGCAACCGAGTAGCGAAGGGGTTGCACAAGAAAAGGAAGTAGATATGAATCGGGCAATGTTCAACTACGGAGTTATCGGCCCATCGTCCAGTCCATAGTGTCCAACAGTAGTGCTGGTGAGGATAAAACTAGAGGCAACGTCGAAGAATCGACGACACATTAAATATCGTGACGGGAATGACATATTCTACATGAAAATCTTAAAAAGCACTTAGTGGCAAGGGGGCATAGGCTCGTGGGATAAAGAAAAAACTGCATACTTTTCGGAAAATGGTATATGCCAATTTAAAGTTTCGTTTTTTTTTAAGTCGTCAGGTCTTGCTTTGTTGTGTAAGCAGACGCGTATCAACTCTTTTGAGTCATCCTCAGTGTCTAATGGATATGTGGAAGGAAATGACTTTATATAGGTGTAGGATGGGTTACTAAATAAGATCAGGTATAGGGATATTAGGTTTTCGCCTTTTGGGTTGTTGGATGTCCGCTTGTTCTGGTTCGTGTCGCTTCCACTTTTGTGGAAGAGTGTGGTCTAATACTGAGAAATTTGCATCAGAATTGGTAATAATTTATTCGTTGATAATGCTACCATCTGCCGTTCAATGTTTATATCTTATATTTCAAGTCTTTCTAGGATGTCAAGTCTCGGTCCTTTGCTTTGTTTGTGTAACAATATCATACAATTTGTCATAGCATAAGGTTTGTGTACGTAGTTTTGTAGGTGCATCGCATAATTGGAGTCTGCCGTATTGGGCAAGAAATATTGCAAGTGTTCTTTATATCTTGTCGTTAGTTTTCGTGTGGTCCTTCTTATGTATACTATGTCGCAGTCCTTGCATGTCAATTTGTATATGCCGCTGTTCTCGTATATACAAGTAGATGTGTCATTCGGTTTTGGTTTCAGTTTGGTTCCAATGTTGTTAGTTTTGAATGCAGTTTGCAGTTTGTATTTCTTAAGGAAGTTTGTTAGTTTGTATGTGTGTTTGCCTACGTATGTTCACGAAAACCACTGTCGGTCGTCCTTGTTCGTTTCCGTCGGTTGGCGTTCCTGTTATTGTTTGTACTGTGTAATGAGTTTGCTAATGTCACGTTGGTTATATCCGTTATTACTTGCTATATTGTAAATGTTGTTTGGTTCGTTGGAGTTGTTAGTGGAAGTCATGGGAATGGAGTGGAGTCTCTGCACCATTGATCTGTATGCTGCTAGTTTATGTTGTGCGGGGTAGTTAAATGTTACGTGTATGGTATGATCAGTCGTGTTTGGTTTTCTGTACATATATTCTGTAGTCTAATCGTGTTTGTTCCCGTGTCACGGTTAGGTCTATAAAGTTGAGTTGTCTGTTTGTTTCTGTTTCCATAGTAAAATTTATATTTGGGTGTATTTCACTCATATAGGCATGCAGTTCGTGTTGTTTATTTTCTTGTGAGCCAATAATCATGAAACAGTCATCCACATAGGGTTAGTTAAATATTACATTGAACTTGTCGACAATTTTGGGTATAGACTTCTAGAGATTTTAAGAATATTTTTGAAATTTTTGATGATATTGAGTGTTCCATGCCCAAACCGTCCTTGGCAATATATGTGTTGTTAATGAATTTAAAATAGTTCTGCTTGATTGTGGTCTTTCGCTTTTTAGGTTATTTAATGCTCCTGACACTTTTGAGAGACTGACGCAACTAGTACTCCCTGGACTGATTGGAGACGTTCCCCTCGTTTTTAGAGTTCTGTAAAATAATTTTACAAAATCCTACTAAAATTACGACCTAACTATCCGTCCGTCCGTACATCACAGTAAGTTTACTCGCAAACTAGCTAAATTACAAAAACAAAATAAGATTTTTAAGGAGGTCTCATTATATTTGGAAATGAATCCAAAATTTATGGGCTACCTTTGGGGCAAAAAGTTTAGGTATCAAATGAAAGTTCTTGATGAGACCAAAATACGTGATAGCGAAAATTTGAATTTGAGTTGAAAAAGAAGATTTGAGCGAATGAAAAGACAATTCCGATGTTATGGTGTAAAAAACAATATTTAATCTCAAAAGTATTTTCGGAAATATTTTGTTTTTTTAAATAAGATTCAACAAAACAAAATTTAATGCAAAAAATGGCTTTGTTCTTTAAGGTGTATACGAGTATATCGTGGGGAGCAAGATAGTAGTGCAACTCAGATTGTGATAAATGCCTCGTTTTCTTCTAATTTCGGAGATCTGGTGAAACTAGGTTCTAGTGACCAACGATTTCATCCTTTTACATAGTTTCTACGAATTAAATTATAATCTAATCTCATGAAGAAGTTCATTGTCCTGAACTTAAATTTCCAAAATTTTGAGTTGCAAAAGTGTAACATATGTAGTTCAGTGAACCAACCTTATCGATTAAAATAGAAACAGTAAAGAAATAGATAATGTTAGTACTTATTCCTCCTCTTAATCTAAGTTTTAAGCATAATAGTTGAAATATAATAATAGTACTTACTTTCAATAAGGTAATTTGGTCCTCTTGCGGAATTCGCGTGAAAGCCGGCAGACCTTTAGCAAATTCAACAATTAATTGTACTGTAAGGATTGTAATTTCCGTAATATGTCTAAAGCTAACATCATGTGGACTCTCATTCTCATCCGGTGACGTCTATTTAATTCCAAATGACAAAACATGAAATGAAATACATTAGTAAATATAACTTATACCAAAAATATTCAATCAAATGTATACAACCATTATCCGTCGAAGATCCTCTTCGGATGGCTGCTCATAACCATCTTGATACCAAATTAACTTATAGATGACTGCTAATTGATTATGAGTTAATGGAGGTATATTACGTGCACGATTCTCAGCTAAGAGCTTTTCAGGCAGTAGTTGTTGGAAGAAGTACTGCAAAAATAAGAGCATAATATATGACGCATTTGTAAGAAATCAGAAGGATATCAATATTTTGATGCTTATCTTCGAGTGGTATTTCAGTAATTCAATTTGCAAGAATTCGTTAAATATAGAAAAATACGAATTATGAGAATAAGGATTAAATAGTGAGTTTGAAAAGAGTGTTTTTCTAGAACTTACCGCACTTTCCTGATGAGAAGGCGGATCACACTTCATCAGCTGTAACACTTCATTCCGAATACTATCAGTCGTACTCACAGCCGGCGATATTTGTTGCTTATCTCGTTCTTTTTGTGCTTTCTTCTCCTTCCGCTTCATAGCACATTGTGTCTCGGGCACAACACATTCGGGTCGCATCCCAACAGCAAGGCATTTTTTCAGTCGACACTCCTGACATTTTCGTCTCATATACATATCCATTTCACATTCATGACCAAATTTACAGCAATAGACGGCATTTTTTGTAACACTCCGCCGAAAAAATCCCTTACAACCTTCACAGGTGAGCGCATTATAATGATAGCCTGAGGCACGATCACCACATACTAGACATAATTCCTCTTGAAGTCGAGGTGCCGGTCCTTTTTTCGCCTTTTTCGATTCGGGACCATCGTTGGAGAAGCCATTTAAACTACTCGAGGGTGATAAATCGTCACGGCCTGAAAATTGAAGAAAAATTTTCAAGATTAGTTATGAAATTAATATATTTACTAATAAAGTATATTAAACTATTCAGAATTGGTAAGATACGAGTACCACCGATTTGCACATCTATGGAGGTTTTTAGTAATTGGTGATAAGTCCGATATTGGCGATGAAACTTTTAGAATCTAAAATTTAGATTGACCCAGGGAAGGGAAGAATAATCTATATTTAAGCAATTATATAGATTACATCTTATGGAGTTTTATACTTCTATTGATAAGTATAGTTAATGTTAGTGATTTTGATTCTTCTGATTTTCTCTACTTTTATGACTTATTTGTTGAAAGATGCGTTTTCTTATTCTTTTCGCCCGCTCGAACTGTTAGTGGGTTGTTAATCAAATGATCGAGTACCCGAAATTCCCATAATTGAGAGAATTTTGAATGGATTAATTGTTTTTTATATATAATTTTTCTTTATTAGAATGTTTGCCGTACAGAGACCTTATAATATATGTAGAAGGTGTTCTGACAAAGACATTTCACCATCGTTTGAACATTACTTAAAATTATGTGTAGTATCGTATTTCTATGTGAATATTACAATTAGCTAGAGGAATATTTCGGCAAAAGCCTCTATTGAACTTATTTCTAGCTTATTATAACTTAACTATCTACTTATAACTAGCTAAAATCGATGATACTAGGTTACGGCCAAAGAGATAAGTGGTAGCAACTGCTGGTTTTCAGTTCGCCAGGGCACGAATTAGCGGATTGGGGGAATCATTTGCTTTTGCGATTAATTTATCACGGCGCGATGCAGCGAGCTTATAAATTGGACCACCGCCATCAAGGCTGTGTAGTTTTTAAGAAGAGAAGAAAAACGGTTTATTAAATACCATTTTCAGGTATCTATTTGGGGTGATCTAACTTTGTTACTACGACAATTAAGTAATGAGAGTGATTTTATTGCCACGATTGTGGTAAACCTGCAACCTTGAAATTCCCTTCCCCTTCCCCGGCATCCTTCCCCTCTCCATTGATATATTTACCATCGCTCTAGCTTGTTTAGTTCGCCTACTGTGTCGTGTTAAGTAGTTGTGTGTTGGTGGTGCTCGTCACGAAAATGGAGAAACGAAATAAAGAGCAACGCTTCGCGATAAAATTTTGCGCCAGATTGGGCGAAACAGCTCCGGAAAAGTACGCTAAAATTGTAAAAGTGCATGGCGAAAGTGCTCTTAGTCGTGCCCAGGTGTTTCGATGGCATAAAGAGTTTAAAGAGGAGCGTAAAGGCGTGGAAGACGAGGCACGGAGCGGGAGACCAAAACTATGATTATTGCCTTTTTTGATAGCCGTGGTATCGCCCACAAAGAATTTGTTCCATCGGGGCAAACCGTAAATCAAATCTACCATCGCCAAGTACTCGAAAGATTGCGAAAACCGAGTCAACAGGGTCCGCCCAGACATCGCTCGTAATTGGATCGTTCATCACGACAACGCGCCGTGCCACACCACCCTCAGCGTGTCCCAGCATTTAGCCTCTAAAGGGATCGCCGTGTTGCAACAGCCGCCTTTTTCGCCCGATATGTCACCCTGTGACTTTTTTTTGTTCCCTAGAACAACATCGGTGGCCAAAGGAACCTATATTGAGTCGATTACGGACATCCAGGCGGCGGTGACGAGGGTACTCGCGGACATCGTAGATATTTAGCACATTGGATCTAGGTAGGTGAACCGTATAGGATGATCGGTTGGATTGCCATTTTGACAATGAGGACTTTGTTTCTGGTGTTGAGACGCGAATTACGATTAAGAAGGGGGTAAAGCGAGAACACGGCCTTAAACGCTTTGGAGCTAATATGCTCAATATGACTTCTGAAGGTTCGTTTTTTGTCGAATATAAGTCCAAGATAGTTGAGATCCTCACTCCAGGCAATAGTTTGCCCTAAAAAATTTATTGGTCGCTTAGGGAGGTGAGCAGGCTTTCGCTTCCTGGTGAAGAATATTGACTTCGTTTTTGCAACATTAATTTTAATTTTCCATCTATGGTAGTATTGATAAGTAAGTTCTAACGCCGTTTCCAGGCTAGTAATACTGGAAGTTGGATCTGCGCCTATGCTGTATATGCGAATGTCGTCTGCGAAAGCTGCAACTTGGCAGTTTGGTAAGGAAGGGAAGTCAGCCGTATAGATGTTATATAGTGATGAGCTTAGGCAGGAGCCTTGCAGGACACCGGCAGTAATACTTTTCACTGGGGAAATGCTTTCCCCTACTTTGACCTGGAACTTCCTGTCAGTTAAAAATGCTTGTAAAAGGTTCAACAAGTATGGGGGTGTGTTATATTTCTGAAGTTTATAGACCAGAGCATCATACCAGACTGTATCGAAGGCTTTTTCTATGTCAGCGTCACCAAATCTACAGACAATTTATTGTACAACGGTGCTATGACGTCCTTCGTAACACCGAAAAGCTGATGCTCTGTCGAATATCTGTTTCTGAAGCCGAATTGGAAATCAGGTAGGATATTATTGTTAGCCATTAAATCATTTAATCTTTTTAGGACTACTCTTTCAAAGAGCTTACCTAAACCTGGTAGTAAGCTAATGGGCCTGTAGTTGTCGGGAGAGTGCGGATCTCTTCCAGGCTTCAGGATAGGTATAACTAGAGCTTGTTTCCAGATGGATGGAAAGAAAGACATGATGAACTATACTATGAGCATCATTACGACTGCTTGCTGCGCTTCTATGCCCCGTCGAAGACCCCGGCACGGCAAGCCCCCAGTGTACTGGTGGTCAACTGAAATCGCTGAAAAGCGAAGGAAGTGTCACAAGCTTCGACGCGAGGCTCAACGGGCGCGGAACCGTGACGAGGCATGCAACTGGGTGGCAGCATATAAGTCGGCCAGGAAATGCCTTCGCAAACTGATCAACAGTATCAAGGCTCGCTGCTGGTAAGACCTAGTGGACAATGTGAACAAGGATCCGTGGGGTATACAAGGCTTCCGTAGGGCATCAAGCTTCCGCATGACCAGCTTGTAGGTCATGCGGAAGCTTGATGCCCTACGGAAGCCTTGTATACATGACGCGGAAAAGATGGACGCGATAGTGCGGGGACTCTACCCGCCCATCCCGTCCGTGTTGACGCTGTCCATGGTGAAACAGCAGTCGATTGTCCACTCTTCACACAGCTGGAACTGGAGGAGGCAGTCTTATCATTGAAAGCGAGGAAGGCTCCAGATCCAGATGGTGTTCAAGCTGAGGTGTTGCGGCTCGTCTATCACCATTGTCCTGACTTTCTGCTCAACACATTCAACGCTCGCCTACGGGACGGGTTTTCCCGGTACGATGGAAGGTGGGGAGGCTCGTGCTGATCAGCAAGGGGAAGGTAAATCCCGAATCGCCGTCTGCATACCGCCCGTTATGCATGCTAGACACGGCTGGGAAAGTGCTGGAGAAACTCATCAAGGGAAGACTCACTGACGCGATTCGTGCTGCTTGGGACCTATCTCCTCGGCAGTACGGCTTTAGAGCAGGACGTTCTACCATTGATGCGATTGCAGAGGTGGTGAACGCGGTCCAAAAGGCAGAGGCATATGATCGCACCAAGCGACGGATCGTCCTGTTGGTGACACTCGACGTCAGGAACGCCTTGAACTCCGCTAGATGGGTGGATATATTCTGGATACGCTGGAAAACTCTTTTCAAGTTCCAGAATATCTAATGCGGCTTTTGAGGAACTACTTAAAAGACCGAAGCTTGCTCTACGACACCACACAGGGCCAACGAAGGATGGAAATTACATCGGGTTTTGCCCAGGGATCTATCCTTGGTCCGGACCTGTGGAACGTGTCTTTTGACGGGCTACTGAGACTTGAGATGCCAGATGAGTCGCGCTTGGTCGGCTATTCGGATGATGTTGCGGCTCTGGTCGCTGGACGCACCGTTGAACAAGCGCAACTTAGGCTAGGTATGCTAATGCGCCGAGTGAGGGACTGGATGAGTGCTCGCGGGCTCAGTTTAGCGCTGGAGAAAACCGAAGTGGTCATCTTGACAAAAAAGGGAATCCCTAGAGTAAGGTTGATCAGTATTGGAGACATACAAATCGAATCGAAGCCAGCGGTGAAGTACCTGGGGCTACTGATCGACTCGAAGATGAGTTTCTCTGAGCAAATCAGGGCAACGGCTGAGAAGGCTTCTTCGGGAATATCGGCTCTTAGTCGACTTATGGCCAACGCAGGGGGACCCAGCCCATCGAGAAGACGCCTCTTGATGAGTGCTGTAGGGTCAGTGCTACTGTACGAAGCAGAGGTATGGGGCGACGCTCTCAGCAAGGAGATATACCGGAAACGTTTGGCACAGGTACAGAGAAGAGGAGCACTGAGAATTGCATCTTCGTATCCAACAGTCTCTGACTCGGCGGTGAGAGTGTCGCCCTCCTTGCTAGAGAGCGCCGCGCTATTTACTTGCGTCGATACGAGGATGCATGGGAGATGGTTGTCCGCGAGGAGAGACAGCGCTCGCTCAACGATTGGCAGCAGTCTTGGGTCAGTTGCACGAAGGGAAGGTGGACTGCGTGCCTCATTGCGGATGTGAGACCGTGGCTAAATCAATGGCATGGTGAGACTGACTTCTATCTGACCCAGCTTTTGAGCGGGCATGGGTGTTTTCAGTCTTAGCTGCACAGGATCGGTAAGTCACGGTCCCCCGATTGTCGGTTTTGCCCAGAAGAGGAGGACAATGCCTGTCACACATTTTTTGCGTGTACAAAATGGGTCAGGCTGCGAAGGGAACTCTACAGGGAGACGGGAGAGCTCACCCCGGATAATATAGTTGCGGTGATGCTCGAATCGGTTGACAAATGGAAAATATAAAAGGGACTCACAGTAGCCGGGGGCACTGGGGCTGGGGCGATCGCTTTTCTGGCACTTCCTCTTCCCCTCTCCCCTCCCGCTAGGAAAGGGATTCCCCAGCTTGAAGGCGAGACCTGGCCCGAAGTAATGTGTCAAACGGTTCCAGGCTGGGTTCTCAGGTTGACAGGGGAGGTGTTTAGTGGGTAGTCCAGTCGCGTATGGGAGTCCCACACTCTGTGCATAAATGGCATCCACCTCCCTACTGCAAAAAAAAGATGGATGGAAAGAAGGAGAGCTTAAGGCAAGCGTTGAATAGGAGGCATATGAAGACTATTCCTCTTTTGGGTAAATTTTTAAGTACTATATTCGTCAGGCTATCGATACCTGGAGCTTTGCCGTTTTGTTTTTTTAAGTAAACCTATTAACTCTCTGTTTTTTACTAATGCACCAGAAGGTAAAGATGTTTGGTTAGGTTGTTGTTCCAAAGCTTTAGACACCATCATCTCTGCTAGATTGTTGCAGAACGTATTGGAGATATTATGGAACTGATTAAATTTATCTGCAAGTAACATATATCTACTTTTCCTTGATTGGAGTAAATAAGGTCTTCGTTGTTATTTATTATAGAATATGGTAACGCATGATACTTTCGTTTAAACATTCTATTTAAAAACCAGACTTTCCGCGAGTTGTAGTCTAGATTTGACAGCATGTTGTTCCTTCGAAGATTCCGGAGCTCCTTAATTTTGTTCTTAATTGCTAGAGTGAGGATATTAACACCAATTTTGAGAGACCTTATGCGAGTTTTTTGCCATTTACGCCGCAAACAATTTCGTTTCCTTATAAGATTGTAGGTTTCTTCATCAAATTCTAAATTATAAGAAGCTTTTGATCATTTTGGGAATAAATAAATAAAAAGTGTTTGTGAATTCTTCAATTTCCTCCTCACATACTGAGGGAGTATTGAGCGATTCTATCGTTCTTGATGTTAAGGTCACTCTTTCATTAATAAAACTCCGGAATTCAGACCATTTTGCTTTTTTATAGCAGTAGTATGTTTTTGGTGCATTACTATTACCTCTCGTCGTTTCTAAGGAAAATATTACAGGTAGATGAGGAGATGAGAGGGCTTGCAAGACACTAAGCTCGGAAGGAGTAATATTTTGGTCACTAAGAACCAGATCCAGAGTGGAACCAACTCCACGAGGAGAGTAGAACATGGGTTCCTTAGGGAAATGCACGTAGACATTTGCCTCTCTGGTGAGATTAAATAAAATGTGCTCCATTTGGTTGTTTCGTGTGGAATTCCAGTGGCAATGTCTAGCGTTTAGGTCTCCGCAAAGTAGAAACCTTTGGCTAGCCTTGCTAAACCATTTCAGATCTCTTCTGAAAAGTTCGACTTTTTCCTTGCTTAATTTAGTCCCAGGAAAGTAAACACCGTATCATTTTATATTTGGTTCTTCGATAATAGCGCCAATATTTTCAATTATCGATGTTGGACTTTTAGGCAATACAAAATGTTTAATTTTTCTATTAACGGCTATGGCTGCGCCTCCGTCAGTTTTATCAATGCGATCATATCTATATATATGAAAATAGGGATGCTTAAAACTATCATTTGGCCTTAACCAAGTCTCCGTTATGACAAATATGTCTATATTATTTTGAACAGCGAAATTGAACGCTTCATTATGTTTATTTTTAATGCTTTGTGCATTCCAAACTATTACATTTAATTGCTTAATTAGTAATTAGTTCATGAGAACTGGTCAGAAGAGATTCGGGTGAAAAGAGGTTGTCGCATAAACTATTTGTAGATTGTGAGTTTTACTTGTTGGCCATTCTGTAAGACATAGGTGGAGTGGTTGTCGACTTAGCTAAATTTCCCGACTTTTTTTTCCCATTATTGTTGCATCGCTGCTGTCTCGGCTTAGGGTTGGCGTATGTGTTGGAGCTTATAGTTCTCTGAGCAGGGATTGGGAAACTTTTCGAATTCATTCCCCGACCATTCAGCTTTTGTTTCAGCTGTATATAATCTATTCTGGCATTGCAAGCAGAGAATTGGCTAAGTGTGCTTCTTTACAATTGCTACAACGAATTTCATTACGTTGCTCTTCTTTTAGTGTGCATTTGCTATAATCATGCTCACCACTACATATAGCGCATCTTGTGGGAAGATGGCAGTAAGATGTCCCATGCCCAAAGCGCATACAATTCCTACATTGTGTAGAGCCTTTTCGGCTGCTTGTGTAGAAGCTCCATTGCACAATAGTGTGCATGATCGTCTTGATTTTGTTTAACTCGGTCATTTTTGTACCCTTTAGTAGATATAAAAGATAGTAAGGGGTTTCGTGATCTCTTAATTTTGGGATTGAATAATTTAATATCAATAGCATTAATATTATGTTCTGTTTTGAGAAGCTTTTTTAGCTCTTCTGGGGAAATTTTATGCAACCCTGTTAAAACTACTTTCAGCGGTCGTAAATCTGCCCGTTGGAATGTGAAATAATTCACTTTCTTAGATTTAAAATTTTTTTTTCATGGTCTCGTAATCTTCCAGATTGGTAAGGAAAAGCTTCATACCAATTGACATTATTTTAATTGAAAAACTCGTTATATTCAATTCTTTAAGAATGGCGTCTATCGTAACGCGAGGCAAATCCGTAAATGTTATTGGAGGGACTCTCACCTTAGTTTTTACTTCAGCGTTAGGTTCTTGATCGCTTTCATTGCTATCCGGAAGTTCAGCTAATGGCAAGAATCTGTTGGGAGTTCGATGAGCTGGATGCGGGAATTAGAGTAATTTTAAACTTGTCACGGATAAAATTACCCGCCGGGGAAGATTCCGGGCTTCTTTTCCTGCTTTGAGCAGGGTAAGAAATTTCAGATGCACAAGAACTCAATATGTAACTTGAATTAACACCAAACGAACGCATCCAATAAAGAAAAAGTTACTATGAAACTCGGAATAATAAACACTTCGTGGTCATTATGTAAATCAAACGTCTGCTTAGCTAAAAGGTCTATGCAAAACTCAAAGGATTAATTGATTGCATGACTTAAATGGCAATTTTATTGCATAGCAAGTGTTATAAACAGCATACGAGTATATCGACTATATGTCGCAAATTTGAATGCTCATAGATTTAGGATATTTAAAGCGATTAACCTGAGTTAAATGCACAAAAAAATTGTGTAAATTATACTACGAAAATAAATCAATTAGCCGCACGCATAAGAAGTGCTACGATAATCGAAAATTTTAAGATGTCTAATGTACGTGACTTGACTTAAGGAAGATAAGATGTCTTACAGGTCAATAGTAGTGGATCTGAAATGCGGTTTCGTTTCTAGTCCCAATCTCTTGAATAAATAAGAATGAATTTAATCCAACATTAAACAGAATGTTAAATTTTGGTATCACAATGAGTGCGCAGCGGAGGAAATATTAAATTTGACAAAACGCTTCATAATAAATTTTAGGTTACCTTTTTTTTTTAAATTGATCGATCGATAGAATTAGTCAAACAAATATAAATTTGTTGACAGACCCAATAAAAAAACCTTAAAACTCGTATAGCATTTACAAAACGTTCATGCAATTTTACGGTAGCTCTTTTTTGATGCATGCAACAGAAGGCAACCAATGCCTTTGACACAAATATCGGACTAAAACAGGGAGATGGATTTGCCCCGATGCTATTCAATTTGGCTCTGGAGTACGTCATAAGGAAGTTACCTGTCGATACACGAGGTACATTACTATACAAGTCGAGCCAAGCAGTAGCCAATGCGGATGACACCAACATTTTGTCACTGCCAAAGAATTCTTCCTGAAACTCGACAGCGAAGCAAAACTAGTAGGGCTACAGATCAATAAAAATAAAACAAAGCTCATGAAACAGTCAAGGACTGAAGGCCGAAGACCAGTGGGGAAGCCGGGGAAACGCTAGTCTGGCTCGGTCGACGAAGACATGTTCATCGCTGCTCGGATTTCGGAATTGTAGGACGTGGTCAATGGACCGAGACAGTTGGAGGCGCTATTTGCAGGAAGCGAAGGCCCGAGAGGGGCTGTAGTGCTAAGAAGAAGAAGAAGAACAGAAGGCTAACAATTGCAGCAACGAATTATGTGATATGAGCGATATGTGATATGAGCGATAATTCACCCGCAATGGAGAATGTGAAATGATTGGAAGCGCACTGACTTGGATAGTCAGAACACTAATGGAGAGAACACTAGAAAAACGTCCATTAGCGAAGGTAATGAAACGGTCGGAAATCATAGAAACTGACAGCAGATCCCTTCTTGTGAACAAGGTCGTTGAATTGGAATTTTCGGCACTCACGATTCTTGGATACTAAGGCCTGATTTGGGCTGGCACGCTACAGATAAGGATTTTCCTCGAAAGATATCTTTGAATTTAATTTATGTCTTGAACATCTTATAACCTATGGATGTTGGGGTTTATCGTAAAATCTTCTTAAAGCCACAAATCTAAGAAAATCAAATTCAAAATTCTGACTAGGATTGTAGTATCACACTTTGACTTTCCTTGAACTCAAGAACACGCTATGGTAAGTTTGACCCAACAAAGTTAACGTCCGCATTTCAAACAATCAAAACAAAAGATAAAAACCTGATAAACTAAGCAAATATATAATTTAATATTAAATAAATTCCATTTTGTACTATTGAACTTCTAATGATACAATGAAAAAAAAAAAAACAATCAGATATCAAAAAACGTGCTGACACTTCTAAAGTACCATCACACAAACATTTGGCGGTCAGCCTTGAATTGAAACATTAACTCGAGTTATGAACTTGAAGTCAATGAAACGATTCTGATTTAAAATAAATTTAAAATGAAAAAAAGCAGTTAAATACATATGTATGTATTTTCAAAATAATTTCACCGTGATAAGTGCCAATTTGTATTGAATTAGGCAGGAGGGTTAGGTCGATCAAGGCGACATGATACAGTTTAAAGTGTTTCTAGTTAGTTACTCAAATTGAAAAGGTTTGTGAAATGTTTAGTCAGCTTGGCTTCGTTGCCCGAATGAAGTAATGGATCATAAGAATCAATGGCGCAACAGCTTAGATTGAGTCTTGACCACAAGGAATCGTTTTGTTTTTAAGAAGTTCTAATGTTAGGATAAATCAATATAAAGTGGAGACTAATATGAGTATTCAGAAAAATTACACTCATTGTGCATATAGGTACGCGAAAATAAAAACAGTCGCATTAAAAATGATTCATAAAATTTGACAACAATAAAAATCATCTTGTAAATACTTTTCGCCCGCATTCTTAACATTGTTTAACTACGATTTACCATACAACCATTATTCACAACTATGTCTTACGTTTGGCTCAGTTAATTCACATTCTTAATTTCATGCAGGTAACGTGCGTTTCAAAAACCATACACACATAAAACACAATCAAAGAAATTTTAATTCGAACCCCAAATGGTTGCCCACAGATATTCATCAGTTGAAAACGAATCTAGAATTTCAATGCGAATTGAAAAGCAAAACCAACAAATAAATGAATCTTATTTGTAATTCCAACGAGATTTTCATTTTCGGCCATCAACGCTTTCGCATTCATTGAAGAAGCTTTTAATCGATTTAATCGAAAATGAAAACAGTTTGGTATGTAATACAGAGGTGATGGATTTCTCTCTCTTCGGGAATTATATTAAATGGTTCAGCTCAAAATATTCGTACGTATGTAAATCCGTAATCACTTCCTGGTTAATGCGAAAGTTGATTGACAATTTTCAAGGTTGTTTTTTGAGACCAACTGTATCACGACGACGTCTGAATTGTTGGTTCGAAGCATTGTTGTCAAAAATAGAGAAAAGTTTGAAGAGTCGAAATTGTCTCGGTGAGATCTCAGTACCATAAGCTAAATGATATCAAGGCGCACCGTAGATTTTCTAGCATGTTCTGAAGGAGGTAGTACTATCTTTGAAATGGAAATAAGTGTAATGAATTTTAAAATTGTTACGAAACAACGTATTTGAAGGTTTTTGATGCGTAATGCGTTAGATAAACATTAAAAGGAACATCTGGTGGTACTTAAACTTTGGACGATTTTTTTCGATAAAAGGAAGATGGAATTATACGTAATTCTGATTGATTGATTTTTGAGCACTATTTTATTAGTCAATTATTTTATTTATTTGTTATTATTGTTTTTAGGTTGAAAAATAACCGTACTAATTTGCTTAAACTATACCGCTTTGTTAAATTTAAAGATGAAATTCAAATGGAACAAAAAAATTACACATACAAAATTGGTTAAATGTGCTTATTACTGCAGTTTCACGATGAGCAGAGAGTTTTTCTCCTTTTACCTCGTTAGAAGGCGCGCGTGAGCATTTCGCTCACACGAAAATTTTCCCATCGTTGAGGTAGAGCATGCTTTAATTGGTGTGTGAAGTACATGTTCTGTAACTTATAATTCATAAAAAAAATTTATGTGTTAAATCGACGTTCTTGCCTCTAATCCAGTCTTATTTCAATATAAAGGGTTTTCCATAAGGGACATAACAATTTTGTATCTTTATATGGACACGCCCTTAAACATTTTTAATGAACTGTCAATCTCAAAACGTTAGGTAAAGTCAACATTTTTATCATGGTAAAGTTCACCAACCACTAGCGTTTGGAAATTATTAAAAATTACTATCGAAATTTTGAGTCGGTGGTCGCAACTTAAAGAATGCTTACTCCAATTTTCGGCCCTAATAATCGTCCCACCCGACAGGCTTTGCGTGCTATAGTGGATAAATTCAAGTTCAAATTTTCACTATTGGACGTTCCGGTGACAAAAAGACGTCGTACCGCTCAAAGCGAAGGAAATATGGCAGCCGCAAGTGCATCAATTCAAAATGAGCCAAATCAGTCGATTCCACGTCGTTCTCAAGAATGGGGCATCGCTCAAACGAGACTGTGGCGTATTTTGTGAAAAGATTTTGGCCTACATGGTTACAAGATCAAATTGACTCAAGAACTAAAGCCACGAGATCATTCGAAACGCCGAAACTCCTCCTATTGGGGTCTGGCAAAGCTTGAAGAAAGTTAAGAATTCATCGAAAAATCATCTTCAGCAATTAAGCTCATTTTTGGCTCAATGGCTTTGTTAATAAGCAAAATATGCGTTATTGGTCAGCAACAAGCCCCCTTGTGCTTCTTGAGACACCATTGCATCCGCAAAAAATTACAGTTTGGTGCGGTTTTCATGCCGGAAGTTCGCACCATTGGGTTGGTGGTGTAGATTCGGTTTAGACGGACTCCCGATAAGCGCTGCTCTGGCTCTAAGCACATGTCCCCATAAGGCCTTGTACCAACCCTCGCATCGCCTCCCTGCTCTGCAAAGATAATCATGGGACCGAAAAGCCGACTACACACACGAACGGAGAAAGCGGTTCCGAGGGGGGACCCAATAAAACTGGAGCAACCAATATCATATAAAAATGATTAAAAAAACTTAAACACAGAAATAAAACATAATAATGACGATGCAACCAGCGGTTGCAGCCAGGAGTTTAACAGTACATCGAGAGCGGTACTAACGATGACAAAAACGACGAATAATACAATGACAGTGAAGACGGACGAAAAACGGAGACTAGCAGACAGTCTGGTCCAGACTGTGATTCCTGCGGCGTTCGGGCGCAGCAAAAAAACTATGCGAAAGCCAGAGCGTCCTATAAAGGAAAAGTGGGAAATTCTGCAGGACGCTTCAGGTGTTCGAGCTATGGAAGAAAGTATAAAGAACATCAAGAATCCGATGGTCACTGCTGCGATCGTTACCGAAGCGACCGATGCAAGGGTCGTAAATCCCGACATAATAAAGAATCACCCTGAAGCCAATGAGGAGATTACGGTAGGAAAAAAACGAGTGACAGGGCATTATCGGAGGAGCTGGTTAAAGGCCGAAGACGAGCAGAAGGTTAAAGAAGCGCTGGGGGCGAAATCTAAAACCCACATCCAGATAGCTCCACGAGAAATAATCAATAAAAGAAGGGCCTCTAGCCCAATCGAATGAGATCGGGACAAAAGAAGGATGGGCGTGAAGCACCAGATCACAGGTTCCAGATAGTGCTCACAAAAGGAGCGAAAAAAGCCACAAAGAAACTCCTTCAAAAAGTGCCAGAAAGTAAAGTTCACGCGGCCGCCCAAAAAGAAAAAGAGCCTGATGCAAAACAGGAGGAAGAAGCCCCGACAAAGACCCCGGCTGCAGGCACTACTTGTAAAACCTCAAGATGGCCGATCCTACGCGGAAGTGCTCCGGGACACCATGGGAAACGTAAGGCCCGAAGACACCAACACTGCCATTGAAGCAAAACGACCAACGCGGTCGGGCCACATACTGGTCGAATTCGGAGCAGAGACCGACAATAAGGAAGCATTCTGCGACGCAGTAAAGAAAGTGCTCAGCAAAAGCGCAACTACAGCCTCGCTCGAGCCGATGGCAACGATCGAAATAAGAGACATTGACTGCGTCATGGATCTGGCCGAGGTAGAAGAGGCCATCAAAAGGGAGTTCCCTAGCGTGGGAAGGATCAAAGCGAGACTGACACCAGAAAACAACAGGGGACAACGCATGGCCATAGTTGACTTGACTGAAAAGGACGCCGAACAATTTCTGAACAAGGGCAAAGTTAGAATGGGGTGGGTTGTCTGTAGGATACGGCGAAGAGCAACGCCTCTTCAATGTTTCAAATACCTTGGCAATGTTCACACCACACAAGTATGCATAGGACAAGATAGGAGTTCCCAATGCGACAAATGTGTTGAAATGGGACATAAAAGAAAAGAGTGTACCAAGGAGGCACACTGTATTCTTTGCTTGCTTTGATTTTGGATACGTCTTGGGATCGGGAAAATGCCCGGTTTTCCAAGAAGCCCTAGCCAAGGCGAAATCAGAACTTTGATGACCCGCATCCTGCAGCTAAACCTACACCGCAGTTCAACCGCCCAAAATCTGCTTGAGCAGTTTGCAAGGCACATGAAAGCCGACTTCTTGCTGCTGAGTGAGCAACACCATGATAAAAGTCCTGCATTATGGTATCCTGACGAAACTGGTACTGCTGCCATCTGGGTTCAGAACAGTGATTCCCAAGTGAAGAGTTGTGCACGAGGGGATGGTTTCGTGAGGGTTCGGTGTTCAGGCACCACCTTCTTTAGTGTGTACCTAACGCCTAACGAATCGATATCATCTTTCCAAGCCAAGCTTAATGCTCCGGAGGCGCTGTCTCGAACACAGAGGGCAACGTGCTCCTTGGGGGAGACTTCAACGCGAAAGCAACCTAATGGGGCATGAATCAAACAGATCCGCGGGGAAAACGAATCCTGGAAATGGTAGTCAGGACAGTGCTCGTCGTACTAAACACCGGAGATACGCCGATTTTCCGCCGTTTGCGCTATGAGGAAACCATACCAGACGTGACATTTGCTTCGGAGTCCTTAGTACGGAGGATACACAATTGGAAAGTATTAGAGGGCTACTCAGCCAGTGATCATCAGTGCATTCTGCTTGAGATAAGTGATGCTGTCTCCCGACGTCCGTGCTCTCGGCTTTCTACAACTGGATGGAACATCGGAAGGATTGACGTCGAGAGGTTTGTTGAGGTTCTCACAGCAGGTGAGCCGCTGCAGGGAGCTTTGAAGGGGACCAAGGAATTGGCAGCTCAAGCTCTGGTGAACTCAACTATGAGCATCATCACGACTGCTTGCTGCGCTTCTATGCCCCGTCGAAAACCCCGGCACGGCAAGCCCCCAGTGTACTGGTGGTCAACTAAAATCGCTGAAAAATGAAGGAAGTGTCACAAGCTTCGACGTGAGGCTCAACGGGCGCGATACCGTGACGAGGCATGCAACCGGGTGGCAGCATATAAGTCGGCCAGGAAATGCCTTTGCAAATTGATTAACAATAGCAAGGCTCGCTGCTAGCAAGACCTAGTGGACAATGTGAACAAGGATCCATGGGGCCTTGGTTACAAGCTAGTTATGCGGAAGCTTGGTGCCCTACGGAAGCCTTGTATACATGATGCAGAAAAGATGGATGAGACAGTGCGGGGACTCTTCCCCGCCCATCCCGTCCGTGATGACGCTGTCATGGTGCAAATGCAGTCCGGAACTGGAGGAGGCAGTCCTTTCATCGAAAGTGAGGATAGCTCTAGGTCCAGTTGGTGTTCCGGCTTGTCTATCACCATTGTCCTGACTTTCTGCTCAGCACATTCAACGCTTGCCTACGGGACGGGGTTTTCCCGGTACAATGGAAGGTGGGGAGGCTCGTGCTGATCAACAAGAAGAAAGGAAATCTCGAATCGCCGTCTGCATAGCGCCCGTTATGCATGCTAGACACGGCTGGGAAATTGCTAGAGAAACTCATCAAGGGAAGACTCACTGACGCGATTCGTGCTGCTGGGGACCTACCTCCCCGGCAGTACGGCTTTAGAGCAGGACGTTCTACTATCGATGCGATTGCAGAGGTGGTTGGCACGGTCCAAAAGGTAGAGAGGCACATAGTCGCACCAAGCGACGGATCGTCCTGTTGGTGACACTCGACGTCAGGAACGCCTTCAACTCCGCTAGATGGGTGAACATTCTGGATACGCTGGAAAATCGTTTTCAAGTTCCAGAATATCTAATGCGGCTTTTGAGGGCTACTTAAAAGACCGAAGCCTGCTCTACGACACGACACAGGGCCAACGAAAGATGGCAGTTACATTGGGTGTTGCCCAGGGATCTATCCTTGCTCCAAACCTGTGGAACGTGTCTTACGACGGGCTATTGAGACTTGAGATGCCAGATGAGTCGCGCTTGGTCGGCTATGCGGATGATGTTGCGGCTCTGGTCGCTGGACGCACCGTTGAACAAGTGCAACTTAGGCTAGGTATGCTAATGCGCCGAGTAAGAGACCGGATGACTGCTCGTGGGCTCAGTTCAGCACTGAAGAAAACCGAAGTGGTCATCTTGACAAAAAAGAGAGTCCCTAGAGTAAGGATGTTCAGTATTGGAGACTTGCGTATCGAATCGAAGTCATCGGTGAAGTACCTGGGGCTACTGATCGACTCGAAGATGAGTTTCTCTGAGCAAATCAGGGCAACGGCTGAGAAGGCTTTTTCGGGAATATCGGCTCTGAGTCGACTTATGGCCAACGTAGGGGGACCCAGCCCATCGAGAAGACGCCTCTTGATGAGTGCTGTAGGGCATGGGGCGACGCTCTCAGTAAGGACGTTTACCGAAAACGCCTGGCACAGGTACAGAAAACAGGAGCATTGAGGATTGCATCTTCGTATCCGACAGTCTTTGATACGGCGGTGAAAGTTATTGTAGGCGTGATACCTGTCGGCCTCCTTACTATAGAGCACCGCTCTTTTTATCAGCGTCGAAACGAGGATGCGAGGGGGATGGTTGCCCGCGAAGAGAGACAGCGCTCACGCAACGATTGGCAGCAGTCTTGGGTGAATTTCACGAAAGGAAGGTGTACTGCGCGTCTCATCCCGGATGTGAGATCGTGGCTAAATCGAAGGTATGGTGGGACTGACTTCTATCTGACCCAGCTTTTGAGCGGGCATGGGTGTTTTCAGTCTTACCTGCACAAGATCGGTAGGTCACGGTCCCCCGATTGTCGGTCTTGCCCAGGAGAGTAAGACAATGGCTGTCACACATTTTTTGCGTGCATAAATGGGACAGGCTGCGAAGAGCCGTCTACAGGGAGACGGGAGAGCTCACCCCGGAAAATATAGTCGCGGTGATGCTCGAATCGGTTGACAAATGGAACCAGGTGGCACATTATGTTCGGGTTGTCCTAAAAGATAAAAGGGACTCACAGCAGCCGGGTGTGCTGGGCCTGGGGGATCGCTTGTCTTGCACTTCCTCTTCCCCTCTCCCCTCCCGCTAGAAGAGGGATCCCCCAGCTTGGAGGCGCCTCACGGCGAAACAAAACGAGACCTGACCCGAAGTAATGTGTCAAACGGTTCCAGGCTAGGTTCTCAGGTTGACAGGGGAGGCGTTTAGTAGGTAGTTCGGTCGCCTTCTTGCGAACATGGGAATCCGACACTCGTAAATGGGCATTCACCTTCCTACCACAAAAAAAAATCCACTTTTCATCTCCTTGGTTGATTTCGATTCTTATAATCTTATCACGCTGTAGGCTTTATGCAAGGAAGGATCCCACAAAATGTTATTGTTTGCGTCAATTTGGGGATATATCATTAGATAGCCACATTGTTATTGTAATATCAGTCAAATGACGGTAACATCGTCCATTCTGTCAACTCTTTTGAATCTTGCAGCAATGAGAATCTTAAATATATATATAATATCATTTCCTTTGGAAAAAATGTAAAATTTGGAAATTATACTCGAGTTCCAAGCATCCATGACATCCATGACTTTTCCAAATTTTTCGAATGAAAAGTATCCAACCGCGTGAGGTACTTTAAAATGTCATGCTTTCATAGAAAGAAAATTAAATCCGTACTATGAAAGTATTATAAGAGAGTCTCAGGGAGGCTTTCGAAGTAGACGATCTACATTAGGCCACAAATTCTCAGTAAAACAGGTGTTCGAAAAATGCTGGGAATGTAACATCAATGTATACTAACTCTTTGTAGACTTCAAGCAAGCATACTACAGTGTCGACAGAAATGTACTGTATAAAATAATGCTTGACTTTGGCGTCCCAAGAAAACTAGTCCGCATGACACAGTGTTCCAGGTTAAGGTCAACGATAAACTATAGGACAGCTTCATAATGGAATAAGGCTTATAACAAGGAGATGGACTTGCCCCAATACTTTTTAATATTGCACTAGAACACTTCATCAGAAGGACATCAGCTGAATCCTCGGGTACACTAATGTTAAAGTCCACACAATTGGTAGCATATGCTGATGTCGTCAATACTATGGCACATTCAATTTTAGATGCCAACAGAGTTAATGAAACCAAAACTAAATTCATGACTTTAACGAGAAAAGAACTCCTGTTCCTTGAAAGTATGGATAAGTTTGTGTATCTTGGAGCTAACCTGAATCGAAGAGGTGTCGAAAAGGACAAATAAAGCATATTACCCCGTATATCTCATTCTAAAGTCCCGAGTTGTGCATAGGCAAAATAAGCTCCAAATTTACAACACAATAGTCAACCATGCGTTGTTATATGGGAATGAAAAATGGACCCTGACAAGCGATTCCGAAAAGGCATTGAACGTATTTGAACGCAAAGTGCTCCGGAAAATATACGGTCCAGTGAAACACGGAACAGCGTGGAGACTATGTCATAACGATGAGTTGTATAAACTATTTGACGATATACCTGTTTCTTCTTATGTAAAGTTACATAAATTGCAATAGGCGGGCCATGTAGAAAGAATAGAAGAAAATCGGCTACCCAAAAGAACATTGACGGGTAGAGTACAATGTAGACGTCCAGCAGAAAGACCGAGGACCCGATGGGAAAACACAATAAAAGTTAACAGCAGATCCTTGTTGGGAGTAAATAACTGGCGGACAAGGTTGCGGAACTGTGATAATTGGAGGAAATTAATCCTGGAGGTCAAGGCGCGGATTGATACACACATATATTATATATATATAACCTAATCAACGAACAACGAAGCCAAAACTGTACAAAGAAAATGGAAGCGAGACAAGCAAAACAAAGGGACATTTAACAACACAAAAAACAAAAACTTAATATTTCCGATAACCCCCTGCCTGGCTTTAACTAACCCACCTATGTAATTTTTTCCCCCACACATCTTTTAGACACAGAAGGTGAATCAATCGAGTCGAACCGCGTCTGATAACCAAAAAGAGCAAGGTCCGACGACTCTCCGATAAAGTAAATATTATTCAAAATGATTAAAAAATTTCTTAAAAATAAATTTGAATTGATATTTCTCCCGTTTGTTGATTGTCATAATAGATACACAACAGTTCCACATTATACTTCGAAATAACTACGTATTCATGAGTTTTCAGAATAGATAGTTCAATTTGGATTAATTAGATTTTATAATAATCGATCTAGATGAATAAATTGACAATGTGTCACAGATTTTTTTACTAATGTTGATGAAATACCAACAGTGACTCATAACGTTTTTGTATAGTGGAAGTATTTGCACCGAATAGTGAAATAGTCTCAATATCTGTTCTTGGTACTGATAATGTTATGGTTGTGGTAGAAGACGTTATATCGAAACATTGAGATCCAGAAATCACACAACGATAGTCAAATCCACAGAAATAATGGGTCTCTCATAATTTTAACTCCAGACGGAAACCAAATATAAAACCATCCTATACCCTTACAAATCTCTAAAGGGTACACTGTCCGACGAAGGCGGCAATCGAAAATAAGGAAACAACAGAGAACAATTACACAAATTTCGAATTCGCACTGCAATTTCAAACATACAATTTTATAGCCTGCGTCGATGTATTACGGCCATTATGTATCGGTTTATTGTCACATTATTGGCACAAAACGCACCATTCGTACACTCGCAACACTTACAAGTCCTGCATGAAACCTTCATTATCTTTCCAGTCACGATTTCGTTGCTACCTAATATGTCACTACTCGTTGTCATAGAAATAAGTATGTAGGATTAGTTACGTATGTAAAATGTACTCACAGCACACTGGACGTCGTCCCACATGCACAATTCCACTCCATTGCAAATCTCGCATGCGAATTCTACTTGTTGGACCCAGTAAGTCGTGTGTGTAGATGCTAGATTGCAGAATGTCCCATAAACTAGATACTTATATCACCACTAGCTCTGGTTAAATAACTGTGCGAACCGATCCCAACAACTGCATGCAGCGACGGCGGCTGCAGCCTTCAAAGATGGACAACTTGACTACTGCATGCATTGCATGCACTTATGGGTATGGCGCGAGGAGGAGCTCATAGCACATATGAGTCGGCGGAACCCTGACTTTGCTGCCATCGCGTGCATCCACTATGCTCTGCATGCTGACAATAGACATAGCTGGGGTTTATGCCATAGAATCAGTGGAACAAGCAGGATACATAAAAATAGAAAACATTTCTTAGTCTACTGGGTTAGCTTGCTAACTACTCACACGCTTGCATGGGGATTCAATGGCGACATGGTTGGAGTGAGCACATAGAACTGGAGTAATGCATGGGTTGTAATGAATCGGCTCGAAGAGTTTCTAGACTACCTGATTACTTTCGTTATTTGCTCGAGGATTCGCATCACGGGGAGCTATCGTGACAGAAGGTGAGAGTTTAGATACTGTTCCTCATATGTGGAGAGGATTCGCGAGTTTATCGCAGCTTTTTTCATGGTCATTGAGCCGAAACCTTTTTGCACGGCTGACTTTAGCTATTAAGGATCCACTAATGTCTCAGTGATCCAAATTTCGCTGCATCGGGAAGAAACAGCCTGAACAAGTTTATTTAAAAGAATTCGCGTGATGCATCTATTACCCAGAATCGAGCCATTATGCATCGCTAGATAGCAGTATAGACGTGTTGCACAGACCATGATAGCGCTAGTGCTTTCTAGACTGTATCTACACGAATCCGTTTCAGGTTTCTCTTTTGTTTCAATATGAGTGCATTTTCGTAGCCATTGTTTTGCAGCATGCCTGGCATACACTACCGGCTTTTATACTTTTCCATTCTACTTGTTAATGACTCCATACATCCATAAAACATCCACACGATGTTGACGAAGACGACGATGGCTAGTGGCACTTTTATGGAGAATAGTCGCGACCGTAGTTCGGGGAGCGTGGAGGCTCTCAAGACTTTCAACTTCAACTTGAATTTTTTTTCTGCGCTTTTGCAACTATGCCATGAATACTTAGGCACTGTAGGACAGATGCCACGGATGCCGGCTTGGTTGCTACTCCATAAAAAGGAGAGACTTTTCTATAGGCTACTTCAAATAGAGGGAAATAGCGTTGCATATTTATGCCTTTGTATTGTGTCCGGGTGCTTGATGTACATGAGCGCAGTGGAGGAAAGATATCAAAAACGAAAATGAAAAACACTTTGCTTCGAACGCCAACAACAAATGACTTATGCCTTCACCACCATAATCCGTTCTTCGTCGTCACGGAGGTCCTTTTATACATTTTATACACTTTTAATTCATGACATACATACAGCTACAAAATATTCGACTTGGGATGAAAAATGCACTTTAAGATGTCATCGTGCCTTAAAACACTAGAAATCTTGTCAAAAGGGATTTCGTCTTCCCTCTCGATGTCCTTCCTTCCCACCACATTGATGCTACTGCTCTTCTTACAATTACTCGAGCTGGTTGTCGTTAAGGAAGAGAGAAAAGCTATGAACGGTTCGTTCGTTCTTTTCACGAAATGGAAAGCAGAAACGTGCTGAGCTCTATTTTTTCGCTGGATAAGCTAGTAGTGGATCTTAATGCATAATACAATGTACTATAGACCAAGCTTCAATCCACTTAAGTTTTCAGATTTAGGAGAATGATAAAAGCCTTTTTGAGTTTTCAATGCACATGGACATAAACACATAGAACTAAAAGAAAGCGAGGGTGCCACAGGGAGGGTTACACTAAGGTAGGGTGGGTGGCTGAATGTGTATAAGGGACACTAGTGAATTTTCAGAATATTTCAGTTTTATTAAGATAGCTTTGTGTGAGACGGTATAAAGTCGTTTCAAGTAGGTGTTTTCGTTTTTTAATCTGTTGTAAGAGTGATACCATTTGGGTAGTTTCTGAGAGTTAGAGGGAAGTGTTATTTTTAAGAGTTGATGATGCAGCAAATTTTAAATTTGGGTGATTATGATTTCATGAATATTTTAATGCAGTGCTCTTCAACCTTATCTTAGTCAATAGCCGAATTTTTATCACGGAAGAACTTGGGGCCGCATTGATTCCTTAGAAATCTAACACTGCTTCTCTTTCGCTAATCTATCAATATTGGTTTTTATGGTGGATGAAGCAATTCGAAGAGAGTTCTCTAAATTGGTGTCAGAAACACGATTCCTTACGTTTGATTCCACATTCTTCATTTTAGCAAATAGTTACTCACAAATGTAAGTGCTACCAAAAAGAAATGCTGTCAACAGGGTATGAGATCTAATTATTGGAAATTTGCCTTTTCTAACATATAATGAGTAACATTCTAAATGTTTCTTGTGAATCGCTATTGCATTCAGGTCGATTAATTCCATTTGTATGTCACCGGGATATTCCTCCATATTGACATTTGTAGTGAAATGGGGTGTTTAAATTCGTGCAGTCATGGGTGCTGATGTTCAGGCACAAGGTCGAGCGAGCTATAAAGATCAGCTGACTAGCTTCGCTGTACGACCAAGAACGCGGTGCTTATCGGCTAGCTATTTGCGAGATCATATGGGGCGGATCCTTTGTCGCGCCACGCAGCTACACAACAAAGCATTTATCATGCGTACTCTACTCGACAAGACATTCCGTTCAATTTTTATTATCTTTGGAAATTTTATTATTATGTGCCAATTAAGCTACTCTACAGTGATTCACAATTGTAGTCTCGTTAAAGTTAGCGGACACGGAGACTTGGGACGAACGCAAACACTGTACAAAAAGCAACCGCTTCTTTTCCTGAAGAAGGTCGTTACATTACAAGGGGAATGGCAAACCTAAAGACGCTAAAATGGCAGATATGAACCACTCATCCCTCCCTAAATTATGGAAACTTGACGGATGTAGTTGACTTTAACCTAGTAAAATAACAAACTTAGCAGTTTTGACGGAGTGACCCGCTTCTCCCGTCAGGATTAGCAGCTCTTGATCACGACGGGGCTGCTCGACTGCTTAGGTTGTTTACACATTGAATGGAACACAAAATAGCTTCATAACTCTTTTATTTACCTTGAAATCTTGAAAGCTGCTGGCAAAATCAAATCGACGATCAGAGGGTGCTTCACTGTATTTTTACGTGTTTTGCACTTCATATTTCGAAAGTGTTGGGAAGTGTGTGAGGTCCTCTTTTAGTAGTTTGCTCTCTTTTAAAAAAAGGTTTTTCTCGAACGCCTCAACTTCATCAAAAAGGTTATGAACCATGATGTTCATACCTTGAAGCCGAAATTCGTTGAGATACAATGGAATATCTGTAAAGTACATAAAATCAGCTATCTTATTGAGAAGTTGAACTCATGAACAGACTTTCCCTTACTTTCCATGAATGTTATGATTTCTTCTCTTAGATCAAAACCCCTTTTAAGAAACTTTCCACGACAGACCCAGCAAATTTCTGTCAAGTATAGTATACTACAATACATCACCATACTCTGTATTTATCTGGCTTAGAAAATTCTGAAATTCCCCCATGATTCAGTCTTTTTGATCTGATAAAATTCATGATTCTTGTCACAACTTATCACGTCCTTGAAGCCTACAAATTTTGCGCACAAACTTTCTTGGTGAATCATGCAATGGTATTGCATGCATTGTCTATTTTTGCGAACATCGTTTTTAATCAGAGCCACAGCACTTTCATGTTTCCCTGTCGTTGCTGGAGCGCCATAAGTGACAACACCGGACAGATTGTTTAGCTTTACTCCAAATGGACTTAAAGTAGAATTAAAAAACCTGTAAATATCCTTTCCCTTAATAGTGCCTTTCAATGGAACTAGAGCGGCCATTTTCGCGGTAATAGAACATTTTTGAGCGATTCCTCTGACACAGGTAACTGAGCTGTATCTGTAATTTCAATGCTCTCACCAAGCGCCACTGAATAAAAAACAAATTTTGAAGCCGAGTCTTTTATTCTGAGATCATTCTTCTATTCTTCTGGTCACATTAACTTCAAACAAGCTAACCTTTGACAACAAAGCTTTTGTGTCAGGCATAAAATTCCTGCTGCTGATCAATGCACTGTTTGATACACTTTGGCTTTGATTTTTTAGCAAATATGTTCAGATGTAATGTAGTTTACTTTAAAAATTGATTCATTTTCAGCGTTTGACCATACAAACAAGGATTACCGATCTTCTATTTTTTTTTTTTAAATTTCGTACCTGTTCGGAATTGTGCTTGAATTGCATTCATCTTCGAGATGTGCTGTAATAAACATAAGCAGTCGAGCAGCCCCGTGGTGATCAGGAGTGGCTGCTCCTGAAGAGATAAGGTGGTCACCCCGTCGAAACTGCTTAGTTTTTTGTTTTACTAGTGTAAAGTAAAGTACGTCCGTCAAGTTTCCATCCTTTACGCAGAGATGAGAGGTTTACTTCAGGCACTTCAACATCTTTAGGTTTGACATTCCCCTTGTAATGCAACGACCTTCTTCGGACAAAGTAACGGTTGCTTTTTGTGTAATGTTTGCGTTTGTCTCAAGCCTCCGTTTCCGCTAACTTTACCGAGGCAAAAAATATTGAATTACTGTAGAGTAGCTTAATTAACACCTAATAGAACATTTCTAAAGATAATAAAAATTGATCGGTACGTCTTGTAGAGTAGAGTACGCGTGATAAGTATTTTGTAGTGTAGGTTCGTGGCTCGACAAGAACCCGCCTCATATGATCCCGCAAATGCTAGTCGTCAAGCACGCGTACGCGGTCGTTAAGCGAAGCTAGTTAGCTGAGCTCGGTGTTGTTTTAGCTCGCTGACACTTGTGTCAGACCATCGGCACCCGTGTCCTACACGGAAATCTTAAAATCATTACAATGGCGCCCAACTTGGGGCCCGAAGGGGAAACAACACCACTCTCCTTCGAGTTCTCACATTTTTAATTTTGCTGTCGGCAGATGAACCGATTCAATTTTTATTGTCGCCCTCACCATTTGATATTAACGTAGCATACTTTGGAGGGTTCCGTAAAGTAAGGATAGAGTCACCGATAAACTCTCTTTTGGTGTTGTTTGTCTTGTCTTCGGTATAATAAGGCCTATAGCATCTTCTGGAGTTCTTCGTTCGTGGTGGCTCAGTCGCCTGAACATGCCGATGATGTTATAGAGTAGTGCGTCCCTTAATGTTACCAAAAGAAAAGTTTGCACATTTTTATACAGTTTGAAGTCGGACAGTTCTAATTTTGAACAAACTGATGGTGCCAGGGGTTTTCAAATACATTGCTTGGAGTTGCGTCAGTTTTTGCTGGGAGCTAATCTGATGACCGGCAGTGATAAAATCCGCATCATCAATTAGTCCTGACCGACACCCGATTTGTTTTTATGATTGGTTACCGGTTTTTATTAGCATACTTTCGTAGAAGACAGGGACTTGTATTCAAGGAGAGGGGCCTAAAATTATAACAACTATCTCTCCACTGCGGAAACAATTGTTTCTTCACTAGTGTAGAGCGAAATCCGTCAGTCTCTCCATGCCTGGGTCGGCATCGAAGAGACTGCCCTGTAATAAACATAAGCAGTCGAGCAGCCCCGTGGTGATCAGGAGTGGCTGCTCCTGAAGAGATAAGGTGGTCACCCCGTCGAAACTGCTTAGTTTGTTGTTTTACTAGTGTAAAGTAAACTACGTCCGTCAAGTTTCCATCCTTTGCAAAGAGATGAGAGGTTTACTTCAGCCACTTCAACATCTTTAGGTTTGACATTCCCCTTGTAATGCAACGACCTTCTTCGGACAAAGTAACGGTTGCTTTTTGTGTAATGTTTGCGTTTGTCTCAAGCCTCCGTTTCCGCTAACTTTACCGAGGCAAAAAATATTGAATTACTGTAGAGTAGCTTAATTAACACCTAATAGAACATTTCTAAAGATAATAAAAATTGATCGGTACGTCTTGTAGAGTAGAGTACGCGTGATAAGTATTTTGTAGTGTAGGTTCGTGGCTCGACAAGAACCCGCCTCATATGATCCCGCAAATGCTAGTCGTCAAGCACGCGTACGCGGTCGTTAAGCGAAGCTAGTTAGCTGAGCTCGGTGTTGTTTTAGCTCGCTGACACTTGTGTCAGACCATCGGCACCCGTGTCCTACACGGAAATCTTAAAATCATTACAATGGCGCCCAACTTGGGGCCCGAAGGGGAAACAACACCACTCTCCTTCGAGTTCTCACATTTTTAATTTTGCTGTCGGCAGATGAACCGATTCAATTTTTATTGTCGCCCTCACCATTTGATATTAACGTAGCATACTTTGGAGGGTTCCGTAAAGTAAGGATAGAGTCACCGATAAACTCTCTTTTGGTGTTGTTTGTCTTGTCTTCGGTATAATAAGGCCTATAGCATCTTCTGGAGTTCTTCGTTCGTGGTGGCTCAGTCGCCTGAACATGCCGATGATGTTATAGAGTAGTGCGTCCCTTAATGTTACCAAAAGAAAAGTTTGCACATTTTTATACAGTTTGAAGTCGGACAGTTCTAATTTTGAACAAACTGATGGTGCCAGGGGTTTTCAAATACATTGCTTGGAGTTGCGTCAGTTTTTGCTGGGAGCTAATCTGATGACCGGCAGTGATAAAATCCGCATCATCAATTAGTCCTGACCGACACCCGATTTGTTTTTATGATTGGTTACCGGTTTTTATTAGCATACTTTCGTAGAAGACAGGGACTTGTATTCAAGGAGAGGGGCCTAAAATTATAACAACTATCTCTCCACTGCGGAAACAATTGTTTCTTCACTAGTGTAGAGCGAAATCCGTCAGTCTCTCCATGCCTGGGTCGGCATCGAAGAGACTGCCCTGTAATAAACATAAGCAGTCGAGCAGCCCCGTGGTGATCAGGAGTGGCTGCTCCTGAAGAGATAAGGTGGTCACCCCGTCGAAACTGCTTAGTTTGTTGTTTTACTAGTGTAAAGTAAACTACGTCCGTCAAGTTTCCATCCTTTGCAAAGAGATGAGAGGTTTACTTCAGCCACTTCAACATCTTTAGGTTTGACATTCCCCTTGTAATGCAACGACCTTCTTCGGAGAAAGTAACGGTTGCTTTTTGTGTAATGTTTGCGTTTGTCTCAAGCCTCCGTTTCCGCTACCTTTACCGAGGCAAAAAATATTGAATTACTGTAGAGTAGCTTAATTAGCACCTAATAGAACATTTCTAAAGATAATAAAAATTGATCGGTACGTCTTGTAGAGTAGAGTACGCGTGATAAGTATTTTGTAGTGTAGCTTCGTGGCTCGACAAGAACCCGCCTCATATGATCCCGCAAATGCTAGTCGTCAAGCACGCGTACGCGGTCGTTAAGCGAAGCTAGTTAGCTGAGCTCGGTGTTGTTTTAGCTCGCTGACACTTGTGTCAGACCATCGGCACCCGTGTCCTACACGGACATCTTAAAATCATTACAGTGCTTGGCGTCATAACGCAGCTTTCATTGTACTCTTTCATAGCGGAGACCAAGCATATAATGTTAAAAATGCTTAATATTGAGTCTCAGGATAAGGCTAACGGAGATTTGACTGAAAGCTTCCAAACTAAGTCAGGCCTAAGACAGGGGAATAGGCTTGCTCCAATGTCGTTCGACATTGCTCTAGAACATGTGGTGAGGAAAACGCTACCATACATCACAGGCACGCTACTTTACAATCCACACAACTAGTAGCTTATGCCAAACACATAAAAATAATATTTCTGATCAATTTCAAATGCGAATCCACCGTTCATACGGTTGGAGTCAGAAGCAGAAATAAGGCAGCCTACTGATTTCCTGAAACAAGGAAAGACATGCCTCGGTAAAACCTTACCTTAAGAGACTACAACCTGGAAAATGTGGATAGCTGCGCATACTAGATTTCCATCTTGATAGAAAAGGCACAGAAAAGAGTGAAATATGGAAAAATATAAACACACCAAACAAAGCCTACTTCTCAGTACTTCCCATTCTACGATACAGAGATTTTCATAGGGAAAATAGAATTCGCATACACAAGTCACTGATAATACTCGTGCTGCTGTATGGATGTGAAACCTGAACTGTCACAAATGTTTCCGAAAACGCCCTGGACGTATTCAAACGGGCTCAGGAGAATATATGAACCAGTATAACGCCGTAGACGGTCCCAAACCCGTTTGAGAAAGGAGGAGGGAACCCTCTTGTTTCCCCAACCCATAGCTTCCATGATTCCTCATCCCAAACCCGGGGTGCACATTGGGTTTACTGGTTCCCCAATAATGGGACATTAAATGCCGAGAAATGCTAATAACTGTAAATACATCTACAGCTCTGCTATTAAATCCTACTTACACCTCGTTTCCGGGAACGTAAGAGGGTGAAGGCGAATCTTCCGCGCCTGATAACGGAATCGACTTAATAACCATGCCACCGGGATGGAGGTCGGGCGACGGGCTAGCTTCCCGTCCCTGGAAACCCTTAAAATGTTTCGAAACCTGCAAATATGCCTCGGAATGGATTGGACTCATGGCAACGACCTCGCATACGAAAAAAGGACTATGGCATTGGATAATGGAATGTGAGATCACTCAACCACGCTGTTAAGGATCTTTTACAACAAGCCAGTCAGTATAAATTAAAGTGCTGGCAATCCAGGAAACGAGCTGGACTGGAAACGAGATTCAAGATATGAGATCGCACACAATATTCAAAAGTGAGAAAACGAGAATTCGGAGTGGCTTTCATTGTGGATAGGGAGTTCAAATCCCACGTTATTGATTTTTAAGCCGTCAATATAGGTTCCATATAAAAGCAATATTCTTCAAAATCTGGCTGATTGGTGGTCATGCCCCGACCGAAGAAAAGACCGAAGAAACAAAGGAAACGTTCTACAATCACCTGGAAAGACTACTCGATTCATTGCTTACATACGACACAAAAATAATTCTGGACGATTTAAACGCTAAGGTTGGCAATGAGATATCTCATCGGGGAACAACTGGAAGATATAGCCTACACGATGAAACAAATGACAACGGCCACCACAGATATCTTAGTCATAAGTTTGACTTGCCTCCCACATCGACGCGTTCATAAAATGAACTGGATACCACCGGATGGCAGCACACAAAACCAGATCGACGTCCATACACACCGAGGAGCCAATTGTAACTCAGATCATTACTTGGTCAAATTAACCTATCGGTGTCGTATGTCAAAGGCATATTCAGCGACGACCAGCCCGCGACAAAAATTTGACATCGAAACGCTCCAAACGGCGTCTGTGGCCAAAAATTTCACAGAGATCCTTGACAACCAGCTGGCTCCCATCTTATCAGACGCATCCATAAAGACAAGCAACGAGCTCTGGATGGAAATGAAAGCAGCTATTAAGACCGTGGCAGACCGCAGGGGGAATGCTGGCTGACAGGAATAATCTTGGAGGCTAGCATTCTTTGGGGAGTCCCGCCCCTACGTACCCGAGGAAATTCCCGCAGGGAGAATGCCGGTCAACAAGAGCACTCTTGGAGGCTAGCATTCTTTGGGGAGCGCCGCCGCCACAGACCCGAGGATAAAGGGGCACCGTGAGGCTCTGTCCTGTAATGACAGGTAACTACCCTGACAGAATCTGGACTACCCTTAGGACAACGAACTGGAATTCATGCTTTGGGCTGGGGGATATGATGGTTTGGACCTAGTTGCTTTGCACGGTAGCGCCGAGGTGACACTCGGGTGTGAACGGCTCCAATTCAACTATCATACCGTCTCCGTCCCGGTAAAACCTTGCCAGGGCTTGGAGTACGTTCGAAGTTCCACCATTGGGTTGATGGTGTAGGTTCGGTTGAGACGGGAAAAAAATCCAAAAAAAGAATTCAAAAATAAACATAACGACCACGCAACCAGCGGCTGCAACCACGATGTTAACAGCACATCGGGAGCGGTACTAACGTTGACAAAAACGACGATTAATACAATAACAGTGACGATGGACGGAAAACGGAGATTAACAGACAGTCTGGTCCAGACTGAGATTCCTGCGGCGTTCAGGCGCAGCAAAAAAATTATGCGAACGCCAGAGCGTCTTAAAAGGAAAAGCCGGAAACTCTGCAGGACGCGCCAGATGTTCGAGCGGTGGAGGAAAATATAAAGAAATTCGAGAATTCGATAGTCACTGCTGCGATCGCTACCAAAACGATTGAAGCAAGGGTCGTAAATGCCGAAATAATAAAGAACCACCCTGAAGTCAACGAGGAGATAACGACAGGAAAAGAAACGAGTGACCAGGCAAATAAAACGAACTGTATAATTTCATCGCTATTCCGAATAGCGAAAGTATACAATCTGCATGCGACTCGCCAAAAACCACCGAAGCAGTAAAGATTGGGCTCCGTGAATTAGAGGGGCTCCTAGACCGCATGGCACATTATCGGAGGAACTTGTTAAAGGCCGAAAAGGAACAGAATGCCGAAGAAGAGCAGAAGGCTAAAGAAGCGCTGGGCGAAATCTAAAGGACACGTGAAGATAGCTGCTCCATTAAAAATTAATAAAAGAATGGCGCCTAGCCCAATCGAAGGAGATTGGGATACAAGAAGGAAGGAAGAGGCACCTGGTGGGCGCGGAACAACAGATCAGGGGTTCCAGACAGTGCTTACAAAAGGAACGAAGCAAGCCGCTAAGAAACTCCTTCCAAAAGTGCCAGAAGGAAAAATTCACACGGACGCCCAACAACAAAAAAGAACCGATGCAAAACAGGAGAGAAGGAAGCGCCGACAAATCGAATTCGGAGCAGAGGCAGTCAACAAAGAAGCAGTCAACAAAGAAGCATTCTGCGACGCACTAAAGAAAGCCCTCGGCAAAAGCGCAGCTATAACATCGCTCGAGCCGATGGCAACGATCGAAATAAGAGACATTGGCTGCGTCACCGATCTGACCGAGGTAGAAGAGGTCATCAAAAAGAAGTTCCCTAGCGTGGGGAGGATCAAAACGAGGCTGACACCAGAAAACCATAGGGGACAACGAAACGCCATCATTGACTTTACCAAAAAGGACCCCGAACAATTCCTAAATAAGGGCAAAGTACGAATAGGGTGGGTTGTCTGTAGGATACGGTGAAGACCAACGCCTATGGTCACGCCGCACATGAGTGCAAAGGACCCGATAGGAGTTCCCTATGTTACAAATGCGGTGAAATGGGACATAAAACAAAAGAGTGTAAACAGGAAGCACACTGCATTCATTGCAAGGATGCTAATCCGAGACATGATTTGGACACGTCTTGGGATCAGGCAAATGCCGGGTTTTCCAGGAGCCCTAGTCAAGGCAAGATCAGTACTTAAATGACCCGCATCCTGCAGCTAAACATATACCGCAATTCAACCGCCCAAAATCTGCTTGAGCAGTTTGCGAGGCACATGAAAGCCGACTTCTTGCTGCTGAGTGAGCAACACAATTATAAAAGTTCAGCATCATGGTATCCTGATGAAACTGGTACTGCCGCCATCTGGGATCGAAATAGTGACTTCCAGGAGAGGAGCTGAGGACGCAGGGATGGTTTTGTGTGGGTTCGGTGCTCAGGGACCACCATCTTTAGTGTGTACCTCACGCCGAACGAATCAATATCATCTTTGCAAGCCAAGCTTCAGGCTTTGGAGGGCGCTGTCTCGATCGCAGAGGGCAACGTGCTCGTTGGGGGAGACTTCAACGCGAAAGCAATCTAATGGGGCATGCCTCAAACAGATACGCGGGGAAAACGAATCCTAAAAATGGCAGCCAGGACAGCGCTCGTCGTACTAAACAACGGCAATACGCCGACTATCCGCTGTATTGGCTGTGAAGGAACCATACTGGACGTGACATTTGCCTCGAAATCCTTAGTACGGAGGATACACAATTGGAAAGTATTAGAGGACTACTCAGCCAGTGATCATCAGTGCATTCTGCTTGAGATAAGCGATGTTGTCTCCCGACATCCGTGCTCTCGGCTTTCTACAATTGGACAGAACATCAGAAGGCTGGACGTCGAGAGGTTCGTCGAGGTACTCACAGCGGGTGCAGCGCTGCAGGGAGCTTCGAAGGGGACGGAAGAACTGGCAGCTCAAGACGTGGTCAACTCAACTATGAGCATCATTACAACTGCTTGCAAAGCTTCTATGCCCCGTCGAAAACCCCGGCACGGCAAACCACCAGTGTACTGGTGGTCAACTGAACTCGCTGAAAAGCGAAGAGAGTATCACAAGCTTCGGTGTGAGGCTCAACAGGCATGGAACTGTGACGAAGCATGCGACCGGGCAGCAGCATATAAGTCGGCCAGGAAATACCTTCGCAAATTGATCAACAATAGCAAGGCTCGCTGCTGACAAGACCTAGTGGACAATCTGAACAAGGATCCCTGAGGCCTTGGCTACAAACTAGTTATGCGAAAGCTTGGTGCCCTACGGAAACCTTGTATACATGATGCGGAAAATCACGAAATAGTGCGGGCATACTGTGCGGAAGCATGGGGCGACGCTCTCAGTAAAGAGGCATACGGAAAACGTTTGGCGCAGGTAACGAGTAGAGGAGCACTGAGGATTGCATCTTCATATCCGACAGTCATTGATTCGGCGGTGAGAACTTTTGCAGGGGTGATACCTGTCGCCCTCCTTGCTAGAGAGCGCAGCTCTATTTACCTGCGCCGAAACGAGTATGCGACGGAGATGTTTGTCCGCGAGAAGACACAGCGCTTGCTTAACGATTGCCAGCAGTCTTGGGTGAATTGCACTAGAGGAAGGTGGACGCGCGCCTCATCCCGGATGTGAAACCGTGGCTAAATGGAAGGCATGGTAAGACTGAGATCTATCTGGCCCAGCTTTTGAGCGGGCATGAGTGTTTTCAGTCTACGTGCACAAGATTGGTAAGTCACGGACCCCCGATTGTCGGTGTTACCCAGGAGAGGAAGACAATGGCTGCCACACATTTTTTACGTGCACAATGTGGGTCAGGCTGCGAACGGACCTCTACAGGGAGACGAGATAGCGCACCCCGTATAATAGTCACGGTGCTGCTCGAATCGGTTGACAAATGGAACCAGGCGGCACATTATGTTCGGACAGTCCTATAAGATAAAAGGGACTCACTGCAGGCGGGGTCGTTGGGGCTGAGGTCCCGCTTTTCTAGGACTTCCTCTTCCCCTCTCCCCTCTCACTACAAGAGGGATCACCCAGCTTGAAGGCGCCTTACGGCGTAATAAAACGAGACCTGGCCCGAAGCAATGTGTCAAACGATTCCAGGCTTGGCTCTCGGGTTGATAGGGGAGCAGTTTACTGGGTAGTCCAGTCGCCTTCTTGGGAGCATGGGAATCCTACATTCTGTGCGTAAATGGCATTCACCTCTCAAACATAAAAAAAGACCGTGACAGAATAGACGATCGCACATCAAGCCCGGCACAAGAGAAATGACTGGTTCGATGATGAGTGCCAGAATGCGTAAACCAAAAACAATCAGGCATATCTAGACTTCATAGGGTGGAAAACCACGACGAACAGAGAACACTATGAAAATCTCAGAAGATTAGCGAATAAGATGATTTGAATTAAGAAAAGAAAATACTATAACGACCAATTTAGAAGTAAAGATGTAAGTTAAGCGAGCAACAACACAAGACAAGCATACAAAGTAGTGAAAAGCCTGGTTATCAGCCCAAAGCCACGCTCTGTCGTGGTGACATCGGCAATATCATCGCTGATAGAACCAAGATTAAGGAAAAATGGGCATCATATTTTAAGAACCTTAATCCTCCGCACAGCTCCAGAACATCGGAGCCCATCGATGTCTGCAGAGAGCTTCCATTGGCCCCACCAACTCTGGATGAAGTGTGTTCCATCATCAAAGCCCAAAAGAAAGATAAAGCGCCGGGCATCGATGAGATTCCAGTAGAGCTCATCAAATATGGTGGGTGCAGTGTTCATAAAACTATTCACAAAGTCATCCAGTATATGTGGCAACAAGAACATATGCCGAAAGAGTGGAGCCAATCAATTATCTTCCCTATCCTTAAAAATCGTGACAGGCTACAGTCCGAAAATTATAGAAGCATGTCACTATTTTGTACGACGTATAAAATATTTTCAAAAATCTTAGAAAAACAAATCAAATCAAATCATACGCCAACAGTATTATTGTGGAGTATCAAGGTGGTTTTAGAGCAGGTAGATCGACGATAGACCAATTGTTCACTGTCAAGCAGGTACTTGAAAAATGCTGGGAGTTCAGCATAGACGTACATAAAATTTTCGTTGTCTTTAAGCAAGCACACGACAGTACCGATCGTAACGTACTGTTCCAAATAATGCGCTGCTTTGGCATCCCAGCCAAATTAATCGGTCTAACCAAAATTTCAATGACGTTGACGACCTTCCAAGTCCGCATCAATAACCAACTCACCGATGCCTTTGACACAAGTATAAGACTAGAACAGGGAGATAGGCTAGCCCCATTGCTATTCAATTTGGCTCTGGAGTATGTAATAAGGAAGCTACCTGTCGATACACGAGGTATATTGCTACACAAGTCGAGCCAAGTAGTAGCCTATGCGGACGATATCAAAATTTTGTCACGGTCATAAACAACTGCCAAAGAACTTTTCCTGAAACTAGTAGGGCTACAAATCAATGAAAATAAAACAAAGCTCATGATGCAAGCGAGGAAAAATACCTCAAGCACACAAAGTATCACACTTGGCGAGTACAGTATCGAAAATGTAAGCGAATTTGTGTATTTAGGCGCCAAAATAACGAAAACGGGCAATGAAAGAGACGAAATACGCCGAAGAATACAGCTCGCAACCAAACATTTTTTATTCAGTTTTGACGATCTTGAAGACCAGCTGCACACATAGGAAAACAAAGCTCAAAGTATACAAATCTGTGATAAAACTTGTGTTATGCATCCGCAAATATATAGGACGCCTTTGAGCGACGGGTCCAGGGACGAATAATCGGAGCAAAGCTAGACAGGGGACCAATGATTCGATACAACCATGAGCTGTTTTACATTTTTTACGACCCTGAGGTCTCAACGAGTGTCAGATTGCGGATGCTGGAACGGGCTGGACACATAAATCACATGGACGAACAACAGATACCCAAACGGTATTCGTTGGAAGAACTGAAGGCCGGAGACCAGTGGAGAAACCGAGGAAACGCTGTATGACTCGGTCTACGAAGACAATTCATCGCTGCTCGGAATTCGAAATTGGAGGACGCGGCCAATGGACCGAGACAGTTGGAGGCGCTATTTACAGGAAGCGGGGCCCGAAAGGGGCTGTAGTGCTAGGAAGAAGAAGAAAACATGAAGCAGAGTGAAGACTTCGCTACAACGACGAGTTGTATCTGCGTGCGAAAAGCTATGGAAACTACAATGGAAAGGACATGTGGAGATAACAAACGAGCACAGGCCTCCCAGACGAACGTTCAAGGGTAGAGTGCAAGGAAAACATTCAGTTGGGAAACCGAAGAAATGATAAAAAGATTTAACTGATGCTGACGGCAGATCCTTGTTAGAATTTCTAAGTGGGGAACGAGATCGCAGAATCACGACAATTAGAGGCGAAGACCCGAATTGGACCAATGCCATAAATGATGACGTATGTTAAACCATAGGTTTAAGATAAATTATCTTTTGACATAACTTAAGCGGCCGCCATTTTGTTGCAGTATAGCAAATATTCTGTGCGCAGGGTATCAAAGGTATTTAAGTAATGCATCTTTTATGAAGTTTTTAAAAACTATCCAGCAATAATGTAGCATCTAGTTGTATCAAAAGCCCAGAGAGTAGGAACACCGCGGATTATTGCTGTTGTGGTATATGAAAATTCAAACCGCTTTAACTTCACTGAATTCAATTAGATTCCAATGAAACTTACATTGAATTTATAGGTACCTAGTCGACTTCATTGGTAATAACGTGAAATTCATAAGTCCTCCTATTATTAACATAGTGGAGCGAATTTTGGCTTCTGAGGTATTTTTCGTTGTTGTATTCATAGAGAATTACCTCCATAATTCATTCAGATTCTTCGGTCCACATGTGTTCAATCGGGAAAGGGTCGGAGGAAACAATTTTTTCATGTTCTTCCGGTTCCCCTGCAAACCACTTCCTTGATATTGCAATTTTCATAACTGATATTAAAAGATCTCATCAAACACTTTCATTTGATACCCTGCTCGACTATCTTTTGCGACTATCAATTTCGCATTAATCAACAATTTCTAAACTGCTCACAAGATTTGATGACTCTAGCTCTTGAGTTCCCGAGAAAACTTGCTGTGACGCACTGACAGACGGTCGAAATGACAGGTACTGATTTTAAAAAGATATTGGAAAGAGATTTATTTACAAAACTCTAAATATGATCACCTCTTCTCCCATGAAGGTGAATAAAAAATAAACTGCTTTGCAGTTTTACTCTCTGGGAAACACACAAAAAACATGTAAAACAAATTTTGCGGAACGTGTTTTTCAGAGTGATTTATTCAATTAGGTGTTACATAAATAATAAAACTGACAACTACCTTATAGCTTGACTACATCTCCTCCTTAAAGTTTATTTGTAGTTTAAATATTGACTGGCAGCATACTGAAAATGCTGACGAGTTTTAAGGCCCAGTTAATCATTTCTAGGAATTTCGATAAGAATTGATTTTTCATGAATAATTCATAAAGGACATGATGAAACAAATGTCTTTCTTAATGAATCGATAAATTATCTACAACATTTTCATGGAATCTTTGTTCCACCAACAGACCAGAATAGAATTTCGCACGTACCCAAAATTCAACGCCTTCTACATATCACAAATAAAATTATGAACAAGGATTTTTTGCATTCGTTACCTTGACCAAGAAGAACAAATTATTTCACAATAATATTCTCACCCCTTTAATTATTTATTAATATTCAAAAAATTTTTTTATAAGAAATTTTATTTCATCTTGACACGATTCATTGAAAGTTATTTTTTCTTTCAATTTGAAATGCAAAATACTTCCAAGAAATTTACAGAACAAATTGAATTATTATCGCTGCGAAAGGACCTTTCAGTTCGACTAAAAATTCAATAAATTCAATATCCATATTGTTAATTTTTTGCAATTTATGTGACATGAAATTCAAAAGATGACAACCAATAAAATGGCAGAGAAGACACGAAAGAAAAGTTGGAGAAAACATGCAACTTTTTTTGCTTTCATTTGTGAAACTCATTGCACCCACTGCTGGTAGATGCAACGTTTTTTGGATTTTATGGTTTGCAGACTGGTTTTTCATTCATTTTGGAATTTAGAGTTATTAGTATTGACGGTATATAATTTTTTCAGCCAATTGAATGGATTTAAGATCTAGCACTTCTGAAATTTGAGACAGTTTTATGGATATGACTAGCGAATTAAAAACAATAACTTGAATTAATATTTATTCGTTCATATTTAAATCAATATTTAAAAACAAACAATTTCTACTACCAAAAGTCTTTAGAATATTGAAGAATGCTTTAATGGCGCCCCCCCCCCTTTGTCTATGAGCCAAACCACTTCAACGAAATAAAACAAGATATTTATGATAATTTCTCAAAATTTATTTTTGTGGCATTTATTTTTCTGGTAGCCGAAAAGTATATGGGAATTATAGATTTTGTTATTCATTTAATGAGATCAAATTGAATTTTATAATGGATTTCAATTCTATGAAGAGTCTGGCCGACTGACAGGGTGTGGGAAATGCCTTTCTTCAAAACAAAGACTATCATCGTCCAAAAGATATTTTTTTGGTTTGAAGTTTTAATGTTCACCCTTCCCTTAGATACTTCTTGTTAAGCTATTAGCTATACACCACCCACAAACTGAATAATAGCACCAGCATTTGCAAAAAGTCTCAACCACAATGCCATGGAATTAAATACTACTTTTTGCTATTCTTAATTGCGAATATCATCAGCAAAGATATTTCGTGGATGGGGAAAAGCAAAGGACGATTGTTTACATACACCTAAGTTTCCTTTCATGGGTATTATAGCAAAATCATCAAGTTTCGTGATTCAACATAAAAGCTAGGATGAAATGTATAGTAGTTGAAGCCACAATGGTGATGGCGTTGATGCTGCTGTTGCTTCTTTTGACGCCATTATCCATGAATACGACAATGACGAATTCAATTTCCTATAGGAATTTCATAGATTTTGTTTGTGGACTGGTATAATGACAATGATACTCGTATTCTTCCTTAGATTTTCTGTTTCATACAGAATAAATACTTGTTGTGCGGATACGGCACGTATTTTCTTTATTCCTGACAAATTTTATTTGCGAAATAAGAATTAGAACATGATGATAACAGAAATCCGCTGTATTGTTTTATTAATGCTAAGTGGAGTCAACAGATCAAATTCATTTATCAATTGAAGGACATTAGTCTATCATTTTTGTTCCTACGTCTGCTTTCATTTCGATTTATCCCTACAATAAATTCATGCTAACTGCGCAGTATTGTCTTCACTTTTCTCAGGAAATAATTCCTTTAGTAACTATCATAATTGCAGAAATTACTTCTGTACACACTAACGACACACTAAATTAAACGTCCTCAATTCCAAGCTGTTTACCAAAGCAATTAAAAGCTTTTCGAAGAATATTTACCCTTTTCAAGTACAATGATAATACTCGTGCGTAAGGTGAACGAACGGAATACAGGAAGGAAAATTACAAGTGGATTAGGAACGACTCAACAATTTGACGAGAAGTGTTTTATAGGAAACCTAATTATAATTCCGCAATTCAAAACTCAAGTCATTTAAGTATAGGAAGATAACCTTAGGGTAAAAAAACCGGCTTACCTTTTCTTAGTTGAAAGGGGCAAAAGTTAGAAAAATACAAATTGTTTGAACAATGGTTGGTTTAACTTTTGTTGAGTATGAAAATCTGAAGTTTCAAACAGACCTTAACTTTGAGACGTATATCTGAAAGTGTAGAGTTTCCAAAAAGTATCATTTTTCGGCGTTTCGTTAAAGTTATTTGCGATTTATTCCTGGTTCATTAATTTTCTTGGTTCAACATGGAGTTCAATGCTCTTTATTATATTTTTATGGGGGTTTTCTCTGAAAATAAAAGTTCAAAAGTATTCTACGTTACCCAGAATAAAACGTTTAATTGGTATTCATATGAGAGATGAATTCATAGCTTAAGCAGAGCTTTTTTCAGGTAAGCTCCGTTTTGAAAGCCTCCTAAGCCCCTGAAGAACATAAGATATTCATAGATACAGATATTAAAATTTCTCGCCAAGTCTTTTTGATTCCCCACAAAATTATCTTTGATGGAAAAAATGTTTAAAGATCACCTCAATATAAATCCATAAAAATGTTATAAAGACAACATATTCCATGGATAGTAACTTCTGATCTTCGCATAGCCACAAACTACTAGAAGCTCGCGAGGCCTTAGCTTTCCCAATGTTTAGTGACAGAATGTTTAATTACTATACCACACTCATAATGCACCATATATAATGCATTATGTTCTTAAAAAACAGAATAAACAAATTTGGGTACAAGAGGCAGAACAGACAGAACTTTCCTCCTCCCCACCACCACGGCAGTCAGCTGAGTGGTTTGCTGCGTGACTTCAAACGTGAAACGTCAAACCACTCACCAAATAAAAATTTCCTGGGGTGATTATTTAGCGAAGACATTTGTCTTTGACATATTGTATTTACGGGTAGTGAACGATTATCTATTTATTAATTTGGCAAGGAAGACATATCCTTGAAAAAAAAAATTATGATAATTGGTGCAAATTCTGGCGTACCGGAATTCTCCCATTCGCAACTTCAAATCGCCTCCGTAACATTTTCACCTTCTTTGGGCAATCATACCTTTACCTCGGCATATTTATTTATTTTTATTAAGATTTAACAATTTCCTATAATTTTTATTTTCCCCATCATTTCGATCCTACCCTCTTACCTTATTTTTAATTACAAAAAAAAAAAATAAAAATACGATAATAATCTTAACTTTCCCACTAACAAAATTTCGTTCATTACTTCCCATTAACAAAACCATCCTTCATACTAGCTAATTTTATTCACTATCTCCCACTAAGAAATATTCCTCTTCGTTTCCCTACTAACAAATTTCATTTCAATGCCCTTTAACAAAGATGCATAGTCGAAGTTGCTAATTCGATAAATGGGAGATCAGCAGAGTGTGGCTTCGTTAGTAACGTCGTGGATTTTCGACGGGGGGTCCGCTGGGCCTCTGAGTTCAAATTCTCCCGAGCGCAGGAAAACACTCTTTTTGGGATATTGGCAAAAGCAATTGTTTCCGTATGCTCGTATATCACGATTTGCATATAACCAAACGCTATCATGGTTATGCAAATCGCCATATGTGCAACATGGAAATTGTTGCGTTTGTCGATATGGAAAAGATGTGTGGGTAGCGGAATCGAAGCGTATTGAACTTCGATTACGTTACCTGGGTACGGCAGCGGTAATTGGGAATGAAAGGATTGCGGGATTGGCCTTTTAGATTTGATTGGATTCGGTTTTTGGTCTTGAAAAGAGGAAGAAGTTCTTTCGCAGTGTGGAGTAAAAATTTGGAATTTAGGAAGAAGATTTTAATGATCGTGAATTTTAGTGAACAAAAGTTCAAGTGGACGATTATAATTTTTAACTTGGATGCGCAATTATAATTCAAAGTGTGTCGTGAAAAGATTTCGACTTCGATAATAAAGATTCCAACAAAACATGTAAATGAAAAGAATTAAAAAGGGTGTGAGAAGAAATAGTGAATACCAAGGCGTATAAGTTAGTTTAAAATGAAGAGGAATGAAGGTACAGTGCCGGAAAATAAAAATGGAAAGTTCGGTTCAATAGCATTTAGACAAGCCAGTGCCGGAGTTACGAAAGTGCGGGAAAAAAGAATACAAACGAAAGAAAAAAAACAAAAACAAAGAATATTAGTGGCAGTTCATGTTTTCATCTTAAATTGGAATTAATTTTAGATTACTTGATTTTTGTAACTCCTCCTTTTTATCAGTTGCAGATCGCCTAGTAGCATAAAAAGGGTGAGTAAATTTCTATTCTTTTTTATTCCTTTCAATTTGATTTTGTTTGATGTTAATTTTTTTTTTCTGTGATATAAATTTTTTTTTTGCTTGCTTGAGTAAGTTATTTGAGTACACGTCGATTTCAAATAGAAAGGGGGTGGATTTAATTCACTGTATGTATTAAATTGTTATATTGTGCTAATTTTCCTTTGTAGTTTGAGCTTTTGAATTGGTGGAACTTGCCGTTTATGTTGATTAAAGGATTGAAAATTTTTTAATTAACAGTAATCTTTCATTTCTCAGGATGACCTCTTCCTCTCCCGTCCGTTTCCTTTTGTGTTAGTTTTTATGTGTAGGGTGGCTCAGCACGAGCAGGGGGTGTCCCGGAAGACCCGCGACAAGACTGAGCGCTAGCCGGCCTCAGTAGGCCACCCCGGGTTACGCACCTCTCTGCTGAAAATTAATGTCTGCAACTGCGGTGGCTTCCGCGGTTTTAACAAAATATAAAAATTAGAAACAAGGCATTTTTCTTAAATTTAGGTACAATAAATTAACGTGCAATTATGTTGAGGAATGAAGGGATTTCAGGATATTAGTTTTATATAAAGCTTTAGAAATGGATGGAAAGTAGTATTTACTAAACTTTGTGAATGCCTTACAACATCCGTTTAGTGGCTCATTGTCTGCAAAGGTAGTGTGATGGCGATCTACGATAATAATTGGTGATTGTCTTGTAATTCTAAGGGGTTCATTCAAAGTTATTTATTTTTGCTATGCACTGAACATTAATATTGTCTCTCAGAATATCATATGCTGGACATGAAGATATATCATTCTCCTAGAATCTAGTGATGCCAAATAAAATACTATAGCTACATGATGGTAGGCTGTGGAAACTCCTAGGGTCGTAAAGGAATTTTGGTGCAAAAAGAAGAAACTGTTTCTGGACCGATTCAAATCTGTCAGCGTGGATATCAAAAACAGGGTTCCAATTCAGGATGGCATATTCAAGAATAGCGCGCACTAATGAGATGTAAAGCGATTTAGTAACCCAAATATTCTTGAATTCCTTAGCTCTTCTTTTGATGAAACCTAGCACTTTATTAGCCATAGATATAACTCCATCGTACTGTAGGTTAACGCAAAGCTTTTGGTCGAAAACAACACCCAGGTCCACAATGCTATCGACTCTACTAAGTGTTGTGTTGTTGATGTGATACTCAAGTAAAAGAAGGCTTTTTTTTCTTGAAAAACTTATCACCTGGCATTTTTCCAAGTTTAGGGAAAGTTGATTATTGTTGCTCCAATCAGACAGAGAGTGTTACGCTTGAACTGAAGGAACATCATATCCGACAAAGAAGATATAACGTGGTAAACTTTAAGGTCATCTGCATAAAAATAATGGACTACATCATGTAATACTGATGAGAGGTCCGATATGAAAATATTAAATAAAAGAGGTCCAAGATGACTTCCTTGAGGAATCCCGGAAAGAACATGAATTTGTTTGGATAATCGTCCTTGAATTTTGACAACTTTAGTGCGGTCTTTAAGGTATGAATGGATCCATCTGAGTAAACGGCCTGTAATACCAAAATAACGGAGTTTATTCATGATTTACATGATCAAATGCTTTGCTAAAATTTGCATATATCAATCTGGTGACCCTTCTCCATCGCACATAGAATACTTGATGTTATAATGAGGAGATTGGTGATAGTAGATCTATTTTTTCGGAGCCCGTACTGCTCTTCATTAAGCCGCGGTTCTATAATAGGAGAAAGTATCTGTTCAAAAAGCTTTGGAATGGCTGATAATATAGCAATGCCTCTGTAATTTTGAATAAATCGTTTATCGTTCTTCTTATAGATTGGTATTAGGTACGAAGATTTCTAGTAAGAAGGAAAGATGCCACTAGAGAGGGATTTATTGAAAATGATGGAGAAAGACACGATTAATTGTTTTTTGCACTGGATCAGAAAGCTGGGAGGAATTAGATCAGGACCAGGTCCCTTATTTGAATCCAAACCCGTAATTTCATGAGCCATTTCCTCCTTAGAAATTGAAACTTCTGTAATCAAAGTTGTTGAACACGGCATTTCAGAAACGGGATTTCTTGGTTTCTCAAGACTACAGTAAACCTCTTGAAAATAACTTGCAAGCTCTTGGGAGTTAGAAACAGAATCTTTAAAAAACATACATGACGGATAACCTTGAGTCTTGCGCTTGACGTTTACAAAATCAAAGAATTTCTTTTGGACTTTAATGATATTTTCGCCAATCAAATTAACATATAATTCATATGCTTCTCGAGATTTTGATTTGAATTCACTAGCAAGCTCATTATGCTTGTATTTTAATTGAAAAGCATTGCTGATATTTGTTTTTACTTTTAATCATTTTATAGTATTTATTCCTTTGATTTCGTAAATATCTAAGATCGCTATTTAGCCAAGGTTCCGAAAGTTTAGCTTTTTTCTTAATTTTTGGTATATTCTTTTCAACGGCGTCAAGAGTTATCCGATAAAAACAAGACAAAGCTTCTTCTAAATCTACCGTCGAAAGAGTATAAGTCCAATCAATAGCACAGAGATGTTTTTTAATGCTTCCATCATCAGCATTGCGAAAGTCGTATACAATTGAATTATTGAATGAAATAGGGTTAAATATATCAGGAGTGGAAATCTCAATAGTAAGTGCAGACTGATGAAGACTGTTAGAAAAAGGTCCTCTTTGTCATCTGTTGGATTGACCACTACATCGTCATATGCGTCGGAGCTATTTGCTGCAGATCGTTGCAATAAAAAGTACTCATCAAGTTAAATTCCTGATTGTGAAGAAGATTGATTGGGAGAAGGCGATTATCGACTTCTTCAACTACGAATTTCAAATTCGGTAGATTAAAATCTCCAGTAATAATTATTATGTCATCTTCTTTAATAGATGGTTTCGATGACTTCATTATATATGATTTCAGAAGAGTTTGAGGGGACGTAATACACGCCAGGATATAAGCTAAACCTTTTTGTTGATATATGAACTACCCTATGCTGGAATAATTTATATGAGGTGGTGCTTACGAGCTCACTTGAAAGGAAGTTGTTGACCGCAACTGACACGCCACCTCCTCTTGATTGTCGAGTGCTGTGATAGTCTCTATCGTTTCTGAAGATAGTCCAAACACTGTCTAAGATATTTTCATTTCTATGTGTATAGTTAAACCAAGTTTCTGTCAGAGATAAAATTTGAAAATGGCAAGCTTTTGTGTCAACGAATAATTGGCTTAATACAATCGGATACCACTGCAATTGCGATGAAACAATTTTAGGCTCTTTTGAATGGGCATCTTATTGGGGACGAAAAAATTTGTTGTGTTATTTTCTAGTCTCTTGAAGCGAGGAAATGTAGTTTGAGCTTACATATGACGCATACGATTTAAGATATTGTTTTGCTTGATCTAAAGTGATTCCCAGTTCTTCATGACAGCGAAGATACATACCTCGAAGAGAATCATAGCCTTCCCCGTAGTTTCAGAAAGAAATTTGGAAGTGGTTAAAGATTAGTTCTCTGATTTGTGAATCTATAATTAATGAAACATACGTACTGGAACAGCTGATTTTGATCAAGTGAAGTGTTTATAGTGTTTATAGTATAGTCCACTTACAAATTTTTTTACATCATTTAATAATTCAGTGACAATTAACAGATTATATTTTAAATTTTTTTCTGCGATCGTGTTTTTTTATAAGTTAATAATTTAAGAAATTATTTTCTATTATTTAAAAGAAAATTCCATTAAATACAGAAAAACAATCGCAACAAAAATAGCAGGCTTAAGACCTGATTTGCAAAGTTCTGATCAAGACGTTTCTTCAGTGAAAAAATCGTTTTATGAGTCGTGCCACTATATTGGGAGACCCCTTTAAACACCTTATAAATTATTTTAATATTGTAACTTTTAAGAGGCCATCATTTTACATCTTTTGCAAAATTTTGTGTTTTTATGTTATATATGTAGTTTGCAAAAAAAAAATTGATGTGACACACGGATAGGACAGTCAGCGTGATTTTAGTGGGGTTTTGTAAAATTTGTTCACAAAAAACCCTTAAATTTGGGGGAAGGCTTAGAAATTAATACGCGTTTTTCGTGTAATTAAGGAAACGGAGTGTTAAAAGTATCTACATAGTTGAAAACGTTAGCAATCGCAGTGTGAGCACGTTGCCATAACAGCAATTGCCCTAAATGTCAATGTCAAAATCAAAAAGACCAGAATCATCCTCCGAATAGGTACGAGGGGTTAGACCTCGAAGATATTACACAGATGGACTTCCCTTAGCTAGGAAAAGATAGGTTTACCAACAAACGAAACCGTGTTGAAGATGTACGTAAGGTGATATTAAAACATACCTAAGATAACATCGTGGCCACGCTTGCCAAAGACACACGTCCCAGAACTCCACATATGTGTTCCCAAGCGTTGAAAACGATAAAATCCTACAGAACTCTATCCATTCAAATCCCCATAGGACTTTTAATATCTAACGCATTATCGAAGATTTGAAAAGCTAACAGAAACTCATGAAAGGCCAAAAAAGGACGCGAATGTAGATGTGATCGACACAAGGTATCGCCCAGTTGGAGAAGAATATCGATAATATGGATGGTAATGTGACAACGCCTGGATAACCAGGCATTCATCTAGATATACCTCAGATCATGAGGATTCTAGTTTTTCATTACCAGTACTCTCCGATGCCAACCTTTAACCATGTTTAATTTTCAAACCATTTCTCGGCGGATTATTAATTTTCAATATGAAGCAGCAGTGCCTCTATGAGCAGTCCATCGCGCAATGATTGATTTCCCTTACCCTCTTAAATCCCGTGGTAAACATATTACAATTGAACGTGCAAAGTTTGACCAGACACAAAAACAACATTGAGATGCACCTAAACAGATATAATTACTCTTGTGCCCTTCTATAAGAGGCGCTAAGTAATTACAACACCAAGCTAAATTTAGGAATCACAACTTCATTGGAAATCTCAGAACCAACGACATCGGTAGGGAGTTGGTATCGTACTTAGGAAGGACATAAAATTCACAAGGATTAGGTTGAATACCACTCTCCAAGCTGTTGCGATTCAACAGGTTAATCTCAAATATAATCTTATCCTTATCTCGATATATGCTCCACCAAAAGTGACTAGATTAGTCTTCAAAACACCAATGGAAAACACCAAACGGCAACTGGACTTCACACAAAAATATGTTATGAGGGGCGACTTAACCATAGACACACCTGTTGGGGCGACAAACTACCTAACACTAAAGAAAAAATGTTGAAGGAATGATTGGAAGCCATTAAGTTTAAAATATTTAATTCTGGCCTATATATTCGTGCGTTGAGAAGAATCACGGTTGATGGTAAATATATTTTGTCCTCGCCCGACGTGACTGTGTCAAACATTCCATTCGAGCTGATCAGTTGGAGTGAGGTTAAGGAGGATCTGTGCAACGGTTAACATCGCCCTACCAGGATTACGATCAAAATGGTTTCAAGCACGTGGCAATTTAGTCGAGATAAGAACAAGATTGTGAATTATATCGCAGCTGGATCCTTTAAAGGTGATATTAACGATTTGAGTCAAAATCATTAACAATAACAACACTCGCAAGAAATCCAAATTCAGCGATAGTTATTGGTGGCCGATCGACCTTATGAAAATTTGGAAAAGTAAGAAAGAGACGCTTGAGAAATTCAACCGTTTAAAAAATTTTGTCAAACGGTCTGGTCTCAATGAAAGAGAGTGGAAAGCTGCTGTAAGAGACGCCGAAAGGAAAGGCTGGGAGAAATCAGTCCTCGATGCAAACGAGGTTGGTAACATCAAAAGCATTTCGAAGTTCATTAACAACATTAAGAGCCACAAGAGTAGAAACCCGCGCGAATAGATAACCGAAGTAGAAAGTCTGCGTTTTCTTGAAGACATCAGAAGCAAATAACATCCCAGCAGATATTTGACACTCAGAAGAAGCCTACTGCTCTAGGCATTGACGCCATCGATTATAGCTTACTGAGAATCTTCACAGTAAACCACCCTCAGTGTCTCCTCGAAGCGTGCAATAGCGCTGTCACAGAGTGTAACATCCCCCAAGCCTGTAGGCTCATCAGAATTGCCCCAGTTTTAAAACCTAATAAGGCCCCAGTAAATCGCAACAGCTATAGACCTATATCGCTGATCAACGTTCCCATCAAGATGATCAATAAACTGATCAAAATCAAAATTGATCGTTGCATCGAAGAGAACCGTATCCAATGACTCTTATGCTTATCGGAAAAATAAGTAAAATTTTTCCTGCCTCAACGCATTAATGTTAAAGCTTCCTACAGACAAAAGATCCAAGTTCAAAATAGATGTCGCTAAACACAATTTTGATTAACACTAGCATTAGCAGCTATATACCAATTGGATTATTAAACTCTTCTTAAAAAGAACCTTAGTACTTAACAATCAAAGAATCTTCATCACTAAGAGTCTGCCTCAGGGTGACGTTCTTAGCCCTCTCCTCTTTAATATACGAGTATACACTAAAGGCCTTCACAACCTGGCTGATGATAATACTATGATCCTGGAAGATGCCGACGACTTCTATATATTAGCAGAAGTCAAAAACTCCTTGACACCGTGGAGTCCTTGCAAAAGAAGATTAACGACTTCTGGAGAGCGTGTGACAAACTTGGCTTAAAAGGTAATTCGGATGAAGGAGAAGCCATTATTGTCTCTAGACACAAACACCAACAACACGCTTTAAAAATCCATGGGATTCAGATGGTCTGGCAAAGTAGCATCCAATACCTTGGTAAAATGGTAAGCAGATCCGGGTCCTTTAAGGAATGGAGCGACACTATTGCCAGTAAGCAGACCCAGCAAAATTTAATCAGAATGTTGAATGGACCCATAAATAATTTCAAACCTAATATCGCCCAAAATCTCTACAATATGCTTATCACACCGCAACTGGAATATGGCATTGCCACCTTTGCAAACGCTTCCAAATACTTCTTCGACCGTATCAATTCCATCAAAGCCAAAACCCTCAAGCTATGTCTAGGACTCCCATGCAGTACTGCTAATGTGCATGCTTTCGAAATGGCAGAACTTATGAACAAAGAAGAGATGAGCTGCTCACCGCAAGAGAACTGAACGATAAATTCAACAGTTAAATTTATAACCTGAATATAAACTTACATCTCGTCTACATATTCGGGGGAGCCTTCATCAACTTCACAAAAAATGAGGGAACATTTTTCAGCTTTGAGGAACCCGTCTCGGCTTTGAATGCAGAATTGCATGTTATCCTCATAGCTTTAAAAGATTCAGCGGTTACTACATCCACCAGCACTTATAATTTGTCCGATCTAGAGCAGCACTATTAAACCTCGAGCATAACAGAAATCATAACGTGTTTATTAATGACATCTGGCAAGTAATAAGAAAATATTAAAGCAAGAACTTCAATTTCCTCAGAACTCCTGGGTGCAAATGGATTGATGAAGTTGCAGAAGTCGATCACTTTGCTAAAGAAGGTGTCAAAAGGGGCATTATCGACATGATCGCTAAAAGACTGAAACTTGATTGGACAAATCGTTGCCAAGAAAAAGGACTATGTCTCTACAATCGCACCTGGAAAAGAGCCCACCATTCAAGGGGGAACGCCCCCGCAGGGGGAATGCCCCCGCAGGGGGAATGCCGGTCGACAAGAGCTCTCTTGGAGGCTAGCATTCTTTGGGGAGTTCCGCCCCCACGTACCCGAGGAAACTCCGCAGGGGGAATGCCGGTCGACAAGACCACTCTTGGAGGCTAGCATTCTTTGGGGAGTTCCGCCCCCACGTACCCGAGGAAATTCCCGCAGGGAGAAAGCCGGTCGACAAGAACATTTTTGGAGGCTAGCATTCTTTGGGGAGTGCCGCCCCCACGGACCCGAGGATATGGGGGGTGCCGTGAGGTTCCCTCTTATTGTATCTGGATTACGCTTTGGACAACGAACTGGAATTGACGCTTTGGGCTGGCGGATGTGATGGTTTGGACCTAGTTGCTTTGCACAGTAGCGCCGAGGTGAAACTCGTGTGTGAACGGCTCCAATTCAACTATCATACCGTCTCCGTCCCGGTAAAACCTTGGCAGGCCTCGGAGTACGTTCGAAGTTCGCACCATTGGGTTGGTGGTGTAGGTTCGGTTGAGACGGACTCCCGATTAGCGCTGGTCTGGCTCTGAGCACTTGTCCCCATAAGGGCTTGTGCCAACCCTCGCATGGCCTCCCTGCTCTGCAAAGATAACCATGGGACCAAAAAGGCGACTACACACACGAACGGAGATAGCGGCTCCGAGGGGGGACCCAATAAAATGGACCAAACAAATGAAACCACAAGCAAACAGGACGCTAGCACGGAGAACCCTTTCAGGCAAAAACCGCTGTTGGCAAGAACACCGATTAAACAAGTCACCGATTGCGGGGGGAGGCAGCAAACCCCAGAAACACTGTCAAAGTCAACATCACAGGTTAAATCATCGGAGACAGACCACAGACGGACTAACGAACGAAAGAAGGCAGAGTGCGTTGTGCAACCTGGCATCATTGCGGCCTTTGGGCGCAGTAGAAGGACTATGCGCACCCCGGAGCGCCTAGTGCAAGACGTACACAATCCGGATCAAGCTGCGACACCAACGGAGGCCAGTGTAAGACTGGGGGAGGGAGAAGTTTTGCCGTTGGCCGACGCCACTTCAAACGCGACCCAAGCGATAGAAGCAAAAGGGCTAGGAAACGGGGGCCTCTCCCAAGAGGTGGCGCCAAATAACACAATCGCCCTTGACCGCGCCGAAGAGGAGCGGCTTACTCGGAAAGCGGGGAATATCGTCAAACGACTGAGGGCTGCATGCGAAGTGCAGAAAAACATAGGCAAGAGTGTCAAGAATGGCATTCTTGAACTGGAGGAGCTTTTTGGCCGCATAACGCACTACAGGCGGAGGTGGCTTGCAACCGAAAAGCACCAAAAAGACACGCTCTCCCTCGAGGCATCGGTGGGTCCTAGCAGCAGCAAAAGAATGGCCGGTAGCCCAATGGAAGGAGACTGTGAGAAAAGGAGGAAGGACGAGACCATAAACGAAGTTGACACTCCAGGCGAGGAGTTTCATGTGGTGCGAAACAAGGCAGCGAAAAAAGCGGCCAAAAAGCTACTCATAGAAAAAACAGACAAAGAGCTCAACCACGAAAAGAACAAAGAACCCCCCGATATACTGCAGAAAACAAAAAGCAAACCGCGGCGCAAACTCTTGCGAGAGGCACTGCTTATTAAACCCACTAAGGGCCGAACCTACGCAGATGTCCTCCGTGAAATTAAAGGAGCGGTCAAGCCAGACGACACCAAAACTGCCATCAAAGCAGTTCGACCAACCCGGACCGGTGGCTTGCTGGTGGAATTCGGGCCAGAGGCCACAAACAAAGATGCATTCCGTGACGCGGTTCAAAAGGTTCTTGGAGATGCGGCAACGGTTGCCTCGCTCGAACCAATGGCCACCCTGGAAATCAGGGACCTCGACTGCGTCACGGATAAAGCTGAAGTAGAGGATGCCATTAGGAGGGAGTTCCCCAGCTTAAGTGAAGTCAAGGCAAGATTGACACATGAAAACACAAGGGGCCAACGCATGGCTATTGTCGAACTAGCTGATAAAGACGCCCAGCAAATCCTGGCGAAGGGCAAAATTAAGATAGGTTGGGTGATCTGCAGGATACGGAGAAGAGCGATCCCTATCCGCTGCTTCAGATGCCTCGAATACGGACACACCGCGTATGGCTGTAGGGGACCCGACAGGAGATCTCTGTGCTACAAATGTGGTGAAACAGGGCACAAAAGTAAGGAGTGCACGAACGAGGCAAAATGCATTCTTTGCAAGGATGCTAAGCTAGCACCCGGCGACCTCAAACATGAGCCGGGGACAAGGAGATGCCGGGTTTTCAAGGAGGCCCTAACTAAAGCCAAATCGATACTCAAATGATCCGTATCCTGCAGGTCAATTTGCACCGAAGCACAAACGCCCAGGACCTACTTGAGCAGTTTGCGAGGGATAAGAAAGCTGACCTCCTGTTGCTGAGCGAGCAACATCATAACAAGGACTCGCAAGCGTGGTACCCTGACAAAACTGGTACCACGGCCATCTGGGTTCGAGACAGCGCCCGCCTTCAGGTGCAGGGCCATGGACGCGGGGATGGTTTTGTGTGGGTGCGGTGTTCAGGGATAACATATTTCAGTGTTTATCTGACGCCTAACGAGGCAATACGATCCTTTCGAACCAAACTCGATGCCCTGGAGGACGCTGTCTCGAACACAGAGGGCCACATGCTGGTCGGGGGAGACGTCTACGCTAGAGCCATCGAATGGGGTATGCCACAATCCGACCCAAGGGGAAAGCAAATCTTGGACATGGCGGCCAGAACAGCGCTTTTTGTCCTAAATACTGGTAACACCCCTACTTTCCGCCGCTGGGGTTGCGTAGGAACCATACCCGATGTGACACTCGCTTCGGAGTCCCTGGTACCTAGAGTACACAACTGGCGAGTACTAGAGGACTACTCGGCTAGTGATCACCAGTATATGGCTGTTGAGATTCACGACAGTGCCACTCTGCGTGCATATGCCCAAACTTCAATCCTCGGATGGAGGACTGGGAGGATGGACGTCGAGAAGTTCACTGACGCGCTTACGGCAGGCGCACCGTTGCTGGGAGCTCCGCCAGGGAGTGGAGGGCCTACAGCCAAGGACTTGGTGAACTCAACTATGAGTACCATCATAGCTGCTTGCGAGTCTTCCATGCCCCGCCGGAGACCCCGACATGGTAAGCCTCCAGTATACTGGTGGTCAAATGAGATCGCCGAACAAAGAAGTGAGTGTCACAAACTTCGGCGAGAGGCCCAGCGGGCACGAACACGGGAGGAGGCAGACACTAGGCTAGCAGCATACAGGTCCGGCAGGAAATATCTTCGCAGGCTTATTAACAAGAGCAAGGCCCGATGCTGGCAAGACCTCGTGGACGATGTAAATAGGGATCCGTGGGGCCTTGGCTACAAGCTGGTCATGGGGAAACTTGGTGCCCTACGGAAGCCTTGTATACATGACGCGGAAAAGATGGACGCGATAGTGCGGGGACTCTTCCCCGCCCATCCCGTCCGTGTTGACGCTGTCCATGGTGAAACAGCAGTCGAGTGCCCACTCTTCACACAGCTGGAACTGGAGGAGGCAGTCCTCTCCCTGAAAGCGAGGAAGGCTCCAGGTCCAGATGGTGTTCCAGCTGAGGTTTTGCGGCTCGTCTATCACCATTGTCCTGACTTGCTGCTCAGCACATTCAACGCTTGCCTACGGGACGGGGTTTTCCCGGTACGATGGAAGGTGGCGAGGCTCGTGCTGGTCAGCAAGGGGAAGGGAAATCCCGAATCGCCGTCTGCATACCGCCCGTTATGCATGCTAGACACGGCTGGGAAAGTGCTAGAGAAACTCATCAAGGGAAGACTCACTGACGCGATTTGTGCTGCTGGGGACCTATCTCCTCGGCAGTACGGCTTTAGAGCAGGACGTTCTAACATCGATGCGATTGCAGAGGTGGTGAACGCGGTCCAAAAGGCAGAGGCATATAGTCGCACCAAGCGACGGATCGTCCTGTTGGTGACACTCGACGTCAGGAATGCCTTCAACTCCGCTAGATGGGTGAACATTCTGGACACGCTGGAAAACTCCTTTCAAGTTCCAGAATATCTAATGCGGCTTTTGAGGAACTACCTAAAGGACCGAAGCCTGCTCTACGACATGACACAGGGCCAACGAAGGATGGAAATTACATCGGGTGTTGCCCAGGGATCTATCCTTGGTCCGGACCTGTGGAACGTGTCTTACGACGGGCTACTGAGACTTGAGATGCCAGATGAGTCGCGCTTGGTCGGCTATGCGGATGATGTTGCGGCTCTGGTCGCCGGACGCACCGTTGAACAAGCGCAACTTAGGCTAGGTATGCTAATGCGCCGAGTGAGGGACTGGATGACTGCACGCGGGCTCAGTTTAGCACTGGAGAAAACCGAAGTGGTCATCTTGACAAAAAAGAGAATCCCTAGAGTAAGGATGATCAGTATTGGAGATATACAGATCGAATCGAAGCCAGCGGTGAAGTACCTGGGGCTACTGATCGACTCGAAGATGAGTTTCTCTGAGCAAATCAGGGTAACGGCTGAGAAGGCTGCTTCGGCAATATCGGCCCTGAGTCGACTTATGGCCAACGTAGGGGGACCCAGCCCATCAAGAAGACGCCTCTTGATGAGTGCTGTAGGGTCAGTGCTACTGTACGGAGCAGAGGTATGGGGCGACGCTCTCAGCAAGGAGGTATACCGAAAACGATTGGCACAGGTACAGAGAAGAGGAGCACTGAGAATTGCATCTTCGTATCCAACAGTCTCCGACTCGGCGGTGAGAGTAATTGCAGGCGTGGTACCTGTCGCCCTCCTTGCTAGAGAGCGCCGCGCTATTTACCTGCGCCGAAACGAGGATGCGAGGGAGATCGTTATCCGCGAGGAGAGACAACGCTCGCTCAACGATTGGCAGCAGTCTTGGAGGAATTGCACGAAGGGAAGGTGGACTGCGCGCCTCATCCCGGATGTGAGACCGTGGCTAAATCGAAGGCATGGTGAGACTGACTTCTATCTGACTCAGCTTTTGAGCGGGCACGGGTGTTTTCAGTCTTACCTGTACAAGATCGGCAAGTCACGGTCTCCCGATTGTCGGTTTTGCCCAGCAGAGGAGGACAATGCCTGTCACACATTTTTTGCGTGTACCAAATGGGCCAGGCTGCGAAGGGAACTCTACAGGGAGACGGGAGAGCTCACCCCGGATAATATAGTTGCGGTGATGCTCGAATCGGTTGACAAATGGAACCAGGTGGCACATTATGCTCGGGCAGTCCTAAAATATAAAAGGGACTCACAGCAGCCGGAGGCACTGGGGCTGGGGGATCGCTCTTCTGGCAATTCCTCTTCCCCCCTCCCCTCCCGCTAGGAAAGGGACTCCCCAGCTTGAAGGCGCCCCACGGCGTAACAAAACGAGACGAGAAGTAATGTGTCAAACGGTTCCAGGCTAGGTTCTCAGATTGACAGGGGAGGTGTTTAGTGGGTAGTCCAAAGGTATCCTCCATGGGAGTCCCACACTGCCAGACTCGGCGGGCATAAATGCCTTCACCTCCCTACCACAAAAAAAAAAAAAAAAAAAAAGGGGGTAAAAAATTATGGTTATATTCTCTGCCTATAAGGAGTTTGGCATCAAGACCTCGACTATATTTGATAAAAAAAAAATATGTTTACGGGTCATTTCGAAATATCACTGGACATTTTTGATAAGACCTTAACTTTCGAGTTGCTACCACATCTGATCTTCCCACAAGGTTCGAGCATTGTAGCTTTCATAGTTCATAAAGACAGGCGGACAGAAAGATAAACAAACAGGACGTGAAACTAGGTCTTCATAACATTCGGTTTACAAGTCTGTCAAAATGCAAACTGATTTCAAATATATTATATATTCTATAAAGTCAACTCCAAAGCCCGAGTTATCACACTGAGTGGCAAAAACACATTAAAAACTAAGAATAGAATGAAAAATTGAGTTGACCAAGGATTCCTTAAAGTTAATTTATTATTATTACATTTTAAGAATAGATTTGATTCCTTAAAGTTAATTTATTATTATTGCATTTTAAGGATGGATTTGATTTAATTTTCGTCTTGATTTTCAGATATTTTTGAATATGGATATGGAATTGTATGAATAATTCTTCATTGAAGGATGGCATTAATATTCACCATCGTGCAATCAAGAATTTATAATAAGTGCAAATCAGGTGGTACTTACAAATAAGCATCTTCAAAACATCTTGCAAATTCGTCATACCTGAAAAAAAAAAGAATATTCAACATAAGATAAATGTGATCTTTTATAGATGTAATTTTTTATATTGTTAGAGAGGCAATATATACACACACACAATCAGCGAAACTAATATAATATTATACTCAAATAAACCTCATAATACTTTCAATTCAATCTACTCTTGTATTATTATTGGTTTAACATAAACACTAAATGTTCCGTAAAATGTTTTTTTTCGAGTAGAAAGCAAACCTAAAGGAAAAGAAAAGTCGTTGGAGCGCTTGCCATATAAGCCGAGGCTCTCTGGTTCGAGTCCGGTTGAAGTTAAGGAATTTTTTTCGGCTGATTCTTCAAATAGATTGCTAGTGATGAATGCTGATTTAAAACACAAATGAATAGCGGACCACAAACCATAGTAATGACCATATCCCATTATGATAGGGAATGAGATATTTCAACATATCTCAAGTCCAGAATTCGATCTAAACTTTGGAGCAACAAAGAATTGGACATGAAGGTGAAGTAGCTCCAAATCTTTTGCGACGCTTGTGGAGGACAAAACAGAAATTTCACCGTAATACGCTACTTACATTACATGGTCCACGAAAAGAAACGCTTTGACTCCATCAAGATGATTTTCCTCATCCGAGGCCATTCTTACTTGGAGTGCGACAGAAATATGAGTTTGGTAAACGACGAATCATACAAGGAAACGCCGGAGGGTTATTGTGATGTTCTTCAAAACTCCCGAGCGAAGCCATCCCCTTTTTCGAGTCATTATTTGCGATACGGACGTAAACTTCCAAACTTGCGACAGAATTTCTGGGAGCAGTGTTTACCAAAAAGTGTCCGATGAATATTGAAAATCGAAAAAGATTATATGCGACTCGTATACTACAAACCCTCATTCTTCCGTAGTTACCACTCTAAAAGTTATATAATGGAAAAATAGCCATAGAAGCGGTAAAATTTAATAACTTAATTCATGTCTCGCAATTTTTGGTTGGATTTGGAATCACAAACATTCTATCGAAACCTCTTATCAGATGGGGTCATTTCAACTGACGAAGATATAAACAACTACCGATTGAGACCTAGGGAAGAAAAAAGATCAGACTCCCAGTTTTATGCTATATTTTAATTTTTCTTAAGAAGTCATGAATAATTTTTTGTATTTTTTTCTTCGATATTTATGTAAATAAATTTTTAAGTTGCTGTGAAATAAGTTTTTTTCCACAAACCAATGCCCATTTTGAGACTGGAATTTTAAAAATTTAATTTGCTAAATTTTGGCAGTTTGAACTGTAATCGGCACTAGCCGGGACTCTTCAAATGCTTATTTTTTTGCACCCCTATACGAATAAAAATTTCACCGTATGAAACCAATGTCTGTGTGTACATATAAGAAAATTCATGCAGGGCTATCTTCAGACTCTTATTTTGCATGACATGAAACTTAGCTTCAAAATAGCTTAACGCAATTCCCAGGCAGGGTTCATACGAGTAAATACAAAGAATTTGCATAATGACTTAACAGCTCGCAGTTATGCATTAATTTTTCATCATCGCTCAGTAGCCTAAAAGCTACAACCACTTTTTTGCAAAACTAAACTTTTAAAAATAGTAGTTACTTTACGGCTATTATTTTACAAATCGAATTATTAGAAGTTTAAAACAAAAGAATTTGCAGCAGACGAATATAATGCAAACTTTTGTTGGAAATCGAACCTTGACATTCGATAGTGAGAGATTCGATCACTCTATACCTGGGCAAAGCATCTGTGTGATCAATATGTAAATTCTAGAAACTAGAACCATTTTTTCGAAAAATATCAAAAAGTACCACCAAAAGCTTGTTAAGTAGGCTCCAGAAGGGGGAACTCTCATTTTAACAAATTCAATCCAAAGTGATGACCCACACTTTGCAACCTTCCATTGCAAGATATATAGCATAAAACTAATTCTTTCGGTCCATGGCATTTGTGTACCTTAAAAATCCCGTTGCCAGGAGGTTTTTTGTTTCCTTTTTAATGGAGAACATTGTCTTGTTTTCAGGTTTTTGTACTAAAATATAAAACTCTATTTAAATCAAAACATGTGTCCATCCGTCTGTGTGTCACAGCAGTTTTTGTTTGAATCTATGGAAACTAAAGTCATCAAACTGTGAAAAAGTCAAAAGTCATAACCTCTTGAGCAATTTTTTAGAGAGTTTTAAGGGGGTCTCTCCATACAGGTGGTGATCTTAAAATATTATTCATCAAATGTAGTCGAGTGAGCTGTCATATGAAAGATCTTAATAATATATTTTTAGAACAGGTCTTACAATTACCAAATCAGTGACGAGGTGCGCAGGAGAGAGGGTAAAGTACGAAATTCAAACGTATCCCCCAGCGATTGGGCACCTATGATCCTAAAAATCTGAAAAAATCACGGAAGTAGGTCCATGTGAATACACAACAACAATATCTCAGTAGACAAAGTTTCCTGAACGTTGTTAGTAATAGTATGATTTATCAATTTCACATTTTCTTGAGCCAAATCGGGAGGGTACCCTTAAATTTTTCAGATGGCCACTTGTAATGTTGATCTATCCTGAAAATTTCAAAAGGTTCGAATTGTATGTAACGAAGTTATAAAAAAAATTGTAGCACTACAGCCTCTTTCGGACCTTCACTTAGAGCTATAGAGTATTTCATTATCATGATCGAATGTGTAGGCAGTCCATAAGGTGAAATGGTCAGTATCACGCTTTGATCGTGTGTCCGTCGACCCAGCTGCGATACGTTCCGATTTTTAAACTAGCACGTATTATACCTGAACGGGTTTATAGTCCGTCGAAAAATCACTCGAACTAAATCTCGTTGCCGCCAACGAAAGTCGAACCAGGGACCTGAGACTTAGGGGTTGAGTGCTCTAACCACTACACTACGGTAACGAAGTTATTTTGGTTTGAGTTTTCCAATATTACAACAACAATAACAATATGCGCTTCCGATCTACTCAAGACACTACGTTTTTGTTAAAATTTGCATGAAATTTTCGGGAACGATATACGAGTATGTATCATGAATATCTTTGAGCATTTTTTTCGAGTGACGTAGAAACCCACTTTAAATGAGAATATTGAGTGTTACCTTTCCCCAACTTCAACATTTAAAGTAGAGGCTATTACGTCTTGATTGTATTTATTAATGAATGGCTTTAGATGGAAACTTACATTTTAAAGATTGAATACGCAACCCTTTCGGTAGGAACATACTTGTTCAATATTGATATTTGTATATTTTACTATGCATACTAATATTTTGTTTTATTTCCGTAGTGATGAATTACTAGGGCGGTAAAACCATATGACATCTTCAGAGGCTGGTATTATACACTTACTTTTTACTCGCAAGTTTCACATGAATACTCGTATATTGATGGTGTTGGGCTGCGATTTGACCACTAAGAAACTCCAGCTCCAGAATGGGACTCCTGAATCATCATTAATATATTTCCAGAGCTGATTCTTGAGTAAATTTTAAATTTTACGAACCAAGTAACAAATCCGGCAAACGATGGCAGGAATGTGTTCAATTTCAATTCAAAGATGGCCATTAAATATAAATTAATAATTTAGTTTTTTAAACAATTTATAAAGAATCCATGAGAAGGCGTGAACCATTTATTATTCGTTTTCAAAACATGTCCAAATGATCTCCTTGCGTAGGAATCAGTCAACATGCTAATCTCATGCAAATCCTTAGCTGATTTCCATAAAATTACATTAATAACTCGAAAACACCAAGTTGTATTCATTGTATTTTCATAATTTCAAAGTCATTATCTTAGTGTCTATTCAGTTTGAAACAATAGATACACCGAAAAAAGCTACGACCACTACCAAAATGAAGATAAATAACCTCACATCTAATTCCATTTAAATCTTTCATTCCATCACCACCACTATCATTACCATCATCATCATCATCGTTTCCATCTTTTTCCCTTAGCAATAATTTGTGTTACCCAAACTGAGAAATTTCTTTTGTATATTCATTATCTACTGAACACAATTTTCAAATTTATTTTTAGTATATTTTGCAGTTTTATTGGATTTATACCGAGGATGTATTGCCTTTAATGGGCATGGAAGCTGGCTGGGGAGTTCTAGATAATAGATAAATTGGAAGATACATGCATGGATACCAAGGAAGATTGCGTCATTTCCAATCGAAGACAAAAAAGGATGGGATTTAAGGAATAGCAGATTATCATAATGCTAATGTGAAAATAACAACGAATTAAGAAAAATTGTTGGACAGCGGACAAAATAAATTAAGCACGAAAGAAAAAAGTCGATTAGTAAAATTATTAGTTGATTTAGGTGGGAATTTGAAATAGATTTGTGTAGGTTATATGCAGACGGATCAATCATGGAATTCTATTTTAACTATTTATGAACGGATAAGTAAAATATTTCGACTTAAAAACAGAAGGGGTGAAATTTTGCAATAATTTCTATTACAGACTTTCAAAGACTTATACCAGAAGGAAAACTAGTCTTGGGATTGATGATATAAACCACAATTGACCACATTCACACACTGGGTGAGAATTTTGTACAAAATGAAAATCATATTCACTTTTTATAAATAAATCCAGCACTTGTAAAGGATTTTCCAATATGAGGTGCTATTTTGAATAGCCCGCTATTTCGGTAGATGGCACTTTTGAAGCTGTCATTTTTTGACCTTTAACAAGTAGAATCTACGCCATTAATAAAAATGGAAAGATATACGCTTCAACAACTCATTGAAATTATTCAAGTTCACTATAAAAATGGTGAAAATTTGGCAGAGACGGTTCGTAAAACTCGAACATTTTTGGGTCCCTAAATCCTTTGAAATATGCTCGGCCATTAGAATTATGGTTTCTTAGCACACGATGTATGGTTTCAGCTTTGCATTTTTTACCAATCCCAGTAAATACTTTAACTACCAATTTAGGACCCGATAAATTAGGGTTTCCCTTTACTTTTTTAACGATCCATTATTGTTCAGACTCATTTGAGATTTTGTTCGGTGCATTTCTATCGTAGTTTGATGATGCTGATGATGAATGATTTGCACTTACAGAACTACAGAAAAAACGGATTTAAAGGGTATTGCTAAAAAAATATTTTTGCAGCCGCTTAAAAAGACAGAAATTAAAGAATTTGTTCGTTAATTTCTGCCTTTAGCATTTGCGAAATTTCATTGCTTCAGTGCAGAAGCATTCAAAGAATCGAAGAAAATAATTAAAGGGAGTGCCAGTACCCATGATTGATATGCTAGTCTCTGAAAGTGATTTAACGGACGATGGTAGTCCGTGTGGTGTTGTGGTTAGGGTGCTTACCGCTTGCGCAACAGTTCCCAAGATCAAAGCTCGTTGGTGGCAACGAGTTTGTTCTTGTGGTACTTCTGTCGGACTATTTGCCTATCCAGATGTGATGGGTACTGATTGAAAAATCAGACTCAACAATGTGATTGGTTGAGTGTGATACTGACTATATTAATTCGAATACCGTTATGGTCGTGAAACAAGTTCAATCACAAATCTCAACGTCAAGGATCGAATTGGACTAGTGTGCGATTATTAGTTTTTATTTACAGGGTCAGTATAATAAGTAACCGGAATGAGCCTGCCCCGCGACATCAAAGCGTCTGCTTACCGGTATCTGGTGCTGTAGTGGTGGTGGGGGTCTAGGTGAAGGGAACCGGGCTGCAGGAGTTGCCTCCAAGCGCTTGGAGAGATAGCATCGAGCGAGAGCGGAGTGCGTGTTCAGTTACGTCGTCGGAGTGAAAATGGAGCGTACGATCGAGCAACGTGTTAGCATCAAATTTTGTGCCAAACTCAAGAAAACGGCCACGGAAACTCTTCAAATGATTCAAGAGGCTTACGGTGAGGATGCTCTGTCCAGAACTCAAGTGTTTCAGTGGCACAGAAATTTCCGGGAGGGCCGCGATGACGTCCATGACAAACAGCGCGTCGGTTCTCCATCAACGAGTCACACGGACACAAATGTGCAAATCGCGCGTGATGTGTTGAACAGTGATCGTCTTCTCAGCATTCGGGCTATCGCAGATGAGGTTGGAATTGATAAGATGACCGTTCACAACATTATTAAGAACGATCTGGGCAAGGGGAAGATCTGCGCGAAGCTGGTACCCAAACACCTGACTGATGAGCAAAAGGAGCGTCGTGTTGCTGTCGCTTCGGAAATCCTTGATCGACTGCAAACCGAACCAGAATTCTTACAGCCCGGATATGGCACCAGCGGACTTCTTTCTGTTCCCCAAGATCAAGAGACACCTTAAGGGGACGCGGTTCGGGACTCTGAAAAACGTTCAACGTACTACGACGAGGGCTCTAGACAGCATCGAGGTTGCCGACTTCCAGGGAGCGTTCCGGGATTGGAAAATCCGGTATCAGCGTGGTATCGACTCCAATGGGGACTACTTTGAAGATTTCTAAAGAAAAAGTGTACATATTTTGCCAATAAAAAATTTCCTGAGGTCAGTCCGGTTACTTATTATTCAGACCCTGTATATATCCGATGAGAAAAACATAAGTCTTGAGCATTATGATTTCAAGAATGGCCTGGTTTCGATTACGCCCAAAATTAATCGCGAAAATGAAAACCCATTTTTTAGATATATTACCGAGTTCGATGGAATAGATTAAATCACCATTAGAAACTGCAGAGAGAAGCAATGCAGTAATTAAGAACTCACCAAACATTTTCTAATATTGATCGTTTTAAGCGATTTTCACCTACTATATTATAAGGCCTCTGTACCGCATACATTCTAATAAAGAAAATTATATATATAAGCGATTTATTGTTCTCATCCAAGTTAAGTGCTGGCGATTTCTTGATAGTTGATCAAGAGTTTGCAGAAAGATTTCAAATTATTTTAAATGCTATCGGGAGAATTCGATTTCGATATGATTATCGGGAAAATGAATTTGAATTGAATCAGTATCGATTTCAGTCGTATATCAAGCGTTTGACAACTGCCTAAGAGAGTCCCTTATATATTCCAATTTATAATGAAATTTAGATTGTTTGAGGTTTAGGAGCGTTACCTGCACGCTGAGTTCTGAAGATAGCAAGTAAAAACGTTTATTCGATCAACCAGATGATACCTATGCACTACATAAACTACAGAAATGAACTAAATGAAACGCAATGGATAATATACCTTCGGGTAGTCCGCGTAGTGTAGCGGTTAGAGCGCTAACCGCTTGCAGAGTAGTTCCCAAGTTTAAAGTTCTTTGTTAGCAATGAATTTGTTCTAAAAATCTTCTTTACTGATTGAAAAATTGGATGACAATAGCACTTTTTTCGAGAGAACTGTAGGGTTAAGTATTGAGATTCTAAGAACCTCAACGCCAAAGTTAAATTTGGAATAGGTAGAATACTAATACGAATTAAAAGCACTAATGGATCAAAAATGGAGACTTTTCGGACATCAAACCAATGAATGATAGAGAGACGATTTATAAGGTAACCAGCAGAGAAAAGGCAAGTTTAGCCCAAAGGAGTTGAGATTATTTTAATCAAATACATTTATTGAGTCTTAATAAATTATTGTTCCCCAACCTGGTTCATGTGGTTAGAAGCAGAGGAAACAGTATGAATGAAGGGAAGATAATTCTATTGTGTGAACTGCAAATTATATGCTGTGAAGTGATTTTTCGTTCAATTTCATCCATGGCAAATTAGTTCTGATCGCTTTTACAACGTGGTATCCTATAAATAAGGCTACCAAAGTGTATAATAATTATATTGTAGCACTACAGCCCCTTTCGGGCCTTTAATTAGAGATAGTTAGAGTATCTCATTATCTTGATCGAATGTGTCAGCACTCCACAAGGTGATGTCAAATTCACGCTTAGGCCGTGTATACGTCCACCCAGCTGCGATATGCTCTGGTTTTTAAACCATCACGCATCATAACTGAACGGGCTTAGTCCGTGCGAAGACCCACTCAAACTAAATATTGTTGCTGCTAACGAGAGTCGAACCAGGGACGTTCTGCTTACAGGATGAGTGTATGATGCTACACTCATCCACTTCTAAAGTGTATGATGCGTATTTATATTGGTTTTCGATCACTTTTTGGATTATTTTCGAATATTGTTTTTTAAGGTGTAGTAACCAAAGTTTAATTCATAGGGGTGCCGGTTAACTCGTGCGGTTTTTTCGAAAATTGAAGCTTTATTGTGAAAAATTGCTCTTAGACGAAAATGGTTTGTTGAGCGACGCCAAGTGATTTTACAAGTTTGGGATGGATCTTGGTCGAGCAATGTCTCCAATTCGTAATCTTCAAACACGTTTCCGGTAGGGAGCTGTCAAAAGGGACTGACAGTTGACGGAAGAGCCAGAACCAGTGCTCGGAAAAACAAATTCCTCTTCAGTTTAGCTCTAGTGTGAAATTTATCTCCATTCCGAGTGCAAGTGCCCTCTTAAGTCAACGTCGTGACAACATGGTGGTCGTCAGGAGGAAGCGAGTTTAATTAAAATACTGCATTGATGCGCAACGTGGCTCAAGGAGGACATACAACCGACTTCAATTTGCAAATGGTAGGGGAAACAAGTGGAAGCCTCCAGAAAACATTCATGGTGAGCTCCTGGGAATGTGATGTTCGCCATCACGGGAACACACTCGAACTGGTTATCACCATCATCGGTAGGAAGGCGGTTTTGGGTGCGGTAGGATGGAGTGTGGAATCTGACAAGTAGAAATAAGTGACAGTAACAGTACCACCAACAGCAGCTGTGATGCATGAGCAAGCAACTGTAGCCATTTAACGGTTAGTTCCGCATGCACACCTAGTACAATAGGCAAACATGAAACAGGCAAGCATGCACGGCGCAGTAGGTAATTTTCCCACCTTTTTCAAAATTGGAAATTAATAATTTCACTGGTGCATAAAATTGTGATGGATAGAGAGCAATCGGATTGACGGCAAAAAACAATATCGAAGGTACGCCCTTAATTTTGAATACGTAAAAGCAAAATTTTCTTCAAATTTTGTTTTCGTTGGATGGTTGCACAAGCTTAAATAATTTCCTAATGTTATCTGTTACGAAAATTCTATTTAGAGATGGGAAAACCCGCACCGGTTTAACCGAAAACCGTTTTTTTTTGGTTCGGAAAACCGGTTTTTTCTCCCGGTTTAATCCGGGGTTTGTTTTGAAATTCAAGGACCGAATAAAATACCAGATACAAAGGAATAGAAAAATACCGAAGACATCTATCTAGGCAGCATTAATGACCACAGTCACGAAAGCAAAATAAATTTCTATGTTTGATCGGTTCTTGGTATTCTTTGTCTTCGTAGCACTACAGCCCCTCTTGGGCCTTCGCTTCCTGTAACAAGCGCCTCCAACTATCTCGGTCTATTGACGGCGTCCTACAATTTTGAAATCCGAACAGCGATGAACTGTCTTCGTTGACCGAGTCGGACCAGCGTTTTCTTGATTTCCCCACTGGTTTTGACCCTGCGGTTCTTGCAACGAATACCCTTTTGGGTATCCGTTGTTCATCCATACGTCTCCTATGGCCAGCCCATCGTAGCTTCCGCAGTCTTAGATTCTTGGTATTAGTTGTTTATATTTCATTTTAATGTAAAGAATACTACGTAGGGTGCGAAGTGGAGCTAGCACACGATATACAATAAATGCAAAATGCTTGGGGACTGAACTGAAGGTTCTTTCATCCTAATACTGTAAATGAATGATTTGGGTTGAAAGTAAGCTATAGGCTTGGATTACAATATGTTAGTCTCTCATTTTTAACACCTAGATAAAATATCTTGCAGTTCATTATGGTTTAATTAATTTAGTGGGTAAAGAACCGAAAAACCATTTAAACTAAAGCTAGTCAATGGACATAAAAATGTACGTTTAATTTTGATTCAGATTGTTTTATTTAAAAAATTTGGTAAGATAAAGCCGAAAAGCTGGTTCTTCCAAAAACTGGTTTTTCGGTTGTAAAAAACCGCGAAGTCAAGCCTACCCAAGCTGACAACAACCGAAAAACCGGGTTTTCTTACCAAAAACCGCCATCCCTAATTCTAATTTGCTAGGCCCAAAGATATATCAAATTAAATAACGGTTGAAAAATGAATTCTTAACACTAGATTTACCGCCCCAATCAAAATGACTGGTATCACTAGTTCATTTTAAATTTTCTACTTTGGGTTAATTTTATTTGCCACAACGATACCCAACCAATTAAAGACATTGTCAAACAAACATTGTTACGTATTTAGCTTTATTTGTTTAGGCATGCTTAGAAAGTTCTTAATGATCATTGGCGATTCTACCACATCAGTCAAAATGACTGGCGCATTCCTCGCAGGGATATGAGTTTTCGTATCTAAGGTAAATAAATAAACAATGCAACTTCGATTCTACGTACTTGCAGCACTAATGTGATTCAGGAAAATCATTATCCTCCAACAATACTTTATCACTGTTCAGTTTTCTTTTGAATTTAGAGAACGCGGTTGTGAAATTTTTTCGTGAGTCCTAGAAAGGAAGATTAGTTTGGGCATTGAAGTATTCAAAAGTGAGTCCTTTATCTAAAAAACAAAAGACATAGTGAAATAGTATCTTTTTATCAACTTGGAGCTAGCGGCAGAGCCTCAGGAGTAAGAAAACTACAGTATGGAATATTATTCTTTTATTAGTTTTATCTCATTTTATAGTTTAAAGAATATGGAAAAACGTGTGAAATCTTCTGCGCTTTTGAAACATATAGCCGATATACTTTTGGATTGTTCGGATGTCGGAAATGATCAACTTAGTGATAGTGAGTTGTTTGAAAATGAAAGTGGTCCGCATGATAGTAATAACCACACTCGCGTCGAAAATAGTGAAAGCGAAAATTCTGATAAGGATAATGCGGATCAGTCTACCGATAGTGAAAATGAGAGAATTTCAAATATGCGCACAAGAAGATGCATGCGATTGCCATCCACTTCTGATGAAGAAGATGAAGCTGAAATGCAAGATCAAGAAAATGAAATTTCTGCAGATGGAACTATTTGGAAAAAAACAAATGAAAGATATGCTTTAAAGGATGTATCTGGGCCTACAGCTCACGCTAAAAGGAATATCATGAAAGGAGAGATAAAAGGTGCATTTTTAATTGGTAATTGACCAGTGCATTCTAGAATATATTAGAACATGTACAGAGTTAGAAGCATCTCGAGCCTTGGGGGCAAAATGGACCCTTACGCTAGCGAAACTGAAAGCTTTCATTGCAATACTATATGCACGTGGGGCTTACGAGGCAAATACGTTAAGGCTTGAATACTTATGGAATAAAAAGTGGGGATCAAATTTTTTTGCCGCAACTATGAGCAGGCACGATTTTACAGAAATCCTGCGTTATATCCGTTTTGATAAAAAAAGTGAGAGGCCTCAGCGCTTGGAAGTCGACAAATTTGCTTTAGTCTCAACAGTCTGGAATAAGTTTATTGAAAACAGTCAAAATTATTTCAAACCAGGCCCATATATTACAGTGGATGAGCAACTATTTCTAACGAAGGCCAGATGCAGGTTCACACAATATATGCCAAACAAGCCTGACAAATTCGGCATCAAATTTTGGCTTGCGTCTGATGTTGAAACTAAGTATGTTATAAATGGATTTCCTTATTTAGGAAAACATGTGCTGAGAGATACATCAACACCTCTAAGTGAATTTGTTGTGCTAAAACTTGTAGAACTATATGCTTTGAAAGGTAGAACCATCACTACGGAAAATTTTTTTACAAGTTATCCTCTGGCGTTGAAACTACTCTCCAAAAATACTTTCTTGACTGAAACGATGCGTGCAAATAGAAGGGAACTTGCAACAATTTGCAAACAAAAGAAGCACAAGATGGGTCGTTTTTCAACATTGCTTTATGAATCAAATGGACGTACACTAACAGTTTATAAGAGTCAGCCCAACAAAAAAGTGTTCCTACTAAGCACAAAGCACAAACAAATCAAAATTGATGCAACTAATAAAACGTTGCCTGAAGTTGTGTCTTTTTATAATAGCACAAAATTTGGTGTCGAGGCGACTGACCAAATGGCACGAAAATATAGTGTCAAATCAGGTTCCAGAAGGTGGCCACTTCAAGTTTTTATTTAATATTCTCGATTTAGCTGGAATAAATGCCTGGATTTTATATAAAAACACGACAGGTTAAAACATATCAAGAAAACACTTTTTGTTTCGTCTTTCTGAAGAACTTGCTTCTGAATATCAGATTACCAGAGAAAAACTGCAAGAAGTTGCTAGACCCAGTTCAAGTGACACCATACTTGCGCGTAAATGGTGTTAAATAGGACATTGCAACAATAATAAGACAAGAACTATTTGTAATACATGCAAAAAACATGTTTGTGGAAAATGTACACAACGGAAAATCTCCATATGTAAAAATTGTGACCGATTAACCACTAACAATTAAGTCTTCGATTAGAGATTAATATAAATATGCAATTACTTTTTAAATTACAATTTGAAATTAAATTTTTTCGTAATATAAAAGAATTAAAATATATGCGTGGTATGGTTTAGACTTTCAATCAAAATTTGCGTTAATTAAACTGAAAACTATTATTTTTTGTTAACTTATTAATGTATTGGCAACGTGAATAGTCATAATTATATGTTGCAATTATTATTTTTTAATAAATATAAATTGGAAGCCTCCACAAGCATTTTTTTAAAGACCAGTCATTTTGACTGGTGCGGTAGAAATAGGTATACTCAAATTGCCGGTAAATCTAGTGTTAATAATGGAAGTGAAGAATTACCTCGACGATTATTTATTGGATTAAAGCAATACACCGTAGGAATTGTAATAACCTTTGAAGTTTTCTACAATAGAATTTTAAGCCTTGGCAATCACATAACCAACTGGCTTGTGTTGTTTATTGCTTTTAAATTTAATTTATCTACTCTTTCATATGAAATTGACTTTTTAATATGTATATTATCAAATATAATCGTATAGGTTTCCAATAAGGAAAAAGCTTGAAGATCGCTTTTACATAACAACGTTTATGGTACCTTCCAGCAAAATGTTTATAATTAGTAGAATATCTTTCGGGTTCACGCCTAGTCCTGAGGAAAATTTAGAAATTCACAAAAAATTTCAATTATTAATCGTCTTGGAGGGCCAGTAACGTCAATCACTTACTGCAATTAAACTTATTAAGAATTTATTGTGATAATTATCTGTAGGCAGAATTAAACACACGAGTTGCTAAACCGACCTCGAACTTTCCTTTTAGTAGGGTAAGCATTTTCAGGGGGTATCCGAGCTATGGGTAAGTATCGCGCTCCAGAACGGCAATGTCGCCTTACACGGATTTTCTTATGGTTTTCTTTGTCGTAGTCCGCTTAGTATAGTGGTTAGAATACTTGCTGCGAAAGCGGAAAGTTCCTGGTTCGAGTCTCGTTGGTGAAGTTTGTTTCGAGTGATCCTTTGGACGGACTTTAACCTCGTTCAGTTCTAATATATACTGATTTAAAAGCAGGACGTATCGCAGCGGGGTGAACGGACTTACGGCCAAAGCGTGGTACTGACCATACCACCTTCTCGAGTGCCAATCCATGGTGATCAAGATATTGAGATACTCTAACTATCTCTAAGCGATGGACCGAAAGGCTATAGTGCTAAAACAAAAATAGGCAGTTTTCGTTGCATGGATCGGGCTCACGCTGTCCTTGTTTTTGATTTGCCTTCTTTTATTAATGATTTTATAGTGGTTTGGCACCGTGGCGGTATATATGACAAGAGCTGAAAATTGCAATCGAGTGGCAGTTCTACGCACGGTGTGACGCGACGGAATCCCTCTCCGAATTAGCTGGCCAACCAGCAACCATTTCCGAGCAGGCTTTCGAGTGTCCAAATCTGTTGATCTTAAGGGTACGATTCGTTAGCACGGCCCACGACTCAAACAATGTCTTTAAATTGTTGAGAAGTTGATTCAGGTTTCAGAAATCATTGATCAGAATCATTACAAAGGCTTCCAGGGTCCGTGGCTTGTCGAAATAAATTTTGTTCTTTAGAGATTCCGGCAGGAAGAAATCTGGAGGCGTTGTCAGTCAAATTCGAAGGTCAGTTAAAATAAATATTTTTTGAAATAAGACTGACAAGATTAAAAGAATTCAATAAACAACCGTAGCTCAGGTTGTGTGAGTTGTAGCACAACAGGTGATGGATGGTTAGCATAACTCTCAAGTCGCACTAGAATAAATTTTTGTTTTTCGTAAAATTTTAGGAATAGAGTCTGATTAGAAGAAATTGGTCAAGAATTCAGAACAAGTTATTTACGAACCGAAACAAAATAGCGATCGTGACGTGTTCTTTCTCATTTATTTGTACGATTTCATATACGAGGGCGGTCCGATAAGTACTTAACCTACAAAAGTAAAACGAAAATTATGCAAAAGGGGCGATTAATTTCTCAACATAATCTCCTCTTAACTCGATACACTTGAAGCAGCGATGCTTCAACTTCTTTAACCCATCTGAAAAATACATTTTCTCGAGATCTGCAAGTTAGGCCTCCATGGCGGCGATGGTCTCCTCATTCGACTCAAATTTCTGCTTTTTCAAGTTTGGTAATAAAAAGAAGTCGCACGGGGCCAAATCTAAGGAATACGGTGGATGGAGTAGGTGTTCGTAGTCCAATGTGGCCGTGGCGACAGCAAAGCTGTGAGCCGGAGATAACGTCTGGTCTGGTGCAGACCACGATCTCTTTATTACACAAGTAGGCGATAATAAACGGACTGAATATCAACGCCGACAAAACGAGACTTACGCCATGCGCGAACGCGCACATATCGGCTAAATTTACACTCCTCACAGTAGAAGGTTAAACAAATATATTTGGTGGACAAGGTGAAATATTGAGATATGCCCCTGGACAGGAAACTACCCGAAGCGTGGGCTCCTTACGTAGAAGTTAAACAGAGAGTGGTGGCAGTGCTTTTCACAATGAAGGGATTAGTGGGAAAGACATGGAGATTTTAACCCAAACTTGGCCAATGGATTTATACTGCATTAGTGAGACTAATAAGTACCTACGAAGCAATAGTGTGGTGGCCAGCACTACAAAAGCAAAATTCCATAAAGGAACTAGAAAAGATCCGTCCACTGGCCTTAACTAGCTATCATTGGTGCCCAGAGGTCCATGGTAACAACTGCGCTGGAGTTAATGGTAAACCTGATGCCTATAGACAGACACGTAATAAAAGAAGCATTTGCAAGTATCAGAGTAAAATCCATGAAGAGGCTAGCCAACTCTCCCCAAATGGAGCATCTCTAGATTTGGAGAAAATGGCCGCCACAAGCAGTAGAGAAATTAATAGAATCCAACCATTAGAGAAGAGGATACGACTGTCCCTTATAGGGTAAATTTATCGAATAGAGACGAGTGAAAACGGTTCAAAATTCAACTCAGGAGAGGATGAAACCATAATCTTCACCAACCGCCTTAAAACGAATGAGGAAAATAGAGCCGGAATATACTTCAATGGTTATCCAGGAGTCACACGCACTAGCATACGACAGTCTTCCAGTCCGAAGTTTTTGTTTTTGAGGCAGTCACAAAAATGGCAATGAGCAGCTTCAATGGTAAACTAGACATCCTCTTGGATAGTAAGTCGGCCCTGCAGGGGCTTGCCTTTAACCGTTAAGCTTCACAGCTAGTGTAGGATAGTAGGTGCGTCCTCAAAGTTGCAGCTTTTTGAAAGCAAGTAAAACTGACATGGGTCCTTGGGCACAGAGCTAGCAATAGCTGGGTAAGCGGACCGAAATGCAGCAAAAGCAGATACAATTAAAGCACCTCTTGCAACATGAATAATAAAATATATGGTAACCTCTGAAAAGAGGTAGACAGACAGGAATAATTGCAGGATAAGCCAAGCTCTTTGAACTCTACCGTACAAAACGAGGACCAACCCACTCTTAGAGAAGAAAAGGAATTGCGTAAGAGCCCTAGTGGTATTGTTAATGTGCTATAACCTTTTGGGTCGGCACCCCAAACAAATAGTCATACAACACTTTTTCTTGGATTGTCCGAGACTAATTCAAAAGCACCTCAAATGACTGGTGGAATCATGCAACAGAGTTAGAACATCAGACAACCACGAAACTGTGGGCTTCTATCGGGTGACCGGACTGACCGTCTGTAAAAAATAACATCATATAATATTTCAAGGCAATTAAAATTGATTAAAGGAAGTAAGAACAAATGACTGAAAAAAATGTTGTATATACTCGTACATACTATGTGTAGCAAAAAACATAGTATTTAGTGATAAAATAATGATAAGGGGAGAGCGTATGGCCAACGCCAGCACATGCTGTATCCAATCTTATCCTAATTTATCCATAAATCGAAGACCCAGTCACATCTACAATTTACTTTTATGTACAAAGTATCGTGTTGGAAAATATTTAATTTGAATGACTAGGTGAAAAAACTTTAGGCGACTGTGGTAGGTTAGGTTATATAAATGTTTTAAAGAAGCTTTTGACCCTTTACTTTTTTCTCCATATTATCAAGCGTTGTTTTTTTTTTGCATGCTTGAGTCAAAATAAGTTGATTAGTATTATAATACTAAATTGTATCGCAAGACAAAGGCCATCAAGCGAATTAATCATATGAAAACTAAGCATAAAAATAAATACTCATATTCGTTCACAATCTGCAATGATTGTAGACTTTCTTCCGTATAAAAGCAAGGAATAGCAATTCACGAAATTTACGATCGTCGTAAATCAATTTCATCACTCAGGGCCAATTCATTGAACAATTTCGTCCATTCATAATGCCACACGAAAATAATTTAATTAGCCAAATGATCAATTTGTGCCCACATTCATAAATTGGCCAACCCAAAAAGCGATTTTAATTGAATTAGGTCACACGATGGCCTTCAAAAGAATTTCCGATTATGCATATGTTACTTTCAGTTAATTGGTAAATTAAAATTTAGTTTTTGAATGGAAAGATCGACATCTTTCGCCGCTAACCAGCCCCCAACTCTAGTGTAATTGAATCGGCGCCACTGACCTATAAAGGCGGAAATCTACTTAACGCTGCTATAGTGATGCAAGAGATATGCAAGCAGTGTAGCGAGCTCCACATATTTCTACGTTTTCCATGTCGACTGGATCATATCACATATGGAGCTCGCAAACTATCGACACACTACAAACACGCTAGCCGAGAAAATCCCACTGCCGCGTTTTGGTTGTATGCATCCTTCTTGTTTTTCCTGTTTTCCATTCAAACCATATACCATTTCAAATATATATTTGATGCAAGACTAGCATAGCATACTCGTATGTGCAGTGTTCTCTTCTGACTATTTTCTCGATGTGTAGTTTTCCCCGACCTGAACGCACTGAAGTTGTTGTGGGGGCAGTGTGCGTCCTTGACTTCCAAAGCATGCTAGTGCTTCATCTAGTGGCAAACTGGCTCCACTTGCACCCGACCCACCTCACTTTTACGAACTGCATCATGGCGATGTAGACTGAGGCCTTTCACATTTCATGGGAGTACTTCTTGCACGTACGCGAGCTCTTATGTGATGCTGCAGCTTCGAGTGCATTCATTGCAGTAGAGTGATTAGTCATGGGGATTGGACAAGCATATCGCAGAGTCAGACCTTGAAACATGTTTTGTTGGGTTTTTCCAATAACCTGCAGGCAATGACCCATTAAAGTAATTCAATAAGCTCCGTCTTGTCTCTGATTGTACAATACCTATATAAAAACAACATTTTCGGATGTAAGCCACCCATGGCCTCCTTTGCAAACTCCTCGCTGGTCTGATAACACCCATTGCGGAAATGTGGGAAGAATAAAAGCAACCCAATCCACTTGGTCGTCACGAAATCATAGCCATTGTGGTATGATGGCATAACTATAGGCCTAGGTTAGGACTAGCTCATACATCATTCTCCCTGCATGAAATGGAAGCAGGCGAGTCGCCCACCATGCAGCGGTGGGTGGCTATACCGGCTACTCCCATCTATCATGCATATGTATGGCTCGTCGAGTCTAGAACTGGATCTTGCAAAAAGATTTCCATTTCCTCCCTTAGACTTTCGAGTCTTCCCTTCTTCTGCTGCTTAGTATGTGGCATGCATGTGGGACCCATTTATGGCCGACTCCTAGCCTAGCCTACTGCGAAATTTCTACGAACGAACTCCTTCAATTTGTCCACGAGCCAAAACGCCGGCAATTCACCCCCGAGGCTGGGATGAGAATTCGAGGCAAAATAGTGAATGAAGACGCAGAAGGGATGACGACAGGGAGAACGATTTCAAGAGCCATGTATTATCGTTATGGCGAGAGCCTCAGGGTTGTTTTTTGCCCTCATTTTCGCCGGAAACGTGCTTTGCCCGTGGAGTTATATGAATACTGAACTGATGAATGTACGATGAGGTTTGGTACGAGGGGAACCATGCCTAGTTTCGTCGTGATTGCATGTTGATATGTACGAGTAGAAATCTGAAAAGAAAATCTCGGGATTTCCACATGTTTTTGTTTATTTTCACTCTACAAGTAAAAAATATGTGTGCGGTGGTAAAAAGTCAGCAAGTCTATGGCGTCGAGGATTACGTTGGGGATTGTTCCACCACACAAGAGTGACTCCTTATTGGTCGGTTGGCGCAAGAAATGCGGTAGGCAAACACATTTCGGTACGACCTCATCCAAGGTTTAGGCAAACTTGAACGTTAGTTTGTGAGGTCTTTTTCAAATTGATAATGAACTACACTTGCGTTTTAATGGCGTTCGTGGTGGCAGACACTCAGGCGGAATGAGTGCGAGTATGTTTTGAATTGGATGGATTAATGATATATGCTTCAGTGCATTTTGTACTGGAGTGTTTGGTATGCAAGCTGAGAGGGATTAATTTGGAGGACTCGAGCATGCATTTTAACGACTATAAAAGGTTTCGAAAGACGTATAGGAAAATTCAAATGAATACTTTTGTTTTTATTGATGATTTTATCGTTTTGTTTTAAGTTTATTACCAAAATTTGATTTCATATTTAAATACAGTTCATCTAATTAAGTTAAAAAAAAATCTTTGGGTACGTAAATTTTTATAAACGTGGAGTATGAACAAGTACCATCAGCGTCAGATAGAAAGGAGTTGTTTTTTGTACTTATTAGATACAGGCTATTTGCGCCCTGAATGTGGGGCTCCCATACCCGTAAAGCTTCTGCCCTACCCACTGAGAACCTTGCCTCGAACCGTTTCACACATTACTTCGGGATAAGCCTCATTTTGCTACGCCGTGGGGCGCCATCATGTTGGGAGCTCCCTCTTCTAGCGGAAGGGGAAGTAGGAAGAGGGATTGGTAGGAAAGTAATCCCCAAAACCCGACGTCCCTGGGTGCTGTGTGCCTTTTTTATCTTTCAGGACTGCCCGAATATAATGAGCCACATGATTTCATTTGTCCACCGATCCAAGCATCTCCCCGGATAGATTATCCGGGGCAACCTCTCCTGTTTCCTTGTAGAGGTCCCGGCAAAATCTGTTCCATCTTTTGCACGCAAAAATGTGTGGTAGGCATCGTCTTCTTCTGAAAACTAGTTGAAGTAGCAGGAGGGTGAATTTGTGTATTTAAGCGCCGAAATAACGAGAATCAGTAATGAAAGGGAATACAGCTCGCAAATAAAATATTTTATTCAGTTTTGACGATCTTGAAAACCAGCTGCATATACAGGAAAACGAAGCTCCAAGTATACAAATCTGTGATAAGACCTGTGTTATGCTATGGGTGTGAAACATGGACCCTAACCCAAGCATCCACAAATATATTGAACGCCTTTGAGCGACGGTTCCTGAGACGAATAATCGGAGCGAAGCTAGACGGGGACAAATGGCGATTTCGATACAACCATGAGCTGTATGAAGTTTTTGACGTACCTGACGTTTCAACGACTGTAAGACTGCGGAAGCTGCAATGGGCTGGACACATGAATCGTATGGACGAACAACGGATACTCAAAAAGGTATACGTTGGGAGAACTGAAGACCGGAGACCAGTGGGGAAACCGAGGAAACGCTGGTCTGACTCGACGAAGACAGTTCATCGCTGCTCGGATTTCGAAATTGGGGGACGCGGTCAATGGACCGAGATAGTTGGATGCGCTATTTGCAGGAAGCCAAGGCCCGAGAGGGGCTGTAGTGCAAAGAAGAAGGTCAGCCTACCCAGCTGTGATGGGTACTGATTGAAAAAAATCAAATAATAATCACTTAATTGAGCGTGATACTGGCCATATCAGCTCGAATACCCTTACGGTCATGAAATAAGATTCCTTAACAAATCTCAACGCCAAGGTTCGATTGCACTAGTGTGCGATGATTATAAATATGTATATACTCCGATAGCAAAAAAACATTGTTTACATGTAGACATCTTTAAGACTGAGCTAATTCTCAGCAAAAAGTTGACTAAGGGATGTCTTATGTCCCGGAGAACGTCTTCTTTTTATTTCAAAGTCAGGACGACAACATTTTGACTTTTCAGAAACGACTTATTTTAGTCACAGATTGGAAAAGTAAATTGTAACATTTACAGCAGTACTTTCTGGCTCTAATCTAAGTACTACCAATGGCCAACACTGCTAACTTCGATGAACTACAGAGAACCGGCATCTCAGCGTGGCTGAAACTAAATGACAGAACAAGTGATAAAGATTGAATTAATTCAGATGAGTTTGTGTATTATCATTCAATTCACAAACTCATCTGAATCAACTCATCATTTGGTTTGCTTCAAAAGCTTCCGAAACGTGCAGGGAGAGGTCCTTAACTAACGCCGAATAAAGTTCACTATATTTCAGGTCACGCGCAAAATATAAGGCTGTCCCAGAGGTCGAATTTTTGATTTTTTGTCTTTTCAATAATTATTTCACGATGCATGGTAGGGCAAAATTTCTGTTAGATGGTATAATTATATTACCTACTTTGTATCTCCTGTTAAGCATATCAGACAGCGGGAAGTAAAACTTGAAGCATGCATTATAGAGAAAAAGTGATTCTCACAAAAATTAAAGCTGATATAAATTCCAGTTAGGTGGTTCATCCACATTTACCCGTTAAAATCCCCTCTCAATTATATGACCCCTTATGTTGTAGAAAGCTTATGGGGCTCGTAGACATTTTATCAGTTTTTGCCAAACATCTCGAAAATAGAGCATCATAGAGAAAAACTTTAGGTCAAAAGCATTAAAACCAAATAAAATTGCTGTTAGATCGTATATTAATATTCACCCTCTCTAGTACATGAGCCTACGATGATAGCAAACTTATGAGGCTCAAAAAGACTTTTTTCAGTTTTCGCCGCATAGCTTGAAAGTGGTGCATCGTACTGAAAATTATGTTCTGAACAAAATTAAAGCATATGAAATCTTCTGTGAAATTGTTTATTCTCATTGAAGTTTATGAACACTCTCTCAAAAATGCATCAAGCGAAAATTCAAAATGTGCGAGAAGCTACTAGAAAGTTATTTTAAGTTTTTTTGTAAATATGTTCCAAATGGTTCGTCCTCCTTGGAAATTGTACGTTGTGGGGGAAATTATGATTAGATCAAAATTAAATCCTACCAAATAACTTTTAATCGTAAATTTCACATTTATATATGTCGTACCACTTCTGAAATATGGGCTTTAAAAACATTCTTTCAGACAAATACAAGGGCGGTTCAAATATTATCAAGACAAATGCTCTGGCACGTTTATTTATGATCGAAAAAATTTACAATTTTTCTAGGTACTCTCCCTTACAAGTTACGCATTTTGTCCACCTTTCCAGAAGCTTTTTGATGCCGGTATCGAAGAATTCCTTGTGCAACTCGAAGAGCCATGTGTGCACAAACTCTATCTCGTCGTCGGTGTTGAATCTTTAACCTCCAAGGGCTTCTTTCAGTGTTCCAAACATGTGGTAGTCAAAGGGTGATAAATCCGGACTCCAGGGGAGTTCTAATACCTCCCACCCAAATTCCGATATTGTATCGAGCGTGAGACGCGCGATATGACGGCGCGCGTTATCCTGGAGATGAACCGCACTTCGTGCTGGAATGCTCCTCCGTTTCGAGCGTTATTTTGCAATATTGAAGGTGTTTGTGGATGATAGACTATACACTACCAATACTGCTGCCGCGTTCAGCCGAAATGTCTGGAACACTCATCCTATGGTCCTCCAAAATGAGCTATTCCACGCGACAAATGTTGTCTGTTGTGATGCTGGTTCGCGGTCGACAATCATGCGGCTCGTTCTCGACGGTTTCGCGACCAGGCACTCATTACCGAACTGATTTCGCAAACGTAGAAAAATTTTCGTGTTTTTAACACCTTCCCACACTAAAAAACGAATGACAATACGTTGTGCAACGGTGGTCGGCACTTGACATTCACTCAATGTCGTGGCATGCGCGTCAAACATGTACTCCCGACGAAAACTATGCCACATTGTTCGTAAGGGACACATACTCAAGCCACAACCTTCAAAACATACATGCGCGCTATCTACAGCGTCTGTCTCCATCATATTTGAACCAGACGCTATGAAGTTGAGAGAAATTCATAAGCAGTAATGATTGTATCTTTCGGAGATTTTGGAATAAAATAAAATTCAATCAAAATAACAAAATATTTTTCAATGATTCGGAGTGAATTGAAACTGCGCATATTATTGGGTTTCAATCCTTCTGTTCTAGTCTTCCTAGTATATTGAGCGCATGTTTCGTCACCGAAGTCAAGTCGTGTACATTATGGGTCATACTTAGATGAGGAACGATGCGGTATAGTACATATTTTGAGAATAAGTATAATGTAGCGACTACACTTCTTCCTTTCTCTCACAGAACGCTCTTTGAATTATGTCCATATCCAAAAACAAAGTAGAAGGGCTTGGAATACTGAGGGATGATATTTTGTGCATATTAAGTACAATTTTTCGTCCAACGAAGTCAAAGAGTCATTGAATCAATGCAAATTTAACTGTCATGTTTATAAAAATAAACTGATTATTATATTTTTAAGAAGTAAAACCAACTAAATTATAATTCTTCTAACCCTTTTTCATGTTAAAACACATCTTTGGTTGATTGATAGGAGTTTATGTCATATGAATAGAAATATGTATAACTTTAGTTACTTCAATCTGTCATGTTGTTGTCTCAACTACATCAGATTAGAGGCGTATCGATGTTGAGTCAAGTTCGTCGTAAATTCGTCATATTCAATATCGCGGTAAGATTGAGACAACATCATCGTTTGCAAATATCCATCTCTCCAATATCTCATGTTGTTGTTGTTGTTATTACGAAACTATTTAACTTGCTGTAACTTTGTTGCTCAAAGCTCGATTTATTGTCGCTGTTCTCATGAAGACTTTCTTCCTTGAATTTTTCGGGACACAAATTAATAATTATTTTAAAACTTAAAACTTGATTGAGCGCTAGCAGGCCTCAGAAGCCAATAGGGGAATAAGAATATTCTACCATCTTAAAATTTTCGTAATAAGTATATTAAATTTCACGAGACAAATTTTACTAATGAGACTCTGAGACAGATATCTTCAAAACAAACCAAAATCAAACGCTTAAATTCAAAAGCGCGACCCTCAACAATAAGAAAGTGAACGAAATTCGTTTTCTTGGTAGCAACTGAAGTATAAAATTTATTTTTATTTTCATGGAAACGTTCAAATGGCTTACATTGGATGTACGAGGGCGGTCCGATAAGTACTCAGCTTCACTGCCCGATGGCACCACTTTCGCGTAGTACATTCTTGTGGATGGCTACTGTCAAAATTTCAGCCGAATCAAACCAGTAGTTTTGTTTTGACCACGTGTGAAAGCGGACGTGTCCGCGGACTTTAGAAAAATGGAGAAAGCGCAATATCGGTTGGTGATTTGATTCTTGTTTTTGGAAGGGAAATCGCACAACGAAATCAAATAGTGCTTGGATGATGTGAAGAGTGACAATGCTCCTTCAATGGCGACCATAAAAATCGGTTTAACGAATTTAAACGTGATTGCACGTGGGTTTTTGATGTGCCACGCCCTGGTGCCTCGAAGATAACGTGACAAAAATCTCCGAGGTCGTATTGGCAGACCGCCAATTGAGGGTGCGCGAGTAGCTGAGACAGTAAACATCTCAAAAGATCGTGTGGGGCATATCCTGCATGAAATTTTGCGCATGAGAAAGCTGTGGGCGCTCCGGGCATCAAACGCAACCGTGAGAGTACTTCAGAGCAGTGTTTGATGCTGTTTAAGCGCAATCCGTAGGAGTTTCTGCATCGTTTCGTAACTGTCAACGAAACATGGCTTTATTGGTACACACGCCAAATTGTAGACAAAAAGGTCCCATTTGGCGAAGAAAAAAGTCCTTTTCCGCAATGACAACGCACTGGCCCATACCTCCGCCGTCGCCACGGCCAAGCTGGTGGAATCGGACTACAAACTGTTACCCCATCCACCGTATTCTCCAGATTTGGCTCCGTGCGACATCTTTTTGTTTCCAAACTTGAAAAAGCCACTCTCGGACAGAGATTTGAGTCGAATGAGGAGGCCATCACTGCCATGGAGTTCTTCTTTGCAGACCTCGAGAAAATGGATTTTTCAGACGAATTAAAGAAGTTGAAGCATCGCTGGGTCAAATGTATCAAGCTATGAGATTATTTTGAGAAATAAATCACCACTTTTGCAATATTTTCGTTTTTCTTTTGTAGGCTAAGTACTTATCGGACCACCCTCGTATATTCTTCAAACCGTAATTTTGTTTCTGTTTCTTCTTCTACGTAGCACTACAAGGCCGTCGCTTCCTACAAAAAGTACCTCTAACTGTCTCGATCCATTGACAACGTCCTCCAATTTTGAAATCCAAGCAGCGACGAACTATCTACGTCGACCGAGTCACACCAGCGTTTCCTAGGTTTCCCCACTGATCTACGCCGTTTAGTTCGTTCCTACGATTCACATGGCCAGCCCATTGCAGTCTTACAATCGTTAAGACCTCCGGCTCGTCAACAATTTCATACAGCTCATGGTTGTGCCGAATTTTTTGCATAGGTCTTATCAAAGATTTATATACTTGGAGCTTTGTTTTCCTGTGTATGAAGGATCGTCAAAACTCAATAAAAAATTTTATTTGTAAACTGTATTCTTCGGCGTATTTCGTCTCTTTCATCAGCCGCTCGCCAAGTGTTATATTTGAGGTATTTGTTTAATCAAACGTTAACCTGAAAGAGGTTAATCATTTAGCGCGGGCTAAGAAAAAACAGTGATTTTAGTAACTAAGGATAGGCTGTCAACAAAAAAGACTAATAAAACAAGTTGAGTAAGCAGAAGAGAACTCCTACTAGAAGTTTATGTAATCATCCTAGGGTTCGAAACAAAGTTTCTAATAGTGTGAATCGATAACTTAAATTATTTATTCAATACTTGGATAAGAAATCTTTCCAATTTATGCAAAAGATGCAGAGTTTCTTTCATAAGCTTCAATAATTTTTCTGAATACTCAGCTGATTGAACATATTCAAATTAGACACTATTCTATAAATTTTCATGAAAATTGGAAGAAAATAAAAGTGCCTAGGTCAATTTGAAGTATATATCAACCATCAACACGTGGTATTGTTGTTGTAATTGCATACAATTGAAATAGCTATAACTCACTCAATTATGATTCGATTCCCATGAAATTTTGTGAGCATCAAGATCTGCACACATATTAATCTATATAATTGCAAAATTTCAAGAAGTTTAAGGGTACCATTTTGATTTTATGGGCAAAAATGTAAAATCTACAAATCATAATAGGGGTACCGGTTAATTCGACGATCGGAAATGGTTTGCTGAGCGACGCCAAGTGATTTTGCAAGTTTGGGATGGATCTTGGTCGAGCAATGTCTCCAATTCGTGATCTTCAAACTTTTTTAGCTGTCCGGGCCGTTCATCGTCCTCCAAGTCAAAATTGCCACTTTTAAACCGTGCAAACCACTTCTGGCACGTACGCTCAGCTAGAGCATGCACACCATACACTTCCACCAAAATACGATGCCTTTCGGCAGCCTTTTTCTTCAATGAAGAAGTGCTCCCCGCAAAAACACTTTATTCGGCATAAAATTCGACATTTTCAGAGTAAAAAAAGTATTGTTGTTTACGCTTCAGCTAAATGACACATACTGATTCTGAAACTATATGACAGTAGCTTTCCAACACATATTTGGAAAGGTAAATCACTGGAATAAAAATCAAGTTACGCCATCTGTAAGAAAACCGCACGAATTAACCGGTGCCCCTATTACTATTATTAACTAAGTTGAGCGAATTTTGATTTCTGAGGTATTTGTTGCTTTTGTATTCATAAAACCTACCTCTGTGGTTATTTTCAGATTTTTAAGGCTCAAAGGTGTACAATCGCGAGGGGGGACACAAAATGTTGGTACATTATGCCTCACCTTGGACCCCCTGAGGCATAAAATAACTTTTTTCTTCCGGATTATTAAGGTTCTAATCATTTGATATCCAACTCGACTACCTTTGATCAAAAAAAGTTTTTAGAGGCTACTTCGTTATGAGGGGGAAACCCCTTAATTTTTTTTAAATTTTGGGAAGACCTAAACTTTTGAGAGACCACCATTTCTGACATTTTCACAAAGTTTGAGTATTCTAGCTAGTTTCTAAGGAACCTTGCTGTGACACATGGAACGACGTCAGACAGGTCGCGAAACTAGTAGGTCTTTGTCAAAAATTTTTTTTTACAAAGACCTAAAAATGACAATGGTAAATAGTTGTACCATGGATATACACGTGTACTTTGATAGCATGTTGAGGATTTATTGTCTTTAAATTTAAATATAAAGACATGTTTTTCATGAATGAATAATATTGAAACGCTGTACTTTGCATGTCCATAATCAAATAAATTTCACTTCCAACATGCCTTAAAACGCCATCCCACGAGTGCTCATCGAAGGATTGTGAAGTAGCTTACTTCCCAACATTTTTTGTAAATTTAATAATTTTACATAAAATTTAACAGTCGGCATTCGCCAATTTGATAAAAATTATAAATAGCTATATATCAACAATTTCAATTTTTGGAAATTGATAAATTTTATTTAAATTTAATGGTCCATACAAAATTAAGATGCATAATACTAAAATATTAATTTAATTATCCTCTACTTTTTCTTAAATATCCCAACGTAAATGTCTGATCCTTTTGGGGCCATTCAATGCATAATTATATTTATGTTATACGTACGAGTAGAATAAATCGATCTTCCTTCTATTTTGTTTTCTATATTAAAATAATAATGTAAATCTACGTTAATATATATAATATTCTGCGAAAATTGTGATTTTGCTTAAAGATTAATTCAACTAATAATCAATTGTAGTCTGCGTAGTGTAGTGATTAGAGCTCCCTGCATAAGCAGAAGGACCTTGGTTTGATCCTATTGCTGACAACAAGGTTTGTTTCGAGTGATTTTTTAAACGGACTGTAAGCCCGCTTAGTTATGATACGTTCTGGTTTAAAATCAGAACGTGTCGCAGCTGAACACATACGGCCAAAGCGTGGTACTGACCTTCACCTTTCTCAAGTGCCTATACATTCGATCAAGACAATGAGATACTCTAACTATCTCTAAGCGAAGGTCCGAAAGGGGCTTTAGTGCAAAAGTAAAAAAAAAATCCATTACTTTTTGCATTGCAGAGGCTTTCGCCAAGGTATGAGACTCGCGTCCGGCTGGAAGGGGTGCGTGGAGGTACTAACTCCAACGGATGCTCTATCTTTTCCGTGGTCGACAACTTCGCTCGTCAGTGATGAGGTCTTTTCATATCTCGTGTGGTTGTCACGGGAATTTAGAGAGATTTTTTTCATATAACTTAATAGTTTTCTTTCAGTTCCAGTCTAAGGCTTTTGACCTCTGGAGTTGCATCTGTTATCTTGCACGGTCAAGAAAATTTTTATAGTGTCCCGTGTGCTGGGGGAAAGGGCCCGCCTCGTGATACCGTAAACAGCTAGCGGGCAGCGAGCGTACGTGTCCTCAGGCATGGGAATTTCCAACAGAATGTACTGGTCTGGCTCGCTGAAGGAGCATTTCACCACTGCTGTTTTTTACGGACTTTTAACCACCGTTGGTATAAACGCTACAACATGGGGTCAAATTTTCCTCTGTTTATTTCATTTTCCATTAGTAACAGAGAAATAGGAATTACTTTATCTATGGCATAATACATCTATATCTGTTCACATTTCGGCAGAGTTTCAAACTCGGCATACTAAATAAAGGAGTTGGAACTTATTCTACTAGCCTTTTTTTGCTTTGACACTACAACCTCTTTCGGGCTTTCGCTTAGAGATGATTAGAGTAGAAGGTGATATGGTCAGTACCACGATTTGACCGTATGCCTGTCCAACCAGCTGCGATACGTTCTGATTTTAAACCAGTGCGTATCACAACTGACTGGGTTTACACCCCGTCTGAAGAATCACTCGAAAAATCTCGCTATCACCAATCGAATTCGAACCATGGACCTTCGGCTTACGCAGCTACTACTCTAACCAGTACACTACGCAGTCTACATTTTGCTAGCCTACGCAACTTCAAAAGAATAATCTTTTTGGATATATGTATGCAAAAGACATAGAATATATTAAATTAATATTTTAAGCAAGTCAAATAGACAAAAGTAACCTTCTGTCAGAAGGGTTTTGTGCACAACCTATGAAATGTAGGCACTTACGTTACGCAACTACCGAACAAACTCAAGACAACACAATTTTAATGAACATCGATTTATTTTTTTAACATTTTGCTTCGCCCTGCATCATTCATTGATAGGAATACTGTTTTGAAACCTGTTTTGAAAATTACATATTAAAATTTTTCGTTTTATCTCCTACAAGACATTTGGTGAAAAAAAATTGGTTAAGAATCATTTCTATATTTTTTTTAAGAATCGGCTCTATATATGACGAGACCCCCCTTCAAAATCTTTAGATATTTTTATAACTGAAATTTTAAGAGGCAAATACTTCTCATATACGACTAGATATGAAGTTTGGTGACAGTAGTTGCTACAGTTTCAGAGAAAAACTTCTGTTATACACAGACGAACGGACGGACCGACAGGCGAAACCGATTTCAATAGGGTTTTGTTAGTACAAACCTTAAAATGCTTCGAGTGTGATGAAAAATCTGAAAGATTACAAATTCTTGTTGCAGGACGTGTGACCTTTATGGTTGGGTTGCTCAAGTTTATTTATTATTTTTTTTTTCCTTTAGTAATACAGCCCTTTCAGGCCTTGACTTAGAGATAGTTAGAGTATCTCTTATCTTGACCGAATGTATCCGCACTCGGGAAGGCTTTGGCCATATATGCCCGCTCACCCAGCTGCGATACGTTCTGATTTTAAACCATTACGTATCACAACTGAACGGGCTTAAAGTCCGTCCGAAGAATCACTCGAAACAAATCTCGTTATCACCAATGAGGCTCGAACCAGGGACCTTCGGATTACGCAGGTAGTACTCTAACCACTACACTAAGCGAACTACTTTATTAAACTACTCATTTCGAAGTATCATTATGTAAATTCAGGGCACGAAGTGGCACTTTGGTGTACTCTCTTCAAAGTTCTAGTAAAATAAAAATAATCATAATCTTAATATGCGTTAATTATAAATTGACTTTTTGCTCATGCGTTTGACCAACGTACCTTCCTAACCTTTGGAACAGTTCCAAATAAAGAAGCGATAAGCTCAATTTCATGCTATACAAAATAAAAACAATTCATCGAACTACATCGAATTCAGCGAATTTTATTTTTGCGAACATGCAATTATCCATAACATGCATGTTTCCCTATCAATTAATACCATCTTTCAACAACAATTTACATTTACAAATTCACTCTAATTTCGTCGAATTATTTCCAATTCAATGAAACCACCTGACCCCATTCCATTTCAGGAAACTCGTTAAATGACCATAATAAAAATCACACTATCAACACCCAATAATATCCACGCCACCTTCAGATAATCTCTCACCCACTCATTTTCAATTATACACATATCAAATTATATCCATGAAAATTTTAAAGGTTTTTTGTGTAACTTGACGCCGCCAACCAATTTTTTGACTCCTCGTCCTTCCGTCGAGGCATGTTAAATTTGCATGTCTGGTTAATTGCGAATTTAATGCACTTTGTACATCGATGGCAATCGCGAAGCATGCAAGCAGGCACACATGCAATTTTATTGCGCCATGCATTTGAACACACAAACCATTGTCATATGTGCGAGTTAACACTTGGCGGAACATATTCAGAGCTACAAGAGTTGCTTGCAACCAGGAACAACCAATTCTCAAAGTCATGTGAGGAATTGGGTTTCGTGAAATACGGAAAAAATAAGAAGTTTGCGAGGCAAACACAAAAATGGGAAACCAAACTGAAGGTCTTTGTCAATGTACACATTCTTCAGATCATATGACAAAACATATGGGATAGGCCCTGGACTTATGGATGGATGAAATTGGCGGTTGACGGCGACAAGAACTGGCTGAATTCCATCTAAACGCTGGTTACTCGATAAAAAGGAAGGAAACTTGATTCTTTTTTTTTTCAACCACTTTTCAGCCTTAATATGATTGCCGATGACAAACTCCTGGCTACTGGGTAAGCTCGCACATGCAGGCATCGGTATCACCTCCTCCCTTGCATGCATGCTATACCACTGTGGACTTCGAATGTTGGGTACGTATATCCAGGGAACTCATATAGCTTTGGATAGGGGTTATTAGGTAAAGTGAAAGAATGATAAACGTTCCTAAGACAAATTTCATGTGTGTTGTGGTTTTTTCTGATATCTTCAAGGAAGCGGTTCGAATGAAAATGGGTCTCGGGCTAGTTTTTCCGTTTACGCCGTATAGTCTTGCCCTGGTTTGAGATCCATTTCCCAAGAATGCGTGCAGATATTTATAGATGTTGTTTTTCTCTCTGGCGATCACTAGTGGCAACGGATTGCTTGTACGTGCGATGTATTCCATCCCATTCATGTGGTAAGGAGTGGTTAGTAATAAGCTGAATTGAAAGTGGAAAAAATAGCGAACGTCGATTATCAAAGCTGAATTTTTTGTGAGAAGAATCTTTTGAGAAAATGAAGGGGAATCGTTAAATGGATTTTCCTTTTTCAGGACAATGTTGGAAAAAGATGCTTTGTTGAATTTTCGAGAGGATCTTTTTATGAAGAAATGGTATTCGGGTCATCGAGATTTTTAAGAGACTTCCGAGAAGTGACCTTAGTACTTGGGATGTTATTTCTTGTATTTAAGAATTGGATTTGGAAATTTCTAACGAAATGAGAGTTTTGTATGGACACAGTTGTAAATATCTTTTTAATATTTTAAGCGCGCAATCTTTTATTAAAGCCATTTCAACACAAGAATATGATTCTTGGTAGTGTATCTAAACTTCAAGTGATATTTATCATGAAATTTTATCATGTAAAGGAAATCGAATTTGACCGTAGATTTGACTTTGAATTAGATTACAATTTTAACAATATGTAATATCTGAGAATTTATTTAGTACCGTTTAAATTCGAAAATGCATAAATCATCTCAGTGGAGGAGAGCAGCTCCTAAATCTGTATCGAACAACTATTATGAATTAAACTTAATTTATGTATTCATTTCAAGGATTCACATTGAAATATTTGGTACGCCAATATAGTGCAATTCTTATAGGTAGATCAATGAAACTTCTTTAATAGAGAAATTTAAGAAGAGATGTTCATAAATACTTAATAAATAAATAACCGTATTGTCAATGTCGACGGTTGAATTTAGTATATAAAAAGATAAAACTTCAAAAGATTTTGAAATTTGTTTTCCAGTATAAATGCAATACCACACATTCTTCCAGGTTTTATCCGCAGGAATCTTTCCTACTTGAAATATATAATAAATAAAAATGAGTAGGACGAACAAACATCAGAGAACGGCAAATATTGTTTTCGTTAAAATTGAATTGTTTGTTCATTGTATTTAGTGTTTGAAAATTTAAAACAATATCTAAAGAGCCAAAAGGCAGACGAAAGATTATTATACTTACTGGCGTGCATAATAAATTTCCTCAACACGTTACATAATGATGCTTACCTGAAAAGAAAGACATAACATTAGAATTCAGTATTTAGGGAAAAAATTATTTGAATAATCAAATCGTGTTTTAGTATAGAATTCAATATAAAATACCAAACTTCGAAAGTACTTTCTTAGGAATTTGTACTACACCGAGAAAAAAATTAACGTATAATTGCGCGAAAAATGTGTTTATAACGTACACATTTTTAAGTATTTTTGGGTCTTCTAAAATATAAGGCAATTGCAAAAAAACTAAAGCAAATAACCCAGGTTCATGGTTGAAATTACCCAATGAAAAAATAACTTTAAATTTATTTACGCAGTCATTCCTCTTAACATAATTCTCTCCTGTTGCTCTACCCGCTACCTACTCATCCTCAAACTATTCACATTATTCAGTTGAAATCTTATCTACTCATTTACTCAAGCTGGAATCGAACTCACATCTCACGATCACAAGGCAAAAACACTCGCACCCATAGGAAATAAATCATCTAGGTAAGCCGCTCGCATTCGCGGTACCTCTACTCGGAATCTCCGTGTGTTGCAAGTGCTTTAAAATAATACACTTAAGTGTGTTAATTCTTGCAGTCATTTTTTATAGGTTTAGGAAAGTTATAAATTTTTAACAGGTCAAATGATTTGTTTCAATGCAGTTATTTTGTATTGCACACCATCAATAAAACAAGAATTTATTTCACAATTTAAATTTCTGCTTTTGCTCAGGCTTGGACTTGAACGCGAGCTCTCAGATTACAAGCCCTACTCAACTTCAGTTCGAACTGGCCAAATGTATACCAGATACGCTTTAAAGCTTTATCACAAAACGTTTACAATTTTTTATGAACATAAAATGCTTAAAATATTTTAAAAGAGATTTTAAACGTTTTAATTCACTTTAAAGCATTTAAATAATTTAGTAAAGTAGTCCGCGTGGTGTAGTGGTTAGAGCACTCATCCCGTAAGCCGAAGGTCCTTGGTTCAACTCTCGTTGGCGGCAACGATATTTAGTTCGAGTGATTTTTCGGATGGACTGTAAGCCCGTTCAGTTGTGATACGTACTGGTTTAAAAATCAGAACGGTGGACGGACACACGGCCAAAGCATGATACTGACCATCTCACGTTCTGGAGTGCCAACACATTCGATCATGATCATGAGATACTCGAACTATTTCTAATTGAAGGCCCGAAAGGGGCTGTACGGCTACAATTTAATTTTAAGGAATTTGAAATAGATCTCGCACATTTGTAGTGAACGTAACACATTTAAAATGATTTGAAAAAAAAAAAACATTTAAACATTTGAAATCAATGTAAAATACTTTAATGCATTGAAATAACACACTGAGCTTTGGACTGCCCGGATATTAGATGGTCAATGCCTTAAACTCTACTTTGTGTGAGTGTTTCATCATCTTGAAAATCGTTCCACTTTATGAATAAACTTAGCCTCAAGAAACCAAGAGATGTAAATCATTTAGGGCAAATTGATACCGACTACGAAACCAATTTCTTCTTCCATCCTCACATTTTCGCAAAGATTTGGAACTGTTGAAAGGCATTCGTGCGTTAGTTATTGATGCGGACTTGAAAGCAACAACGTCATTGTCATTTTGGTAAGATGGACAAATTTGTCTGGGATAACAAAGCAAAGCATTATTTGGTACAGCTATTAATCCACCAGTAAATCAGCCAATGCACCCGCAAATGCATCAGCTGACGTATATGCAAAATTCATCCTCAACGCGTATGCGTATTTGGCCGTCAATATTATGCCACAAACAGTCGCCATGACCGGCGATACAGCTACAGTCCTATCTATCCGAAGTAAAGATTTTCAAGGTGATAAGCGCGCGTACAGTTATTTTATGGGACTACCAAGCACTGGAGATCCAAACTGGACAGACTCAGGCTGCTCATTTAACCTAATTCAAAGTAAAGTATAAAATATCAACAGAGTTTGTCATGTTTTTGGAGGCCATGTTCAGTTTCACGTGACAACTATAATTCATACACGAATTTGCCGTGATGCTTTGTCGCAATTACAGTATGCATATTATGTGGCCAAAGAGGTGCTTCGACCGTCAGAACACAGTAAGCAAATCTCACAGATGCCAAAAAGAGCGAGCAAATGGTCATTGTCCGATATGGTAGAACGAATTTCTTGTCTGCCGACCCTTGAAAATTTTATTTTTGGTTCGTTGCTTATTCCCCGTCCCTGCAATGACATGCGAGAATCATATGTCCCTTGGGGGATATGATATTATTGTGAGATTTTGGCCACGTGAGTAACTAACTCCTCTGAAAAAATTCTATGGAAAATTTAAAAGTTGACCTAATATTGGATCACTTTCTACAGAAAATCATATTGAAAATAAAGGAAAAGGAAACTTTAAAACAAAGCATTTGTAAGATATTTGCTATCAGAACACATAAATATCACAATCAGTGCAGCAGTAACAGTTAATTACATGATCATGTCCACTTCCATAATTTTCTAAATTATTCTTAAAACAACATTCAAATCCGTTTTTTGTGGTAGGGAGGTGAATGCCATTTACGCATAGAATATGGGAAGCCCATGCTCGCAAGAAGGCGACTGGACTTCCCACTAAACACCTCCCCTGTCAACCTGAGAACCTAGACTGGCACCGTTTGACACATTACTTCGGGCCAGGTCTCGTTTTGTTACGCCTTGAGGCGCCTTCAAGCTGGGGGATCCCTCTTCTAGCGGGGGGTGAGAGTAAAAGACGAAGTGCCAGACAAGCGATCCCCCAGCCCCAACACCCCGGCTGCTGAGAGCCCCTTTTATCTTTTAGGACTGCTCGAACATAGTGCGCCACCAGGCTCCATTTGTCAACCGATTCGAGCATCACTGCAACTATATTATCCGGGGTGAGCTCTCCCGCCTCCCTGTAGAGGGCCCCTCGCAGCCTGCCCTTTCTTATGCACACAAAAACTGTGTGGCAGGCATTGTCTTCCTCTCCTAGAGAATACCGGCAATCGGGGGACCGTGATTTACCAATTTTGTGCAGGTAAGACTGAAAACACCCATGCCCGCTCAAAAGCTGGATCAGATAGAAGTCAGTCTCACCATGCCTTCGATTTAGCTACGGTCTCGCATCCGGGATGAGGCGCGCAGTCCATCTTCTCCTCGCGCAATTCACCCAAAACTGCTACCGATCGTTGACTGAGCCCTGTCTCTCTTCGTGGACAACCATCTCCCTCGCATCCTCGTTTCGACGCAGGTAAATAGCGCGGCGCTCTCTGTCAAGGAGGCCAACAGGTATCACGCCTGCAATGACTTTCATCGCCGAATCAGAGACTTTCGGGTACGAAGATGCAATCCTCAGCGCTCCTCTTCTCTGTACCGGTGCCAGGCGTTTTCGGTAAACCTCCTTACTGAGAGCGTCGCCCCATACCTCTGCGCCGTACAGTAGCACTGACCCTACAGAACTCATCAAGAGGCGTCTTCTTGATGGGCTCGGTCCCCCTACGTTGGCCATAAGTCGACTCAGAGCCGATACTCCTAAAGCGGCCTTCTCAGCCGTTGCCCTGATTTGCTCAGAGAAACTCATCTTTGAGTCGATCAGCAGCCCCAGGTACTTCACCGTTGGCTTCGATTCGACTGATCTCCAATACTGATCACCTTTACTCTAGAGATTCTATTTTTTGTCAAGATGACCACTTCGGTTTTCTTCAAACTGACCCCGCGAGCAGTCATCCAGTCTCTCACTCGGTACATTAGCATACCTAGCCTAAGTTACGCTTGTTCATCGGTGCGTCCAGCGAACAGAGCCGCAACATCATCCGCATAGCCGATCAAGCGCGAATCATCTGGCATCTCCAGTCTAAGTAGCCCGTCGTAAGGCACGTTCGACAAGTCTGGACCAAGGATAGATCCCAGGGCAACACTCGATGTAACCGCCATCTTTCGTAGGCCCTGTGTCGTGTCGTAGAGCAGGATTCGGTCCTTGAAAAGGATTTTCCAGCGTATCCAGAATATCCACCCATCTAGCGGAGTTGAAGGCGTTCCTGACGACAAGTGTCACCAACAGGACGATCCGTCGCTTGGTGCGACTATATGCCTCCACCGTTTGGACGGCGCTCACAACCTCTGCGATCGCATCAATGATAGAACGTCCTGCTCTAAAGCCGTACTGCCAAGGAGATAGATCCACAGCAGCACGAATCGCATCAGTGAATCTTCCCTTGATGAGTTTCTCCAGCACTTTCCCAGCCGTGTCTAGCATGCATAACGGGCGGTATGGAGACGGCGATTTGGGATTTCTCTTTCCCTTGCTGATCAGCCTCGCCACCTTCCATCGTACCGGGAAAACCCCGTCCCGTAGGCAAGCGTTGAATGTGCTAAGCAGTAAGTCAGGACAATGGTGATACACGAGCCGCAACACCTCAGCCGGAACATCATCTGGACCTGGAGTACTGGAGCCTCCTCCAGTTCCAGCTGTGTGAAGAGTGGGCACTCGATTGCTGTTGCACCATGGACAGCGTCAGCACGGACAGGATAGGCAGGGAAGAGTGCCTGCACTTACCTCATCCATCTTTTCCGCATCATGTATGCAAGGCTTCCGTAGGGCGCCAAGCTTCCGCATAACTAGCTTGTAGCCAAGGCCCCACAGATCCTTGTTCACATTGTCCACTAGGTCTTGCCAGCAGCGAGCCTTGCTATTGTTGATCAATTTGCGAAGCCCTTTCCTGGCCGACTTATATGCTGCCATCCAATTGCATTCCTCATCACGCGCTAGTTGAGCCTCACGTCGACGCTTGTGACACTCCCTTCGTTTTTCAGCGATTTCAGTTGACCACCAGTACACTCGGGGCTTGCCGTCCCGGGATCTTCGACGGGGCATAGAAGCGCAGCAAGCAGTCGTAATGATGCTCATAGTAGGGTTCACCACGTGTTGAGCTGCCAGTTCTTCCATCCCCTCCAAAGCTCCCTGCAGCAGCTCACCTGCTGTGAGCACCTTGACGAACCTCTCGACGTTCATCCTTTCGATGTTCCATCCAGTTGTAGGAAGCCGAGAACACGGACGTCGGGAGGCAACATCACTTATCTCAAGCAGAATGCACTGATGATCACTGGCTGAGTAATCCTCTAATATTTCCCAATTGTGTATCCTCCGTAATAAGGATTCCGAGGCGAATGTCACGTCTGGTATGGTTCCTCCACAGCCAATACAGTGGAAAGTCGGCGTATTTCCGGTGTTTAGTACGACATTTCCAGGATTCGTATTACCCACGGATTCGTTTGAGGCAGCCCCATTCGATTGCTTTAGCGTTGAAGTCTCCCCCAACCAGCACTTTACCCTCTGCGTTGGAGACAGCGCCCTCCAGAGCATTAAGCTTGGCTTCGAAAGATGATGTCGATTCGTTCGGCGTTAGGTACACACTAAAGAAGGAAAGAACTTGAATTAGAGTTTTTTTTCGTTGATAGCTTTGCGTAGCTGCTAGATAGTTTTATTCTAGCTGATTACATCTGCATGAAAATTAATACACTATTATAAGTTTTAATCGTACGATTAAACACAATAAATTTTTATAAAACATAGTAGCGAAAGAGAATAGATTGTAGCATGGATACATAATTGAAATTGACTCGTAGATTTATGATAACATTTCAACTCAGAACATAATTTATGTGTATAGTAATGTAGAATTTCATGCAACATATTCTTTTAATGTCCATTCATAAATCAACTGACAAACTTGTAGTTTTTAACACGCTTGAAGTTACAGTGAAAACAAAATGAAAGTCTTTGTAAAATGCAAAAGAAAATTGAATTACATGATCCTTTTGAGAAATTTTAGATATAATTCAATATAAATACAGTACAAACGTATAGTTTAAATAATTAAATTTGAGATCAAATAAACAAAATGAATTGTTGTACGATAAAACTCAGCCCTCTCATTTCGGAAATTTCAACTGGGTATGGGACCCGCCCTGATAGCTGGACTCTCCTCTTTTGAGCTAGCCATCGGACTGTAACTCCTTCCGTTTTTTGAAGTTCCAGGGGCTCTTGCCGAGTAGAGAGGTATTCAACATTTTTATTTATATTCACATGAAAAATTCATATAAAATAATTTATATGATTTTTTTCCTGTAAATACAAAAAATACCATGTACACGTCTACGATGGATCCTTGATCCGGATAAGAGAGTGCGAAGAGGCATCGCTGCCTACTGGATGCCCCACTCTTAGTTGGAGGTCGTGAATAATCGGAGTAAAGACGTCCCGCGCGCGTGTTTCGAGCATCAGTGTCGATTGCCCTTGTCAATTTCATTGGGTAGGTTGCCTCGGCATCGACACAATCGAATCGGCAGATTTTGATCGAACAATTCGTGATTGCGAAAATTTTTTGTAGTGGGCCCTTGTGCTAGGGGCAAAAGAACCCGCCCCACGACACCGCGACGCTAGCCTGCAAGCGCATTCACCCGTCCTTAGACAAGACCAATCCCGCGAGCACTAATAATTTCGCTCACTGAGGCAGCAGAACTTCGCTGCAGTTCTTTATGGGCATTCCACCCTAAAAAACATTATACGGTACGTTTCGATCAAAACTGTCGAAAATTTGGTCTACGTCGATGTTGAACTCCTAGAATTTCTCAAATAGAATTGGTTGTGTATATATGGTACACTGTATTCAAGATAGGAGATCGTAGCAGTCTTTGCACATAGATGTCTTTTAAATCGCTCCTGTCAAAAGTTTTCAAAAATTAAGTTGATTTTTTAGAAAACGTCAGTCCGAAGTTAATTTTTATCGGAAAAAGCTTACATTGTCGGTATAATCGTCTCAGGAAATTTCTATCGAATATTATTTTACTTCGATTAGTAAAGAAAAGCAGAGAACCAAAGAAATCTTCAGGGCCACTCGTATGGAGCAGCTCGATGGCTTCCCACTATTGGGGCAACCTGGGCAAACGACGAATACGAAGCTGCAAATAATAGTGGACAATCAACAAATGATCAAATTGCAAAAAGAAAATGATAAACTAAGGCTAGAGGTGCAGTCCCTCAAAGATCTATTCAAGAAAGGGATGAAAGCTCAAAAGACACAGTTAAAAAATGAATGGCAACAGGTAACAAAGGCGAAGGAAAGTGAAAAACAAGCAAATTCAGAAGAAGTTCTAAGCGCTGGTGGCACCAACGAGAGTCAAAACTATTTTGCAGCGCTGGAGGGATTAACATGATAAATGGAAATTGAAGAAAACATCGAAGGTAATTCTAACCAAGATAATGATTTAAATTTTATTCAGCTTTTAAAAAATAAAACTCAGGAGAAGAAACCAGCTCGCAGTTCCCCTGGTTCCTCGGTAAAGGCTTCCAAAAAGGCAGAAAAAGTTCCGCCAATCAACGTGTTCGGATAAAGCGGAAAAGATATGGTTTGGCTATTGGCAGCCGAAAAAAAACTCACCAATTTCCAGATCAAAAGAGTTAATGCCGAAAAATTAACTATCAGGCCGAAATCACTGGTTGATTTCAAGTCAGTCAAAGATGCGCTGAATTTTGGGGAGGTTCCACACTTCACCTTTACCCCAAAAAGTGAGAAGAATCAGACCTTCTTGTTGAAGGGTTTGGACTGCGGATAGAATACGGTCGATCTTCTTCAGGTGCTCAAAGAAGCTGCACCAGAAATTGAATTTATTTCAGTCAAAGCCTTTGCGACAAGAAGGACGACCGTAGAAGGCAGGAATTTATCACTTTACCTGGTACGAATTACTAATAAGAGCAGTCCAAGTGCCCTTCAACAAATAAGGTATTTGAATTTCAGAGTGGTGAGATGAGAACCACTCAAGAAAAGAGAAGTCAACCAGTATTACCGATGTCAAAGATTTGGACATTCGGCTGCGAACTGCGACATGCAGTATCGGCGCGGCAAATGCCAAGAGGTTCATGCTCCCGGTGAGTGCAAGCTGGCTCCGGTGAAGCCTAAAGAAAAATACTACCGCATTAACTACAATGTTTTTGGTTACCCTGCATCATATCGAGGATGCTCCCGATATTAAGATGCAAAACTTAAATTTGCTCCAAAGCAAACACATGCATACCCGGAGTATCATTTCCACTCGCCGCTAGCAGAAAATGCTGCAAATAATATACTTGTAAATAATGTAAGTGGCAATTATGAGCAGCTTTTCAAAATTTACCAGCAACTTAATTCTTTATCGGAGAGAATCGACAAACAAGATTCAAAAACTAACTGTGTTTTTCAGCGTTTAGGTCTTTCAAATGCCTCAAAATAACTTGTCCTCCAGTCAAATTCCCATGGATAAGCTTCACCTCATTTCGATCAACGTCAACTCTATTGTTACTATACATCATCGTGACTAACTCCTTGAATTTATTGTTAAGCAACAGCCTAACATCATACTTCTCACTGAAACCCACCTCAACTCATGGCACTTCATGGCATTCAAAAATTTTGCATTCGTAAGAAACGATAGGGTAATAGGCGATGGGGGAGGTGGCACCGGGGTATTGGTGGGAAGACCCTATTGTTTCCAAAATATTGAAAAAGTCGAATTCAAAAACTTTGAATTTCTTGAAGTGTCCGTCATCAAAATTTCAGTGCCAGGTGGGGATAACCTCTTCGTTATCTCTGCCTATGCAACTGGTCAAAATGTTCTCAAGTTCAATTCCTTGTTTGAAATACTAGAATTGAACAGGCGGCGGTGACCTGAGTGCCAGGCAATAATCCCAGAGGTGTATTCCTGAAATCGTGGATAACAGAGAACCAAATTGAATACAGGCGCAACATACTCGTATATGGGTCAGAGTTCCCAACATACCCTAGGACAAGTTCATATTTGGACAAGACTTGAATTCAGCTTTAATAGTCGAAACTGCAGGTACTTCCTTATGACAGTGACCATAACGCAATCGTAATGGAAATTAATCATCGAAGCAGTGATGTCTTCCTCATTCCACTTCAACATGAAAATTATTGGTTGAATTTCGAAAAAAAACGGAGCGGGGGAAGTTTCAAAAGAAGATTAATCGAGAGTACCAGAACAATGTCCTCCTTCTGATGATGGCAACTCTTGCTCAATGGTTCCTTATGACAGGAATCTAACTTCCAATGAAATAGATCTCTATTTGTCGAAGTTAGAGACGTTGGAAACGATTGAGAAAGTAGATCCCAAGATTAAACATCGAAACAATATGGAAGGATATGAAACACCAACCATCGCAAGGTTAGAAAGATTGAAAAGCCTCCTTCTCACATGCGTCAACAATATTTATCGGCGGTTTTTGGACTACAATCATTCCCCGTTGAATTTGCTGAAATTGCACCTGAAGAATGTCCGGAACTTAATCCGTTCATACTTCAGAAGTGAAGTCAGCAATCAATGGGCGGAAAAACTGAGGGGTATTAGCCCACAGGAGCTAGATGGCGTTTTCACGAAAATGAAATGCTTATTTCGTAAGAAGACTCGCGTGAAGGTATCGAACCTTGAAGTCGCTAGTGATGAGATAAATCTTCTCGATAGGGCTGGTATCGAAATTGATAGTACGACTCTAGATAGAAGTGGAAACAGGACTATATGTGATGGATTGCAGAAACTTTGAATTGGTTCATCTATCCAACCCAGACAGAGGGAATCAAATATTTTCAGAGGTCGTTGAAGCAAAAGTTTCCGACGTCAAATCAACCCTGAAAGGCCAATCAATTCTTCAATACAATGCAACATTAACATCTGATCTCATACCGAGCTTGAATCTTATTGATTATTTTGTCAGCTATGAAGTCTTGTGTTTCATACTTGGCAAGATAAACAACAAGATATCATGTGATACTGACGGTATTCTAAATAAAGTTCTCCGACATTTGCCTTAGGTAGCTATTAGGAATTATTGCATATTGTCCAACAACATGTTGAGCAATTCTTATTTCCCAATTGAGTGGAAAAAGGTTAAGGTATTTCCGATTTTGAAGAAAGGAAAATAATCTTCATGCCCTAAAAGCTATCGCCCAATCAGCTTGCTGCCTAACATCAGCAAGGTGTTTGAAGTGATACTCAACAAAGCATTAAACGCCCACATTTAGAAATATGAGTTGATGCCAAATTGCCAATTTGGTTTTCGTGCCAGGCATTCCAACATACATGCGATAACGAAAGTAACTTCAGGCAACTGTTGGAAACTAAACAACAAAGAACGTGTTGGGAGTTTAGACATATGAATGTCAGATCTGCTACAGTTTTCGAAAGGAAATGTCTTCGTGCATGTACTGGTTTGTACAGAAAGCGTGAGACGGATTGGAAGCATCATATATCGAATAGAAGAATTTATCAAACTGCTGAAGTGGCAAGAGTCGATATCTTCATATTGAAATTTCTTCGGAATCATATCGCAAGATCCGTAACTTTGAGCGGAAATTCCGGGATTTCACAGCCGTTCCACCCTACAGACAGGTATATTGTGACTTGCCTCGCTACTGGCTTCGTTCCTCCAGAAGCATTCATGTACTTGGACATAAATCGATATGTTTTTGATTCTGACGGCGTCCCAGTCATATATCACATATATAGAAGGGCCACCGATGAGAAGATAAAATATCCTCCGAGTTTGAGTTCACGAGACTAACAATTCCAATGGAGATACTCATTTGCAATCTAGGTATTGGTGGCTGAATGATAATGACTAAATTATTCGTGTTTATTTTCTGTTTTTTTTTTGCGTATTTTCGTAACTTAGGTTTTAGTTTCATCTCATTATTGCTACATCTACTGTTGTTTTTCAGTATAAGACAACGTTTTTTAGGGTTTGTACTGAAATACAAAACCCTACTGCAATCACGACCTGTGTCCGTCTGTCCGTCCGTCTGTATGTCACAGAACTTTTTCTCCGAAACTATAGAAGCTACTGCCATGAAACTTTGTGGAAAGGTCAGAAAAGGTGACTTCTTGAAAGTTTTCGGGTGGAAAAATTTTTCAAAGGGGTTTAAGGGGGTCTCTCCATATAGGGAGGTGACCCTTAAAATTTTTTTCACCATTGGTAGTCGAGTAGGATGTCATTAGAAAGGTCTAAATGAGGTCTCTTCTAAATAAGTCTTAAAACTGCCTTATCAGTACCGCGGGGGGCAGGGGAAGGAGAAATGTACGAACTTTTCGCGTAATCCGCCCCCCTCCTTGCGAAAAATCTGAAAAAAACTCATGGATGTAGGCCTTTATGAGTATAACAACAACAAATACATGAGAAGTCGAAATTCACTCAACTTTGTTAGTCATAGTATGATTTATCGATTTTACGTTTTCTTGAATAAAATCTTAATGGTACCCTTCAATTCAGTACAAATATGACTATAAGATTGAGATTGAACTGCCCTGAAATTTTCACAAAGATCGAATGGTATTTGAAGAAGTTATAGCAATTTGAATTTTACTGTATTACTATGGAACAATATGCGCTGTATTACTATGGAAACATATGGCTGTGGAACCATATGCGCGTTTTACCGACTGAGATACTACAGCTTTGCTAGGATTTGCATGAAAGTCTCAGGAATGATAGGTATCATGAATATCTTTGTGAATTGGTTCAGCTAGTGGTATCAGTAATCGTAAAACAAAATAGTGGCTGTTCCAAATGAGAAGATTGAGTAATTTTGAGTTATTTTTCCCCAACTTCAACGTTGAAGGTACATGCTTTTAACACTTTATTCAATTTAATGAATGATTGAAGATGAGTACCTACAATTAATAGGCGAAACATGTCAAGGAGGCAGGAGAGAGCTCCTGACAAAAGGGCTTTGTAACCATTCTAGGGTTCAAAAGAAATAGGCTATGATTACCGTACAGGGGAGTGGCCCCTGAAAAAAAAAATCATCAAACGTGGCCGTTATGAGTATCAAATGAAAGTTCTTTATGAGAGCTTTTCAAAACAGTTCTTAAACTGACAGTTTTTGCTTCAGTGGGGACACAGGTGGAGAAATACATGAAAAATGTATTTCCCCCTCGCGATTGGTCACCTGTGATCTTCAAATTTGAAAAAATTATCAAAGGGGATATTTATGAGCATAACAATAACAAATACCTCAGAAGTCAGAATTCGTTCAACTTTGCTAATAACAGTATGATCTGCGAAATTCACATTTTCTCCAATAAAATCGTTTGGATGCCGTTGAACCCAACAAAATTCGATATTTAAGTAGCCTTACACTAGATCCTAATACTCTGCAAGTTTGATGAAATTTGCATTATATTCATGGAAATTATAGCCATTTGAAATTTCTCGAATGACAACAACAATAACACACTATTGTGGTATTTTATGGACTTTCTATTGAATCTGGAGTGTTGATTTGACCTCCTTACAATTTTCAGATAAGATCGATGACATAAATGCTTTTGGGATTTCATGATTTTTATTAGTTGAAAAAGGAGAAAGAATGGATTTTCTTTTAAACGACGAAATCTCTTTGACATGTTTCTTGATTTTATTCATTGCTGGTGACTGCATTTTGTAAGTTGAATACAAAACCCTTCTGACATGAGCGTAGTTCTTTCTACCCAACTTATTTTTGATCGAATTTGTTTAGAATTAGGGTGTAACATACGTGGTGTAACGTAGCACTATAGCCCGTTTCGGGCCTTCGCTGAGAGATAGTTAGAGTATCTCATTGTCATGATCGAATGTATCGCCACTCCTCAAGGTGATATGATCCTTTATCACGTTTTGGCCGTGTGTCCGTCCACCCAGCTACGATACGTTCTGATTTTGAACCAACACGCATCATAGCTGAACAGGCTTATATACCGTCTGAAGAATCACTCGAACTGAATCTCTTTGACGCCAATGAAACTCGAACCAGAGACCTTCGGGTTACGGGCTTAGAGCTCTAACCACTACACCATGCGTATTAGGTATAGGATAAAAGTTCACGGTTGTGTTAGTAATATGAGTAATTTTTGAATAATGCTGGTTGGTTTTTCTCCTTTTTCCAATTGAATCAAAAAATATGTAATGATCTCAATTAATTTAAATTTGCTATTGTTTTTTTTTCATTAAATGTGTTTAATTGATAACGTATAAATTTCGAGAGCCATTTGGGCCATTAAGTTTTCGTAGTTTTACTGTTTGGACTTTGCTTTGTTCTTTTAAAATTTATAACGATATGTATTGAATAAAGCGCTTTTGATTTTGACTGTATTCAAGAAAATGCATTTGATTGGATTTTAAATGAAAAAATTTGCCACAAAAAGTGTGAAACAAAAACAACCTTTAGAAACGAAAAACGAAAAACCAGTTTCAATGTGCCCTTAAAAGGATGAAGTAAATCTTATGGAAGTGGTGCGAAATCAATTTCCTTGTTTCAACATAAAAACTTCCGACATGTGCACCATCACAAGAGAATTAAGGAAAAACTGATATGGTACCGCTTCCATCAAATTTATTTCATCCTTTTGAGGGCACTTAAAATCGATTTTCTTTTTTTTTCTAGAAATTCATTTGTAGTTTTTTCCTATCTTTAGAAGAATTAAAAACGGAAAAGCCAAAGTGCTGAGGAAAGTAAAAATAATGTCTGACTTGTAATTGTTAAATTTAATTATTTCAAATTACAACAAATTTTCCCATAATTACATTGAATATGACTACATGAACGTTTAAGCTGAAAATTGACTGTTCATACAAAGTCGTAAATCAGGAAGTTTCAATTCTCCATAAAATTCCTTTCAAACAATACCTTCTGAAATTTCTCACTATTCTTATCTACTCCACGTGTGTAAGAGATATAGCACACAATAGAAAAATCCATTTAGGATTACTACGGAAATATTTGAAGCACGTAGCAATGTAGCGAATAACCATAATAACCATGACCATCACATTATATCATATGTGTGATAGAAAACAATGCAAACATTATTTTAAGGTGACTCAATAAAGAGTACTTTAGCACGAATTTTCCACCCATTTGTTTATTTGCACTGTGGGTGGGTGAGTTCTGTTTGCTATTTACTGTTTCCCATACGAGAGTGGTTGGAGCAGAAAAGTGTTTGAGTGGTTACAAACTTAAGTAGGAAGATAAGAAATATCTTTTCTTTTGTGAGTAAAACCGTCCGCAATTTTGAAGGGTTACAATTTTTTAGCTTTTAATAAGTTTGTGGCCTTGTAGGTTTTTGGAGTACATACGAGTACTAATAGATAAGTTTTTGAACTTGATTGAATGTTGATAAGGTAAATTATTGCCAAGGAGAGGACTACACTTCCTTGTTAGATTACACTTGAGAGTGATTTTTTATAAGCGAAATGTAATCTAATCAATTTTCCAAGATAAAAATGCTACTGCAACGATTGAATAATTCCCATCGGTTCATCGTTCCCACCAGCAGCAGAATTCAACCACTAACGTTTCGCCAGCAACGAAAACTTCCAATGAAAAATCTTCTCCTACAATCGAGTCACAGGATATTAAATCCAAAACGATAAATCATTTAAGCCGCACTGAAATCTATTTCGGTATTCAATATCGTCTTAGACGGAATCGAGTCGAGGCTGAGTGTTATAAAGGTCACAATGTGGTTTTTAACACTTTTAGCAGATGAGAAGATACTCGTACAATACAATCCCGACAAACTTCATCTCAGCTTCCAACTGCTCATTGCCTACATTCGGATTTATGTATCTTTGTGCGCCTGTGGATACGGGCGAACGCGAGGATTTGAAACATGAACCTTTTGAGGTTACACGCAATCTAGAAAATAAGAAGCAAAAAATAAAGGAATTAAAAATAAAACATGATCTTGATAAAGATCATCTTCCTATTATAACCATTTCTCTGGAACATGTTCTGCTGGTTTTCTGTTTGGTGTTTTTGTGTGCTCGTATTTATGTACGTTTAAATCATTCACCACCATCGTCGGTTGCTGTGGTGCACTTTGATGGTACTCGAGGAGGGAAATGTAGGTAGAGTAAGAAGATCTAGAAAACTGCTTAGACATCTGATCTTCTTGCTTAAGGTTCACTTTCAATGCCACCAACTACCATGGCAGCCGTCTTGGTTGGAAATCTTGAATGGTGAGCTGGTTTGATTAGATACTGATTGCTGCCTTGGAAAAGTTGATGCCGAATGATTGGAAAAATTAATGTGAAATGAAAGCACCAAGACTTCGTGTCGCGCCGACGAAGATTGGAAATGAGGGCTTGAGGTTTTTCTTATTGATGTCATTAGTTATTTTATTGGAGCGAATGCGAACAGATACGTGTATCAATTTGCTGGTTTGTGTATAACACTTTATTATATTGAGGGTAATTATGTTAGAAATGGAGCATTTTATTGTGGCTTCGAAGAAAGTAACCAGGCAATGATTTGATTCATGTCCACAAATAGGGTATATCATATTGAGTAAGACTTCAACATAAGCAATAAGAAAACAAAATAATTTCAGGACTTGCATGAAAATTTGGTGTCCGCTTTTTTCCTAAAAAAAAATCAATTTTAAATTCTATGTATTCCGCCAATTATGGATGCAAAGTCGCCAATAGTTTTCCTTTTTAGAAACATTTGTTTCACTTTTTGATGCATTCGAAGACTGGGCAAAGAACTGCTCCTACGTTAATGAAGAGGACTAGGTAGAGCATCGACATGGGGGCTTGATTGGATTGGAGCGCTGCTAATTTATTTCGGTGAATCATAAACTATTACAGAAATAAGAGCGAGTCCTCATAGAATCAAAACCAATTAAAATTTTGCTGCTTCGCTACAAAGATCAGGTGCACTCACTACAAAAGTTCATAGCTGATATAAAACACATCATTTCAACAAGTGGGGTAAACCGGAGACTGCTCCTACTAGAAGGTCTTTGTAACCATTCTGGGGTTCGAAACAAGTTTTCTAACAGCGTGAATCGATGACTTGAATTTTGTATTAATTGCGCATTTCGCCTCAACCAATGCACCAGCGACGCATATGCATAGGCACCCGAAAAAGGAAACAGCAAAGCAGCCGGCAATATGATGCCACAAACAGTCGTCACAACCGCCAATCCCGTGGAGCGATACCCAGCAGAGATCAGTCATCCCTACATAATTGCGATCAGCTGGCAAGTGTTGGATGACAGATCTCTGCCACTTAACCACCACTTGACAACGGCAGTGTGATGAGTTGATTTCTGCCACTGACCCGCCACTTTGGCGTCTTTCGTGTGGTGGATAGGAGGCCTGGTGCTTTTGGGAGAACAAGGGGTTTGCGCCAAAATTCCATTTTTTAAAGTGAAAGATTTCTTATATAATAGTTAATACACAGGAAAGTAAATCGAGCCTGCTCGTGGCAGTCGAACGAACATACCGAATGGACCATATAGTAGTTTTTTTTTTAAACCACATGTTATTTTGACACTGACAGCTATTTCCTGCTCAAAAGTATGTTAGTGAATCAGTATGAACCTTCCGCGGAACAACAAGAATCGATTTACTCTTGAACAACGTTGGGAAATGTTGAAATCTTGTTTGCAAAGTGGGTGCTGTGTTGCTCAAACAGTGCGTTTATTGAAAGGAAGTTTTGGCCGAAATGAGGCATCCACTGCGCCTAATGTAGGCAAATTTCTGAAGAAAGTTCGTAAGACATCACGAATGTGGTGCTAGTGGACAATACTCGCCTTAAAAAACAGTGGAAAAACTTAAGAGAGAAATCGCGAGTGAAATTCAAAGGTCGCAAGGTGTAGTGAAAAATTGTTTAAAGCTTGGAATCGAGAATTACGGGAAAAAGCATTCGTCTGGACGCCCTCCCAAATATTCAGATACTACAAAACCCAGAGTTTTACGAGAACTTTCGGATACAGGTGCTTCATCATCGCAAATTGTTAAGACGGTTGGACTTGCAATGTGAGCCTAGCCTAGTTAGAAAATGGGCTGCATCATTTAAAAAGTTAAAATATCGAAAAAGTTTGCTAAAACCCAAATCGATGAAACGTCAAATTGAAACTAGACTTAAATTCGCCGAAAATTTCATTCAAAAAGGAAACATTTGGGATCATGTCATCTTCAGCGATGAGAAGAAGTTCTATCTCGATGGATAGATTTCATTATTACTGGCACGATTTCTGAAAGGAAAGAAGAATCACGGCAAGAAGAGCTCAAGGAGGTGGATCTGTTATGATTTGGGCAGCTTTCAAAAAGCAAACTAGGAGCGAAATAGCCTTTGTCAATGATAGAATTACAGCTGTTGATTATCAGGAGTTACTAGATGAACATCTACTGCCTTTTGTAACACTAGCTGAAGGTGAAAAGATCGTTTTTCAGCAGGATAATGCACCCATCCATACCGCTTCGTCGACCAAAAAATGGTTTCATGATTACGGAATCAAGTTATTACCATGGCCAGCGCTGAGTCCCGACCTGAACCCCATAGAAAATTTGTGGGCAATCTTAGCGAGAAAACTCTACGACCAGGAGAAGCCATCCATTGAAAATGTTATTGAACTGAAGAAAAAAAATAATAGAAGCGTGGAACGAGATACCAGATAGCATATTAAATAGTCTTGTTAATAGCGTTCTGAATCGATTATTAGACGTAATAAAAATAAGGGTAAATGGACCAAGTATTGAATAAAAAAACTTACTATAAATGATACTGAGTTTATAATTTTTCACAGATTTTATTTCTATTTCTACGATTTGTTTTTTTCTTTTGTTTTAGCAAGGAATATGATCGTCCTCCTTTCGTCGCTATTAAGTTTCCCTAAAACCAAATTATTCAGGAAAATGGACAGTGATTTAAAATAATCTCCTATTTGAATGATAGACCTAAAAACATGCTTGATTTTATAATTATTCACAGCACTGTATGTGCGGCATGGAGGCACAGCTTTTCGATAACACAGGCTCAAATATTCATTTCATGCCTTCAAGAAACGAAACGACATTACCTAAAGGTGAATGTAACAGAGTGAGCTAGTAGAAGGCAGAAATGACGTGTCACGGATTGTTTGACAAACATACCACTAAAATAGCGAAACAAACAGTGACCTGAGCAATTTAGCATCTTTCGCAGAATAGGCTGGTAGCTGGGTCAAGTTCTGAAGACACTCAGGAAATGCTTTTAGCCTTAAGAAGTCGGCGACAGTTATCCATAAAAAGAGAAAATGGATGCGATCAAACTTATTATTTAATAACGCACATCAAACAAGATGAAGTAGCGTGGAACTGTTGTGTAAAATCGACATAAAATAAAATTTCTTGGTAATACATTAAAATTATAAGTAGAAGACGAGAATGAATAGCTTTAAATACTTTTAAGTTCAGATGTGATGAGGAGTTGATTACTTTTTCCCAACTTAGGCATGCCCAATGCGGGCCTAATCAAAATATTTCACTGCATAAAATTTGAACCAGAGCCGTGTTGTTAAGGTTATATATATATATATATATATAGGTTTATCGCAAATGTGGATTTTCTTGAAAAATATGGCTACTTGTAAACCTTTAGCGAAGTGAAGAGATTGGTAAGTATTATGAAAAAATTTACATCTTTTGTGTTAATTTCGCCAAGAAAGTTGTATGTGCTTAGCAACTGTTTAGGCAAACCTCATCACCGCCTATATTAGGAAGTGTTTAGACAAGCAGCATCACAGCCTAAACTGAGAACTGTTTGGGCCAGCCCATTACTGCCCAAATGAGGAACTGCTTAGGCAAGCGCCATCACAGCCTAAATTAGGAAGTGTTTAAGCAAGACCCATCACTGCCTGATTTGGGTAGTGATGGGGTAATGAGTTACGTTTGGCATTAGGACCTAATGTGAAATCCGCATAAGGCCCTAATGCCAGTTTAGGCACGCCTAATTAGGGTCTAGCGACTGCCCAAATTGAATTTCTACTCGGGTGGTCATCATATTTCAAGAACCTTCTTATCTACTTATTTATTTATTTCTATTTAACAGAAAAATTCCAATAACAAAATAGATAAAATAATAGTACAGTAAAATGAATTGAATAAAAGCACAGCATGCAAATAGCAAGATAAACGTAATAAAAAAATGCATAAACTAGGAGAAAAAATCAGAAAGATTACTGAGAGCTGAGAAGAAGACAGTTGCCAAATCTTTTATAAACTAAATACGAAAGGATGAAGTGTCTAAGCTGAAGGTCATCATGGTTATGAGGTAATCTGCGCATGGGTGAGTGAAAATACACTCAACTACGTGCAAATGGAACATCAAAGATATTCGATGATCTTGTAGAACGCATAACGCGCCTCACAAGAACCTGGTTGACAAGGCGAGTATCGAGCAAACCACGGCAAAGCTTGTAAAGAAAACATTCATCAAGGTAGAATCCAGAAGATAAGCTAGAGTTGAAGAGAAAGGAAAGGGGACACAAATAGAAGTAGCTAATAATTTCACAAAATGATTAGGAATACCATCTCATCGCACACAAATCGCGCAGCTCCAGAGCATTTGAGCCATTGGACTCTAGATGAAGCTTCTTCCAAGATCAACGCTCAAAAGCATAATAAAACGCTGGGCATCGATATTTCAGTAGAGCTCATTAAATATGGTGGCAGTAGTGTTCATCATGCTATTCACAAAGTCATCCAGTACATTTGGCAACAAGAACATACGCCGAAAGAGTGGAGCCAATCAATTATATTCCCTATCCACAAAAAACGTGACAAGCTACAGTACGAAAATTATAGAGGCATATCACTACTTTGTACGGCGTACAAAATATTTTCAAAGATCTTAGAAAATAAAATCAGGTCATACGCCAACAGTATTATTGGAGATCGACCAATTGTTTACAGTCAAGCGGTGATTGAGAAATGCTGGGAGTTCAATATAGACATATACCAAATTTTCGTTGACTTTAAGCAAGCATATGACAGTATTTATCGTAACGTATCTTACCTAATAACGCTTCGCTTTGGTATCCCAGCCAAATTAGTCCGTCTTTCCAAAATGATAATGAGGTCGACAAAAGCCCAAGTCTGAATTGAGATTCCGATATTTGTGCCTTTGATACAAGTATCGAACTAAAGCAGCATTGCAACTTGGCTCTGGAACGCGTCATCCGAAAGCTAGCTGTCGATACAAGAGGCACGTCATTATACATGTAGAGCCAAGTGGTAGCCTATGCGAACGACATCAACATTTTGTCACGGTCACTAACAACTGCCAAATAACTTTTCCTGAAACTCAACAGCGAAGCAAAACTAGTGATCGAACATCCATATGTTGCGGGATATGACGTTTGTCACATGTTGGGAGATAACCTCCAAAGTGCGCGGGCGATTAGGTTGCCGGGATTTCTTTAAATCGATACTCGAACGTCCGCTTGCCTCATTCGAACGTTTCGCTGCAAGTTGATCTTGTTGGGGACCGTGCGTGGTGCAGTGAAAATTAAATTGCCGGAGGGACGCTTTTCATTCAGAACCTGCTGAAGATTGGGGAAATTACAACGAATATCCTATTCCATTGCATTCCAGTGAACAGCTGCTGTCGTTCTTTGTAATGAGGAATTCCACGAGCGTCATTAAACCGTATTTTGCATAAAAATTTGGGTCTTAAGGGTTTTAAAGTTCAGTTAACACAAGAACTCAAGCCGGTCGATCATCAACAACGTCGTGTCTTTGCTGATTGGGTCCTTGAAACGCATGAAAATGATCCGGAATTCCATCGAAAAATTATCTTAAGTGATAAGGCCCATTTCCACCTCGGTAGCTTCGTCAACAAGCAAAATTTTCGCATCTGGGGCTCGGAAAACCCAAGAGCTATTGTTGAAAAGCCTCTCTATCCTCAACGTGTGACTGTTTGGTGCGGTTTATGGTCTGGCGGAATCATTGGACCGTACTTTTTCGAAAATGCCGCTGGAGCAACAGTTACGGTGAATGGATTGCGCTATCGAGAGATGATTGATGATTTTTTCTGGCCGGAATTGGATGGTATTGATCTGGACAACGTTTACTTTCAACAAGAGGCGCTACGTGTCACACAAGCAACGAAACCATTGATCTTTTACGGGAGAAGTTTCCGGACCGTGTTATCTCTCGAAGAGGTGATCACAATTGGCCACCGAGATCTTGTGATTTAACACCTTGCGATTTCTTCCTTTGGGGCCACGTGAAAGAGAAGGTCTACGCCAACTGCCCAGCGCCGATTCAAGACCTCAAAGATGGAATTCGACAGGCTATCGAGGACATAGGGCAGCCACTTGCGATTTGGTTATGGAAAATTTCATGAAAAGGATATGGTCCTGTAAGCGTAGTCGTGGTGGTCATTTGCCTGATGTTGTTTTACACATTAACGGCATACCTTCCTCTTTATAATGAAATAAACATCCCATCATTTATCTTTAAAAAAAAGCCATTTTTCTTTTAATATCAAAATAACACCTCTTATTAGAAAACCCTGTATAAAAAAAATATTCTAAAAGACAATATTTTGTTTTCTCTTGAGGCGAAATACCTTATTTTTATTTGTAGATACGTATTACGGGCGCAACAACATTTTTTAAGTGTACTAATAAAGGACGCAGCACTTATCTGGAATACGTATCTACAAATAGAAGTGAAGATATTCCTTCTTAGGAAAAACAAAATTTTGTCTTCGAAAAGCCGATAGTTCAGAAAAATGTTTTCCAAAAACATAATACTTAATGCAGTGAAATACTTCTGTAATTTCCCTAGTATTTGAAACAAATTTATAATATCCGCAGATTCTCTCTTTTACTGTGATCAAAATTTCAAAAGTAGTTTTCATTTTCATAGAATTTACAAAAACTTCAGATATTTAGAAACTTCTTTGATTTCAGCAGAAGTTCCACGAATAAAACGTAATTAGTCCTTGCAGGAAACTTTTTAGGTTCAGTTGATAGTTTTAGTAAACGTTTGCGAGCATAAAAAAGCCTCTAATTGCTGCCTCGCACTAAAATGTTGGTTCCTTGCTCCCCCCAAAGCTACCCCTTTTGCAAATGATCAACAGAAATAACTCCATCAATACCTGTCGCACAAAACAAGAGAAGGGAAACACAAGATGAAAATGGATTTTCGCTAGAAAGACACTTTCATTACCCTTTCAAATTATGACAGCAATATGAAAGAAACATCAGAATATTTGACGACATGACTTGCACACCTTTGGGCATCTGTTTTTCAACAAGTAAAAGGATATCGTTTTTCATTTGGGAGCCGAGCACGCGGCAATGTGCTCTCTAATTCAATGAGGCTTATAGACGTTTCTCGTAGGAAGAATATTGTCGCCGGAATTCTGTCTCCATAATTTTAGGCCAAGATTTTAAGGTTGTTGCACGCTTGTTTCAGCCTTTGTCGATGTTGTTGCTTGTCCTTTTTTGTGTGGTTCGTGTGGATGGCAGTTTTTTGTTTGCGTTTCCTCTGTAATTAACTTCACATTTGATAGGTTTTTGCCTAGGACAGCAACAAAAAAAAAAACAAACCAGCAACAGCGAAAACAATGGAAGAAAAAGTTCTGAGCTTAATACAGCGGAGATTGGGCAAGGCAAGGATTGGATTGGTTGACTCCCTCAACTCATTCCTTTGAAGCATTTGGTCTTATGTTGGGGAGAGAGAAAATGAAATCCTAACGACGATATCCTGCTGTGAGATAAATGACAATTTTTGATGTTGATGCTGTGTTTGGAGCTTTTTTTCATGTCAATGTCACTGCCACAACCATCTTACATTCGATGTCCTTCAGTTCCGATGTAGGCGATTGCTGACCACGACACACCGAGCCACCGAGAAATTTAGTTTGCTGGTGGCCTAACTAAGCTACCCGGCGTCCTGGCACACCCATGTCGTAACTCTTGTCAGTTTTAGTTATTTTCTTGATATAACACAACGCTCCTGGTTGGATTGAGGAAGGACGATAGAATTCCCCAACGCACCAGGAGTCTGAAATGAGCTTCAGAACGGTGCTGGTTAGAATTAAGAGTAAAATATTTATGAAGAAGGGTTGGCATTAGAAATTATTGCAAATTTCACTTAGCAATGTGGGCCTATTTCCTATGTGAGTGTGATCTTGGTTTGCTGACTATGTTTCCTAATGATTTCATAAATTTCTGAGTTCTTATTTCGACTTGACAATAAAACCTTATCTGCAACAATCGGAGTCACCATTTTCAGTCATAAACAATATCCTCGCATCTTCCTTAAATTTATCTCAATCAAATCGGCAACTCGCTGGAACAATATCTTCGACTAGGAAAAATTAATATCCTTTTAGGCTGCTTGGCAAGAGTGAAGCTCAAGTTAGCGATGAGACAGAGAGGAAGTATAAACAGAAGGAGGACCTCCTGGAACGGGAATAAGAAAAACGAGCTTAAGGGATTTATATTGATTATTCTGGGATTATTTTATAGATTTAATGAGGCCTAGTCTATCTTCATTGAATGGCTGGGCAACGTGGGCGACATATTCGCCCGAAAGTGTAACAACCTCTGAAGAGCATTTGACGAGATTGTTTTTCGAATGAGAATAATTGAATGATTATTTAGGACGAAATATAAAAGTTGCATGCGAACTCGCCATCATCAGGCATCATCCGTTCCGTTCGTGCTGTTCCTCGTTGGAATTAACTCAAGCATTGACTGAGTAAATAAAGGATGGAGGTCGTCGAAGCTGCTTTGATGGAGAACGCAATTGAAAGCCATTAAACGGAAACAACCATGCAAAGTATCTGAAAGCTTATCTAAAGATATTTGCAGATGTTTATCTCATCGGATGCTACTAGAGGGTGTTTACATTAGAAGGGTAATTTTTATTATGAATTAATTTTTCCTGTCCTTTTCAGAAGTTCGAAAAAGAGTAGAAAAGAGAAGTGTAGCGAATTATTTTGCAGGCATTTCGTAGAAAATATTACATTTTCAAGGTTTTTCTAGCTCGCGGAAACTCTTACGAGTGATTTAAAACTGATATCGTAAAAAACAAGACTTGTTACGGTGCGAATACACTTCAAAGAAAGAAATACTTTTAATTTTTCAAAACAGTAAAGAATAAATCTTTTCTTTTCAACCACCTACGCTGGTACATTTTGGAATAATGCTGAATGTTTTCAAATACCAAACATGAATTTAATCTACAGAAAATGTAAATTCTAAAATATATTTGATATTCTTTCATACTTATACACCTAGAAAAAATATTTCTACTGATTCACGATCGTCAGCACGTTAATCAATTTGAAGGCCTTGTCAGCGTAGCATTTCATTCGGTTTTTCTCATTTCAGCACACTTAGTGTGATGTCTGTTACGTAGACGCAAATGGATGGATTTTAAAATCTACTATTACTAAGCGCTAATTGCTTGAGTCAATAATACGGGAATAATATTCGAGGTCGATAGTTCAGTGGACCTTACTGATTATGAAAACAGATATAGAACGCATAGTGAGGAGTATGGCACAAAGTTGAAAATTTTGACTATTTGTATATTTACATTAATTTGTATCTACATTGCTACAGTTTTAAGATCTAGGAAGATTGTGCAAATTGGAAGGAAATACAGAAAAAGAATCGTAAGGAACAGATGGATAAGTATAGTAGGCTTCATGAAAATTTTTTTTATTCATTGAATTGATTTTTTATGCAGAAAGTTTTCCGCTAAATGACATTCTTCAATCGTACAAGTGCATATATGCATATGCGAAAAGATAGATCCTGATGTTTCTTTTGCCTAATCTGAACTATCAATGTAAATGATGGGGTGAAGAAGATAATGCAACACAGAATATAATGGATAGAGTTCCCATCGAGTAATGAATGATTCATAGCTTCGAAAAGAGTACGAATTTCAGCAACTTGATTCTTTTTACGAATACAATCAAACTCCTAAAGTTGATTTTTTTTGGTGGTAGGAAGGTGAATGCCATTTACACACAGAGTGTGGGACTCCGATGATCCCAAGAAGGCGACTAGACTACCCACTAAACACCTCCCCTGTCAACCTGAGAACCTAGCCTGGGACCGTTTGACACATTACTTCGGGCCAGGTCTCGTTTTGTTACGCCGTGAGCCGCCTTCAAGCTGGAGGATTGCTCTTCTAGCGGGAGGAGAGAAGGGAAGAGGAAGTGCCAGACAAGCGATCTCCTAGCCCCAACGCCCTCGGCTGCTGTGAGTTCCTTTTACCTTTTAGGACTGCCCGAACATAGTCCGGGGTGAGCTCTCCCGTCTCCCTGTAGAGGGCCCTTCGCAGCCTGTCCCATTTGTTGGACGCAAAAAATGTGTGGCAGGCATTGTCTTCCTCTTCTGGACAAAGCCGACAATCGGGGGCCCGTGACTTACCAATCTTGTGCAGGTAAGACTGAAAACACCCTTGCCCGCTCAAAAGCTGGATAGGTTTCATTTTGAAGTGCTTGATATCTTAGGATTCCTAGGGTAGTGCTAGGATGTCTGTCTATTGTGTCAAGCAGTTTAAGTGCTTTGTCACGTAGGTGTTTTTCAACGGTTTCCATCCTGAAGTCTTTGTACGAGTATATATCCGTATTTCTTAGATTCCGTGGGATTCCAAAGATCTGTCTGATGGCCTTGTTTAGTATGGATTGTAGTGCCTCTTTGTTGGTACGTGTCATACCACCATACAGTAGCGTCGGTCGTATTATTTGCTTGTACATCATCACACAGTTCTTAAAATTGAGTCTTTTGTCCTTAAAGAGTGGGTTACAATTGGGATGAGCTACAATTGCAATGTCCTCGTTTGATATGTATATGGTCGGTCCAGGAAAGTTTGTTGTCGAATGTCAGTCCTAAGTATTTGGCAGTTCTTGACCAAGCAATATTTTCGTCAACAGTCAGAGTTGCCGGTTGCTGTCGTCTTTTTTTAGTTATAAATAATGCCTGGGTCTTGCCTGTGTTCAACTTAATCTTCCACTTACGAAAGTACTCTAAAGGCATATTTATGGGGAGTTGCAGTTTGGTAGCGATGACTCTTGCTTACTTATATGAGTAAAAAATATAGGTGTAGTCGGCAAATAGGGACTTGTGAACGTTCAATGGCAGTTGAGGTAAGTAATAAGATACTGTATAATATTGGGGAGATGGGAGATTCTTGCGGGATTCCAGCTTGAATTTGACGCTGGCTTGAGAGATGGTTGTCGATTTTGACACAAAATGATCCCCCTTTTAGGAAGGAGCCAATGATGTGGATGAGCTGCAGTGGCAATTGGAATTCATGCATTTTGCAATTAAGTTCTGCATGCCAGACTTTATCAAAGGCTTTGGCTATATCAAACATAACTAAATCCGGTGACTTCCTTCGGTTTCGCTCTATTCTAATATGTTTGACCACCCTATTAAGCTGGAGTTCTGTGGAATGTGTCGGTCTGAAGCCCAATCATTCCTCTGGAACTACTCTACTATTTTCGAGAGAGAAGATAATTGGCTAATAGGTCGCTAGTTTTGTGGAAACATGAGATTTTTACCAGGTTTTGGAAGGACAATAATAAATGTCGATTTCCATATTTTGGGGTATTTTCACAAGCGGAAAATCGCGTTTATAGTCATTTTCAACCACTTTGGGGATGTTATCCGGTAGCCATTTCACCATGGTGTTTGGCATTAAATCAAATCCTGGCGATTTCCGTCTGTTTAGTGCTCGTATGATTCTTTTAGCTCTTGAAGACAAGTGCTGTGTATTTGGGGAGAAGATGCAATGTCTGTTCTCATGAGCCTGTTGGTCAATCGATTGACATTATCTTCATGTTCGTCAAGGCCCTCCTCATCAAATGAATTTTCACAGGACTGCTGTTCCAGTCTATCTGCAACGGCCGCCGCCTTACCAGAACTGCCGAATTTAATAACTTAAGGGCCAAGAATTGGTGGTATTTGTAGAAGTAGAACATATTTGGATATCTTCCAGAAACCGTCGCACACAGGCTCCAGGCTTTGCAAGAAGCTTTCCTACTGTTCATTGCGGAATTTTGATATCCGGTCATGAATTTTATTTGTCATTTGATTTGCTTCCTGAACACTTGTGTTCTTAGCTCATCTCCAAACTCGATTCCTCCTCCTTATTAATTCCTTGATGTCTTCAGGGAGTTAATAGGAATTTGATATCTTTGTCAGAGTTGTGACTATATAGTCCTCTTTTGCCTGTGATTTCAGTTTTCAGCATCGTTGGCTGTTTTAGGTGTTTGAGTAATGGTTTCTTTAGCCAGTGCGATGTGGAAAGCTTGCCAATCAGTTTTGTTCTTTACTTGTAGGGGTTTGTCTATGTTTATACCTCCTATTAAGAAGAGCGGTTTGTGACCAGCTAAAAGTTCGTCCAGGACTTCGTACATGCGGACATCGTGTTCAAAGGCACGTGATATATCGACATCGAAAAGATAACCATTTCAGTAGTCGTAATGTGTTAGCTCGTTTGGGGATATGCAGGCTTAGTGGATTATCTGTGATGAACTGATTTAACTCAGTGCCAGCACGGTTGCTCCTCACAGCTCCCCAACCTCGGTGATAGGCACTGAAGTCTCCAGCAAGGAGTATGGGACTCTGAAAGTACAGAAGTTTTTAAATATCTTCAATGAACGTAGGCACATGTGGGGGCTACGCATCGAGACAGATGATCCTACGTCTGAGTTTATTTTCTGCTATTGGCAGCAGAAAATAAACTCACCAAATTCGAGATTAAGAGAGTTAATGCTGATAAACTGACAATTAGAACGCAATCTCTGACCGATTTCAAATCAGCTAAAAATGCACTGAATTTTGGGGAGGTTCCGCACTTCACCTATACCCCAAAAAGTGAGAAAAGTCAGACCTTCTTGTTGAAGGGCTTGAAGTGCGGAGAAGATACCGTCGATCTTCTTCAGGTGCTCAAGGAAGTTGCACCGGAAATAAAATTTATATCCATTAAAACCTTCGCGACAAGAAGATCGACTTTAGAAAACAAGAATCTACCACTTTACTTGGTATAGATTTCAAAAAAGAGCAGTCCAAGTGTTCTTCAACAAGTTAGGTACTTGAACTTCCGAGTGAAGAGGTGGGAACAGTCAACGTTTCCGACTCAAATCAAGCCTGAACGGCCAATCAATTCTTCATTTCAATGAAACATTAACATCTGACCTCATACCGAGCTTGAATCTTATTGATAATTTTGCCAGCTATGAAGACTTATGTTTCATATTTGACAAGATAAACAACAAGAAATCATGTGGTACTGATGGTATCCTAAATATAGTTCTCCGACATTTGCCTGAGGTTGCTATTAGGAATTATTGCATATTGCCCAACAACATGTTGAGCAATTCATACTTCCCAAATCAGTGGAAAAGGACAAGGTACTTCCGATCTTGAAGAAAGGCAAAGAATCTTTGAGCCTTAAAACTATCGCCCAATCAGCTTGCTACCTAACATCAGCAAGGTGCTTGAAGTGATACTAAGTAAAGCATTAAACGCCCACATTGAGAAATATGAGTTGATGCCGAATTGCTAATTTGGTTTTCGTGCCAGGCATTCGACCATACATGCGATAACGAAAGTAACCTCATACATCTGTTGGAAACTAAATGATAGAGAATGTGTTAGAGCGTGTCTCATTGATATAGAGAAAGCCTTCGATACGGTGTGGTTAGATGGACTAATTTTTAAACTCCATCAGGACAGGTTCCCCAGACACCTTGTCGCAATATTTTATATCGGAAGTCATTTGTTGTAACTGCTGGGAATCTGACGACAATGCGCGAATTCCAGGTCTTGAATGGTCTACAGTAAGGAACAGTTACTGCGCCTCTGCTTTTCGCGATATTCATTCAACAGCTATTGAACGGCTGTGATTTTAACGTTTCGCCCACTTGATCATTGGTAGCGTTTGCTGATGATCTGATCATCTTTACGCCAGACCGAAAAGCTACAATAGTTCAGAGCAATCTTCAAAACATGCTCAATGATGTGCAGCTGTACACAGACAATTGGTGAACGAAAATCAATGCGCAGAACTGCGAAACAATTTTGTTTTGGACAACGCTGCAGGGGGCTAGTCAAGACCAGAAACGTAATTGGAAGGGGTTCCACATGATTACTGGCGAGGGTAGGTCAGAACGGGTTCCACATAAACCCTGTGTTCGATACCTCGGTGTTCATTTCGATCAGTATCTGAACTATACCGAACATGTCAAAATTATACTCAGTAAGCCACAAACAGTAATCCTGGCCCTTCGACGACTCTTTCATTCCAGATACATTGATCAAAAGGTCAAAGTTATCTGTTACAAGACCCTACTTAGACCAGTTTTGACATATGGATGCCAGATCTGGTACAACCAGAGTGCTAGTACAATGGAAAGATTAAGAGTTTTCGTGCATGTACTGGTTTGTACAGAAAGCCTGAGACGGATTGGAAGCATTATATATCGAATAGAAAAATTTATCAAACTGCTAAAATGACGAGAGTCGATATCTTTATAGTGAAACTTCTTCGGAATCATATCGCAAGATCTATGACTGTGAGCGGAAATCCCCGAATCTCGCAGCCGTTTCACCCAACAGACGTGTACTCGTATATTCTGACTTGCCTTGCTGCTGGTATCGTTCCTCCAGAGAATCATCCGTGTATTTGGACATGAATTGATATGTTTTTGATTCTGACGGTGTCCCAATTATACAAGTATACCACATATTTAGACGGGCCACCGATGAGACGATAAAATATCCTCCGAATTTGAGTTCACGAGACCAACAATTCCAATGGAGATACTCATTTGCTAGATTCGTTGAGGGTGGTCGAGCTGCGACGGAGCAATCTAGGTATTGGTGGCTGAATGACAATGTCTAAATTATTCGTGTTTGTTTTCTGTTTTTGTGCTTGTCGTTTTTTAGTTTTTGAGTACAGCTCATTATTGCTACATTTAATGTTGTTGTATATTTGTGTTAAAAATTTGGGATGAATTGCATTACAAGATAAAGTTTTTTGATTGAATTGGATCAGAATTAGGTTATGATATATGTGGTTTTCCAATAAGAGGTGTTATTTTGAATAGATCTTGTGATTTAACACCTTGCGACTTCTTCCTTTAGGGCCACGTGAAAGAGAAGGTCTATGCCAACAACCCAGCGTCGATTCAAGACCTTGAAGATGGAATTCGTGAGGCTATCGAGGACATAGGGCAGCCACTTTGCGATTTGATTATGGAAAATTTCATGAAAAGGATATGGTCCTGTAAGCGTGGTCGTGGCGGTCATTTGCCTGTTATTTTCCACTACGGCATACGTTCCTCTTTATAATGAAATAAACATCCGACCATTTATATTATAAAATGACATTTTTCTTTTAATATCAAAATAACACCTCTTACAAGGAGCCAAAGTGCCGAATGGAAGGCCCCAGACGAGCCACCACCCAAAAAATCGCGTTTGGATAAGTCAAAAATCAAGTCGCTGCTCACTTGTTTTTACGATTCCAAGGGAATTGCACACTAGGAGTTCGTGCCAACGGGCCAAAACGTCAATGCAATTTTCTATCTTGGCGTTTTGAAGCGTTTGTTGCATCGCATTCGTCGAATTCGGCCTGAATACCACGAAGGAGGAAGCTGGCGCCTATTGCATGATAATGCATCATCTGATCGATCCACTCTTGTGACTGATTATTTGACTGGCATTTTAACCATCAATCACTCACCGTATCCGCCTGATATGGCTCCCTGTGACTTCTACCTATCCGGAAAATTGCATTTGGCCATGAAAGGAAAACGCTTGGCGTCTGTAGAGGACATCCAAAAGGCTTGCTACCGACATCGTGAAGGACATTCCGGTCAATGACCTGAAACACTCTTTCGAAAAGCTTTTGGATCGCGCAAAACAGTCTATCGACGCCGGAGGAGACTATTTTGAAGTGATAAACTCGAATTTATCAAAACAAAGCTGTCCTGTCGTTTCTATTTTAGCTCAGTCTCGTTTATTTTTGAACGCACCTTTTTTTTTTTTTCTTTTTTGTTGTAGGGAGGTGAAGGCATTTACGCCCGCCGAGTCTGGTAGTGTGGGGCTCCCATGGAGGATACCCTTGGACTACCCTCTAAACACCTCCCCTGTCAATCTGAGAACCTAGCCTGGAACCGTTTGACACATTACTTCGGGCCAGGTCTCGTTTTGTTACGCCGTGGGGCGCCTTCAAGCTGGGGAGTCCCTTTCCTAGCGGGAGGGGAGAGGGGAAGAGGAAATGCCAGAAGAGCGATCCCCCAGCCCCAGCACCTCCAGCTGCTGTGAGTCCCTTTTATCTTTTAGGACTGCCCGAGTATAATGTGCCACCTGGTTCCATTTGTCAACCGATTCGAGCATCACCGCAACTATATTATCCGGGGTGAGCTCTCCCGTCTCCCTGTAGAGTTCCCTTCGCAGCCTGGCCCATTTGGTACACGCAAAATATGTGTGACAGGCATTGTCCTCCTCTCCTGGGCAAAACCGACAATCGGGAGACCGTGACTTGCCGATCTTGTGCAGGTAAGACTGAAAACACCCGTGCCCGCTCAAAAGCTGGGTCAGATAGAAGTCAGTCTCACCATGCCTTCGATTTAGCCACGGTCTCACATCCGGGATGAGGCGCGCAGTCCACCTTCCCTTCGTGCAATTCCTCCAAGACTGCTGCCAATCGTTGAGCGAGCGTTGTCTCTCCTCGCGGACAACTGTCTCCCTCGCATCCTCGTTTCGGCGCAGGTAAATAGCGCGGCGCTCTCTAGCAAGGAGGGCGACAGGTATCACGCCTGCAATCACTCTCACCGCCGAGTCGGAGACTGTTGGATACGAAGATGCAATTCTCAGTGCTCCTCTTCTCTGTACCTGTGCCAATCGTTTTCGGTATACCTCCTTGCTGAGAGCGTCGCCCCATACCTCTGCTCCGTACAGTAGCACTGACCCTACAGCACTCATCAAGAGGCGTCTTCTTGATGGGCTGGGTCCCCCTACGTTGCCCATAAGTCGACTCAGGGCCGATATTCCCGAAGCTGCCTTCTCAGCCGTTGCCCTGATTTGCTCAGAGAAACTCATCTTCGAGTCGATCAGTAGCCCCAGGTACTTCACCGCTGGCTTCGATTCGACCTGTATATCTCCAATACTGATCATCCTTACTCTAGGGATTCTCTTTTTTGTCAAGATGACCACTTCGGTTTTCTCCAGTGCTAAACTGAGCCCGCGAGCAGTCATCCAGTCCCTCACTCGGCGCATTAGCATACCTAGCCTAAGTTGCGCTTGTTCAACGGTGCGTCCGGCGACCAGAGCCGCAACATCATCCGCATAGCCGACCAAGCGCGACTCATCTGGCATCTCAAGTCTCAGTAGCCCGTCGTAAGACACGTTCCACAGGTCCGGACCAAGGATAGATCCCTGGGCAACACCCAATGTAATTTCCATCCTTCGTTGGCCCTGTGTCGTGTCGTAGAGCAGGCTTCGGTCCTTAAGGTAGTTCCTCAAAAGCCGCATTAGATATTCTGGGACTTGAAAAGAGTTTTCCAGCGTATCCAGAATGTTCACCCATCTAGCGGAGTTGAAGGCATTCCTGACGTCGAGTGTCACCAACAGGACGATCCGTCGCTTGGTGCGACTATATGCCTCCGCCTTTTGGACCGCGTTCACCACCTCTGCAATCGCATCAATGGTAGAACGTCCTGCTCTAAAGCCGTACTGCCGAGGGATAGGTCCCCAGCAGCACGAATCGCGTCAGTGAGTCTTCCCTTGATGAGTTTCTCTAGCACTTTCCCAGCCGTGTCTAGCATGCATAACGGGCGGTATGCAGACGGCGATTCGGGATTTCCCTTCCCCTTGCTGACCAGCACGAGCCTCGCCACCTTCCATCGTACCGGGAAAACCCCGTCCCGTAGGCAAGCGTTGAATGTGCTGAGCAGCAAGTCAGGACAATGGTGATAGACGAGCTGCAAAACCTCAGCTGGAACACCATCTGGACCTGGAGCCTTCCTCGCTTTCAGGGAGAGGACTGCCTCCTCCAGTTCCAGCTGTGTGAAGAGTGGGCACTCGACCGCTGTTTCACCACGGACAGCGTCAACACGGGCCGGGTGGGCGGGGAAGAGTCCCCGCACTATCGCGTCCATCTTTTCCGCGTCATGTATACAAGGCTTCCTTAGGGCACCAAGTTTCCCCATGACCAGCTTGTAGCCAAGGCCCCACGGATCCCTATTTACATCATCCACGAGGTCTTGCCAGCATCGGGCCTTGCTCTTGTTAATAAGCCTGCGAAGATATTTCCTGCCGGACCTGTATGCTGCTAGCCTAGTGTCTGCCTCCTCCCGTGTTCACGCCCGCTGGGCCTCTCGCCGAAGTTTGTGACACTCGCTTCTTAGTTCGGCGATCTCGTTTGACCACCAGTATACTGGAGGCTTACCGTGTCGGGGTCTCCGACGGGGCATGGAAGACTCGCAAGCAGCTATGATGGTACTCATAGTTGAGTTCACCAAGTCCTTGGCTGTGGGCCCTCCACTCCCTGGCGGAGCTCCCAGCAACGGTGCGCCTGCCATAAGCGCGTCAGCGAACCTCTCAACGTCCATCCTCCCAGTCCTCCATCCGAGGATTGAAGTTTGGGCATATGCACGCAGAGTGGCACCGTCGTGAATCTCAACAGCTATATACTGGTGATCACTAGCCGAGTAGTCCTCTAGTACTCGCCAGTTGTGTACTCTAGGTACCAGGGACTCCGAAGCGAGTGTCACATCGAGTATGGTTCCTACGCAACCCCAGCGGCGGAAAGTAGGGGTGTTACCAGTATTTAGGACAAAAAGCGCTGTTCTGGCCGCCATTTCCAAGATTTGCTTTCCCCTTGGGTCGGATTGTGGCATACCCCATTCAATGGCTCTAGCGTTGAAGTCTCCCCCGACCAGCATGTGGCCCTCTGTGTTCGAGACAGCGTCCTCCAGGGCATCGAGTTTCGTTCGAAAAGATGGCATTGCCTCGTTAGGCGTCAGATAAACACTGAAATATGTTATCCCTGAACACCGCACCCACACAAAACCATCCCCGCGTCCATGGCCCTGCACCTGAAGGCGGGCGCTGTCTCGAACCCAGATGGCCGAGGTACCAGATTCGTCAGGGTACCACGCTTGCGAGTCCTTGTTATGATGTTGCTCGCTCAGCAACAGCAAGTCAGCTTTCTTATCCCTCGCAAACTGCTCAAGTAGGTCCTGGGCGTTTGTGCTTCGGTGCAAATTGACCTGCAGGATACGGATCATTTGAGTATCGATTTGGCTTTAGTTAGGGCCTCCTTGAAAACCCAGCATCTCCCTGTCCCCGGTTCATGTTTGAGGTCGCCGGGTGCTAGCTTAGCATCCTTGCAAAGAATGCATTTTGCCTCGTTCGTGCACTCTTTCCTTTTGTGCCCCGTTTCACCACATTTGTAGCACAGAGATCTCCTGTCGGGTCCCCTACAGCCATACGCGGTGTGTCCGTATTCGAGGCATCTGAAGCAGCGGATAGGGATCGCTCTTCTCCGTATCCTGCAGATCACCCAACCTATCTTAATTTTGCCCTTCGCCAGGATTTGCTGGGCGTCTTTATCAGCTAGTTCGACAATAGCCATGCGTTGCCCCCTTGTGTTTTCACGTGTCAATCTTGCCTTGACTTCACTTAAGCTGGGGAACTCCCTCCTGATGGCATCCTCTACTTCAGCTTTGTCCGTGACGCAGTCGAGGTCCCTGATTTCCAGGGTGGCCATTGGTTCGAGCGAGGCAACCGTTGCCGCATCTCCAAGAACGCAGCTTGTATTAGGTGTCAGATCACAGTTGTGTTGAAATTATAAATAATTTTTGAAAAGTGTTGGTTGGTTTTTTCTCCTTTTTTCAATTGAATCAAAACATATGTAACAATTTTAATTAATTTGAATTTGCTATTCATTGAATGTGTTTCATTGATGCAGTATAAACTTAGAGAGCCACTAAGTTTTCGTAGTTTTATTGTTTGGAATTCTTTATATTCTTTTAAAATTTATAACGATTAGTATTGAATAAAGCGCTTTTTACTTTAGCTTATGTAAGTGTGAGACAGGTTAATTTTTAACTAGCTTACAGAGCTAAAGGAGGTCTTGGTTGTTGCTTAAGCACGGTAATTTGGTGATTTCCAATTTAAAGCTTTAATGTTGTCTCCTAGATTTCCCAAGCTAATAGAAGACATTATATACAGTAAATTTAGGCTTTAGCATTTTAGCTTGACCACTTTAAGCTATGACTACATCCTTCATGAAATCGGAACCCACATTTTGGCAGTCTGTAGCCTTATTTTTCGAAATATTTTCTAATTGAATTTGAGAATTTTGTTTAAGATATCATGTTTAGATAAGTTTTTAAATTTTTGCATAGAAAGATCGACTCACCATAGCATTTAAAATTTTGAACAAACTCTTACCTGGAAAGGATGAAAAAAAGCAATATTAATAAATTAATATAAATAATAAAATACATCAGTAATTAGATTAAGACTATTTCTATAATTTTAAATCAATGTATTCTTACAAACTATGTAGGCATGTTTTAAATTCTCAGATTGCCTCTAATTTTCTGCTGATTCCATTTAAGAAAATATTTTCTATGTCTTCACTTTAAGCTTATTCACATCCATAATTTAATATCTTGTTAATTCATTCTATTTTATGTCTTCCATTCAACTGCCAATTAAACTCGACCACTTACACATTCACATTCAGAGGCAAAACAAAACGCAACCAACCAGTTGTAGAAAATCTTCATTTTCTGCGAAAAAAGCGTAATTTTACTTTTACTATGGGAACGGGTAATTAGTTCTTCTTCTTTACTGCCAACCACACGAAAAAGACACGATAATCAACCTCTGAGACAGCAAAAAACTTCCCAACCAACAATTCCTAGTCAAAGTCATTTGACTATGACTGACTACAATTGCTTTTATAATTTTATTATTTTGTTAGAACCGAAGTCCCCGGATATGATAACACAAGTCAAGTGAGCGCTGATGGAAAGCGACAAAACAAAGGTTGGCCATGTGAAGAAGTACTGCAAGGAAAATAAATTGAGATGGCGTTTAACTGGGATCGTGGTAGTCGCTCCAAGACAATTTTTTTGTGTTGCTGTCACTTGACGAAAAGAAAGATGACGCCTGGCTTAAAAAATTCTAGAGCCTAATGAAAACCTTGCGATATTTTCACAGTAATCATTCGCTTGTTGGCTTTTTGCTGCGTCCATGATATATGTTCCCCAGGAAACCTAACAAACAGCCAGGCAGAAGCTAGCCAAAGAATAATTACACGCCTAGAACCTAGACGAGAAGAATGAAGCCAACCATTAAGTTTATGCAGAAGATGAAGAAGTTGTTAAACAGGAAAGATGTTAAACGCGAGATAGAGACCAAATTCCTAGCACTCAGGGCAAAGTTAAACGAAACCCAAGGAGGAAAAAAATTGAAGAAAACAGAAAGAAGAAATTATGAAAACCACAAACACTAATGTTGTCGTTTGGCTTCTGGTCTTAATTGGAATTAACTGAGCGAAAACAGAAATTATATTCATGTAAAAGCAAAACGAAACGAAAGGAGCATTTACACCACTTAAGATGGTACACACCACTCACCACTTTGGCAACGATAGTGTTGAGCAGAAATTTTCGTGCTAAGCTAAGTTCAACCAGGCCAGCCAACCACACAGGACCTACGGAGAACACGAAAGTTTCCGGCCATTAAAGGCTGACGTTGGTAGAAATTATGGTTGTTTATATGAAAGTGTTTCCATGCTCTTTGCCTTCGGTGACAAATGGAAATTGATGGTCATGTTGACTATGTTGTTCTAGCCTCTTGCCTGTGGGCTGTATGTATGTTTCTCTGCTTACAGGTTGTAGGTTTAGTGAAAAGTGTTTTAATGAGACGAAAATATAGAGATCCTAAGTTGCTGGCATCTACAGGATATTATAATGAGGTATATTGGTTAACATCTGGATAAAGCGGTGGAAGTTGCTGGAATTCATTTTCATGCTGGGCGATCAGAGTTCTATGCAAGATGGCTTATTCATGATTAGGAGAGAGTCAATGGAAGTTTTGAATTGTTCAAAAAGACAATCTGGTTTACAGGTGAATGGCATAAAATTATTCAAAATAGGTTGATGACGAAAGCCAAGCAGCAATAATGTTGAATTTAAGGCTGGCTAGGCTAATAAATGGCTGGAAAAAAATATTTATCAAAATGTTAAGAAAAATCAATAACAGTAATTTATGAAAAACAATTTTTCCAAAACGAAAAAAATCCGCTATTTTATGATTAAAACTTTTTCTTGAAGGATGCACACGAAACACTCGTGTCTGCAAAAAAAAAAAATTAATTAAAATAATGAGCATTTTTTTTTAATTTTTTATTCGTTATTTCTAGGTGCTAAAACGGCTAAGTAAATTTTGTGTTCAATTAAAATAATTAAAAATTCTATTCTCTTGTTTGACTGTCTTGAGATACCTTTTTGCTGTCTTATGAACAATTCACCGAATGATGAGTCTATCATGGGTACTGTTTTAAACGCGGTTCTCTAAGTGAACACACGATCAAGCGCGAAATAAGCGTGCCACGATTTGGTGTACACTCTCTCAGGAAAAAACATTATTTATACCTTTATTCTCATATGACTACACGGATAGAATCAAATTACAGTAAAATTACCTATCTTGACTTGGGTGATTTTTGTTCATTCAAACTATGAATATCATGAATAATTTAAGCTCAAAATCATCCAGAACTATCGGCAAATTATATGAGATGAAGCTAGACCAAATGTACAACAAAATTGCGTAAATTATTCTAAGCTGTTAAAGAAATCTATATGCATAACAACTACTGCAACTGCATGGTGCAACGGTATTATTTTAGACATATGATCAGTGATATGTGAGTTTATTTCAGTTACCTCACCGCAAAGTTTAGTTGGTATCGGGACTAACCCAAAGAGTTCATGCCCGCCTGAGACCTTTGTTACACGATTTGTAGCTCAAAGTAATGCTGATACCGAATTGATAAGAAATGTAGGCTCACTAGGATCTACATCTACTAGCCGGGCCCCCCCCCCCCGCTACAGATATTTCTCTCGAGATTAGAATATAACACGCCAGTCGAAGACATCATCGCTCATATACACACTGAACTCTAGTCCTGAGTTGCTCCAGTGCACCAAACTTACGCCTGATGGAAAGACGAACAGATTGATTGCGTCTTTTAAAATTACTGTTCCAGCTAACCTAAGTATCTTGCTTATTAAGAAATTTTGGCCTCCTGGCGTATTCGTCAAAAAGTTCTCTCCGATTCGTAAGCGGAACCATCCTGCGTCCTTTCGCCCCAGAAGAAACATATCTTAGGCCTCGTAATTCATTCTTAACATGCTATTAATAAAATGTTCGTAGCCTGAGGACTAAGACTTCTGAACTTCGCATTCCTTCCATCCTTTTTCCGTATAATATCATCTGTCTAACGGAAACATGGCTGACATATGACATTAGTAATAGTGAGCTACTCCCGAACCACTTTATCAATCTTCCGCAGAGATAAAGACCGTAATGCTACTGGTAAGTCTGACGGTTGAGGCGTTCTAGTGGGTATACATGTTTTCCTTACTAGCAAATACTGTAATGATTTCACTCCATCTTCACCTGTTGAGTGTGAAATTGTACTAGTCTCTCTATCTGACGCTCTTTCCTTCCTCGTATTATCTGTCTGTATTCCTTGTAACAGTCTTGCTATTATTTACGAGCAATTCTTCGCAGAATTCTCGAGCTACACTAATGCTCGTTTCCCTTCTACCTATTGGTCTGTGGTGACTTCGATTTGCCCTCTATTCTTTTTCTTTTGTGGTAGGGAGGTGAATGCTATTTATGCACAGAGTGTGGGACTCCCATGCGCGACTGGACTACCCACTAAACACCTCCCCTGTCAACCTGAGAACCCAGCCTGGAACCGTTTGACACATTACTTCGGGCCAGGTCTCGTTTTGTTACGCCGTGGGGCGCCTTCAAGCTGGGGAGTCCCTTTCCTAGCGGGAGGGGAGAGGGGAAGAGGAATTGCCAGACAAGCGATCCCCCAGCCCCAGCGCCCCCGACTGCTGTGAGTCCCTTTTATATTTTAGGACTGCCCGAGCATAATGTGCCACCTGGTTCCATTTGTCAACCGATTCGAGCATCACCGCAACTATATTATCCGGGGTGAGCTCTCCCGTCTCCCTGTAGAGTTCCTTTCGCACCCTGATCCATTTTGTACACGCAAAAAATGTGTGACAGGCGTTGTCCTCCTCTCCTGGGCAAAACCGACAATCGGGAGACCGTGACTTACCGATCTTGTGCAGGTAAGACTGAAAACACCCGTGCCCGCTCAAAAGCTGGAATGATTTGTATATCTCCATAGTTTCTGGCGGTAGCGTGTCTTTTGCTCTTTCTTCTTTTATTTCCCTCTGTTCTTTCACCCGATACAACACTTTCCCTGCTTGAACTTGTTCCTTCTAACTTGTCACCTTCTTCTCTGTCCGCGTGGGTGGCCCTCTCATCTTTTGTCAAATCTGATCCCCACCATACATCGCTCTCTATTGAGCTTGCTATCACATCTTCTCGTTCTTTGAAGAATTCCGCTCCGGCTTCAATTTTTTAAAAGCCGATTAATCGAGCATGGAAGATAGCCTTAATGCCGTGAATTGGTATTCCTTCATCAGCAATCTCCACACTGAAGATTGTGTTGATAAGCTCTATATGTTTCTTTCGTCCTTAATCTCGCAATTTACTACTGTGTGTCCAGCAAGAAGACCTAAAGATGATCCTTGATTTAATTCAGATGTTGCCATTGCAATTAAAGCTGTCCTCAGAAAATCCTTATCCAGTGGTCTTCCAATTGACCTCGTTAAATTCAAAGAGCGTCGTGCCGCGGCCAAGAAAATTGCCACACCTGCACTTTATGCATATGTTAACCACATTGAAACAACGTTAATGTCGAATCAAACTCGTACGTTCTGGTCGTACTGTTATGCTATATAGAAATGTCGTCAATCGTTTAAGCATTCACACTCCGCCAAGTGTATACGGTCAAGCGCATACGCCCATTGTCATCAAAACATGTACTTGTCGACCAACGGCAAGCGAAAAGTCTTCATAATTCGCTTTACATAAGCCATAACATTAGCGACGACAACGACCATGTACATGAGAAGCTTCGGGGTGTGCTTCCAGCGGAGTGACACTGTGAAGAGAACAGAAAAGCTAAACAAAAGCTTTTCCTCGCCTGATTTCTCCAATTCGCCGCAAAGTTTCACCATGCGGGCAAGTGAGACGGAGCGCGGAGGAAGAAGCTGTCGTGGAACGAGAGCGCACGTTTCAACTACTCAGCGAATTTAGGGCGAATTGAGGCCGCAGAATCGTTTAAAAGCAATTGATCGAGCGAGAAACGGCAAGTAGTGATAACAGCAGTAAGGGAATTGTTTGAGTAGTGTATTCGCCGCAAAGTCAACAGTAAAGCAGTTGTTCGAGCCAGTCAGTGTAATCCGTTCATATAGTTCCGGTGCAACTGCAGAATATCTTCGCTTCGGTTAGATGGTGAGGTGTAGGCTTGAGCCGCGAACCTCATTCGGCTTGGGGGCGTTTTACGCTGTGTAGCCACCATCAACTAACTTTACTTTCTTCCAGGCATCCTCCGTCCGTGAAGTCACAGTATGGATAGATGTTAAAATAATTAAAGAAGTGTAAAAGTAATTAATTTAAAATATCAACATAAAATAAAACTAAATTCTTTAAACATGTAACTCTCGTCTTTTTGTTGATTTAGTTTAGATGAAAGGAGTAGCAGGTAAGTGGTGGTACAGTGAGTTCTTTCCCCGGGAGCATTGATGTTGTATATAGGATACGCATCAAGTTGAGCTCCCAGTTCTTACCAGTATACATAGGGTATACTGGTTTGTAACAGTACGTAAAATATTTAAGGACCTCTCATCATGCCCCTGATAGTTTTAGTCTGGATGGCGTGATATCGTCTTCTCCTCAAGAATCTTGTGAACTAATTTTTCTAACTTTTTCGGCAGGGCTAAGCATTCCTCTTCCTTCAACCAATCTTCTTGTTCTTTTTCCTCTACTAATTTTTGTACAAACCCCTTGCAGGTTGAGCAACTCTTAAATAATCTTGACAACAATATCAATGTGGGCCCTGATGGCATTCCATATTTTCTAGCAAATCTTTATCTTCTTCACTTTGTGTTCCCCTTTCAATTATTTTTAATTTGAGCTTATCCTGTGGGGTTTTCCCCTCGCAATGGAAAATTGCCCACATTTTTTCTATCTTCTATCTGGTCATCGTAATATCGTCTCAAAGTATCGTCTCATTGTCCTTGTTTTGGTAAAATTCTTGAAAAGATAGTTGTTGATGTGCTGTATCCACTTGTCCTCCCATCTTTAACAGACCAACAGCATGGTTTTTTCAGAAGCAGATCTACCCTTACAAATTTACCTTCTTTTACCCATCATATTGCAGCTGTCCTCGATCAACAACAACAAGTGGACGTTATTTCTACGGATTTTTCTAAAGTCTTTGATTCAGTGATCACTCTCTCCTATTTGAGAAACTTTTAGGGTTCAATGTCCCTAGTTGCCTCTATTCCTGGCTTCTTTCCTATGTCAATCGTCAATGTGCAGTCACTTTTAACTCTTGCTTCTCTTCTTCTTTTCACCTTTCGGGAGTTCCGAAAGCTTCAATACTTGGCCCCATACTATTTTTACTTTTTGCCAATGATCTAGCTTCTGTTATCACACCCCTCTGTCTCCTTTATGCTGATGACTTCAAGATTTTTCGAGTTATTGATTCCCTGCTAGACGTGGATATCCTTCAAACCGATCTTCAGCGTCTTAGTGACTAGTGTGAATCAAACAATCTCTCCTTAAATGTTTCCAAATGCCTTCAGATGACATTCTCCTGTAAAAAATCTCCTCTTCTCTCAACGTGTAGGCTTGTTGATATCCTTTTGAGCAATTTCACCTCGTTTAAGGATCTTGGTGCGCTTTTCGATTTTAAACTGAAATATGATCTCAACATTGCTCTAATTATTAAGAAAACCTCTCGCTTAGCTGGATTTATTTTACAATCCGCTTCGTCGTTCAGGAAATTGATCAATTTTTTAAGAGCAGATGCCTACGCTCAACGAGAATGTAGCTCTCGCTGTCAGGCTATCAGCAAAATATTCCAAGAATGTATTTCGTACGCTGAAAGACCCCCGACAAAAAACCAAAATATAAACTTACTGATATATTTTGGATGGCCACTGACGACCCGATGAACCAACTGCTCGCTGCGATCAAGAAAGCAAAAGGTAATACTCGTATATTTCATTTGACTAGTATAATGGAAGGATTGCAAGTATAAACTTTTTTGTGGTTGGGTGATGACATCGAAGACCTGGAAAGCCTGACGTGCTTCAAATCTGGTTTTGGTTCAGCATCCTTGCAAAGGATACGGTGTTTCTACTTCATTTTCTTTTAAGGCATATTTCGAAAAATTTGGAGCGTAGAAAACACTATCGTGTCCTTTTCATCCCTGTGCGTAATGGCCATAACTATGGCACTGAGAGCGGGTATGGGCGTTTTCAGGCTAACCTGCACAAGACTGGTAAGTCACAATCCCCCCGATTGTCGGTTTTGCCCAGGAGAGAAAGATGATCCCTGCCACACATTTTTTGCGTGCACAAAATCGGACAGGCTGCCACGGGACTTCTACAGGGAGACAGGAGAATGTAATGATTTTCCCCGGATAATGAAATCGCGGTGATGCTCGAATCGGTTGGAACCATGTGCCATATTATGTTTGGGCAGTCCTTAAAGATATAAGGGACTCACAGCAGCCTGGGGCTGGGGGATCGCTTGTCAGGCACTTTCTCTTCCCCTCTCCCCTCCAGCTAGGAGAGGGATCCTCCGGCTTGAAGGTGCCTCATAGCGTGAAAAAACGAAACCTGGGCCAAAGTAATGTGTCAAATGGTTCCAGGGTGGGTCCTCGGGTTGACAAAAAAATTCAAGTTGGGTAGACAGAACTACGTTCATGTCAGAAAGGTTTCGTACTTAACCTACAATGTGCAGATATGTATTGTCGAATGAATTAATTCCAGAAAAACTTTCATGACACGCAAAAAACATATATTCTTGCTATAAAAGAACTACATCTTAACCAGCCAACATCTCCGAGGCATACTTTCCACTAAATTTTCAGCGTATTCGAGGGGAAGCGCCTTCCAAATGATTCGAATTTGTCGGGAGAGCTGCTTCAAAGTGCAAACACGTTTTCCACGGAGCTTCTGCTTGATGTAGGCCCAGACGTTTTCGATAGGATTTGCATCAGCCGATTGCGAAGGCCAATCAAGTGTCACAATGCATTTTTCCCGTTTCCATTCAGTACACAGCCGGCTCCGGTGTTTTGGATCATTATCGGTACTCCGCCATTTTACATTTTTTGCGCACAGATGTTCCCGAATGGCGACGTGTGATAACTCGAGACTTTTTGCTTCAATTTCGCTTGTCTTTGACGTAAGGATAAGCCAGGATTGCATGGAAACAAAGCCTCAATTCGCTTTTCGTCCTTTTTGGTCACTTTTCCTACCGAATCACGATTTGGAAGGTCATCGACGGTTTTTGACTCTTTAAATAGTTGAACCCACTTCTTGACAAAAGATACCGTTTTTAATGTATTTAGCCGCCACTACATAGTTTATTTTCGGTCCTTTAGGGTGTGTGCAAAAGAACACGGCGTTGCGTAAATGGCACTCATCGTGATTTTAGTGTTTTCACGACGGACTTCGACTGATTTTTTTTTTCAAAGCGCCTAAGACATGTTCTTTCCACTTAACAGACTACATTATCAAATACTTCCTAATTTTTTGTTGGGGGGGTTCCCCTTTGTAACGAAGTGGCCGTAAAACAATTTTCTTTTCATCAAATGTAGTCAAGCAGGGTATCAAATGAAAGGTTGAAGCACTTTCAAAATCTGAAAAAAGGTAATTTATTCATCAGGGGGTCCAAGGGGAGAAAATATGTACGGACGATGTTTGTGTCAACTCCGCCATAGACGTCCCAAGCCCGTTTGAGAAAGAAGGAGGGAACCCCTTGTTTCCCTAACCCATAGCTCCCATGACTCCTCATCCCAAACCCTCCAATTAAACGGTAGTAAATGCTCTTGGGGTCGCACATTGGGTTTACTGCTTCCCCAATAGTGGGACATTAAATGCCGAGAAATGCTAATAACTGTAAATACATCTACGATCTGCGTATAAACCCAACATACACCTCTTTTGTGGGGCCGCCGGAATGGAGGTTGGGCGACGGGCTAACTCCCCGCCCCTGGAAAACCTTAAAATGTTTCGAAACATGCAGATGGGCCTCGGAATGGACTAGACTCACGGCAACGACCTCGCAAACAAAAAAAGGGACTATGGCATTAGATCCTGGAATGTCAGATCACTCAACTACCCTGGAACAACAGGCCAGTCAATATAAATTAGAAATACTGACAATCCAGGAAACAGACCGGACTGGAAATGATATTCAAGATATGAGATCGCATATATGTTCAAAAGTGGGAAGCCTACTGGAAAACGAGAATTCGGAGTGGCCTTCATTGTAGATAGGGAGTTCAAATCGCACGTTATTGATTTTCAGGTAATCAATGAACGGTTGTGAGCAATCCCTATAAAAGCGAAATTCTTCACAATCTGACATAAATGCTCACGGCCGGATCAAAGAAAAGGACGAAGAAACGACTGAAACGTTCCACAATCACCTCGAAAGACTAATCGACTCATTGCACACAAACGGCACAAAAATAATTTTTGGTGATTTCAACGCTAAGGTTGGCAATGAGATATCTCACTGGGGAACGACAGGAGGATATAACTTCCACGATGAAACAAACGACTACAGCCAGCGCCTGATTGGCTTTGCATGTAGCAGAAATCTTGTCATACGTTCGATTTGCTTCCCACATCGACGCATTCATAAAATGACCTGGGTATCACCGGACGGCAACACACAATACCAGATCGACCATGTTCTGGATCCAACAACGCTGGGCCTCGAGCATACTTGACGTTCGCACATACCGAGAACCCAATTGTAACTCAGATCATTACTTGATCAAATTAACCTATCCATGTCATACTACTGTGTCCAGCTATCTCAAACACTAATGAATATTTTGACATTTAAATTTGATATAGATTACACTGACAGTACTACTAACCTAAAAAAAATAATTCTCCAAATCCTTTTTGGTCACAGTAGCATGTCAAAGGCATATTCGGCGAAGACCAGCCCGCTACAAAAATTTCACACTGAAAGGCTTCAAACGGCGTCTGTGTCCAAAATTTCACGTAGACCCTCAACAACCAGCTAGCTCTCATCTTCTCAGACGCATCGCTGAATACAAGCAACGAGCTCTTGATGGAAGTGAAAGCGGCTATTAAGACCAAGGCAGAATAGATGATCAAACATCAAGCCCGACGCAAAAGAAATGATTGGTTCCATGATGAGTACCAGAATGCGTTAGACAAAAAGAAGCAGTGGTACAAAGAATACTTTGATAGGAAGAGTAGCGAATAGGATAATTAGAATTAAGAAAAGAAAATACTATGACGATCAATTGAGAAGTATCGATGTAAGTCTAGCGAGCATCAACACAAGTCAAGCATACAAAGCAGTGAAAAGTCGGAAATGTGGTTATCAATCCAAAACCACCCTCTATCGTGTAGCAATATCATCGCTGATGAAACCAAGATTAAGGAAAGATGGGCATCATAGTTCAAGAACCTCCTTAATCCTCGACACAGCTCCGCCTATAGATGTCTGGGGAGAGCTTCCATTGGCCCCACCAACTTTGGATGAAGTTTGGTCCATCATCATAGCCCAAAAGAATAATAAAGAGCACCGGCCGTCGATGAGATTACAGTTACGCTCATTAAATATGGTGGCAGAAATGTTCATAAAGCTATTCACAAAGACGTCCAGCACATCTGGCAACAAAAACAAATGCCGAAAAAGTGCACCCAATCAATTATATTCCCTATCCACCAGAAAGGTGACAAGCTACAGTGCGGAAACTTTAAGGCATATCACTACTTTGTACAGCGTACAAAATATTTTCTAAAATCTTAGAAAATAAAATCGGACCATACACCAACAGTATTACTGGGGAGTATTAAGGTGGTTTTAGAGCAGGTAGATTGACAATAGATCAATTGTTCACAGTCAAGCAGAAACTTGAAAAACGCTGGGAGTTCAACTTAGACGTAGAGCAAATTTTCGTTGACTTTAAGCAAGCATACGACAGTATTGATCGTAACGTACTGTACCAAATAATACTTCGCTTTGGCATCCCAAACAAATTAGTCTGTCTTAACAAAATGACAATGACGTCGATGACCTCTCAAGTCCGCATCAATAACCATATCAACGATGCTTTGACACAAATCTCGGACTAAAGCCGGGAGATGGGCCGGCCCTATTGCTATTCAATTTAGCTCTGGAATATGTCATCAGAAAGCTACCTGTCGATACATGAGGAACATTACTATACAATTCAAGCCAAGTAGTAGCCTATGTGGACGACATCAACATTTTGTCACGGTCATTAAAACCGCTAACAAACTCTTCCTGAAGTTGGCATGTGAAGCAAAACTACTAAAGCTGCAAATCAATGAGAATAAAACAAACTCATGACGCGATCGAGGAAAAATACCTCAAATAAAATATTTTATTCAGTTCTGACGACCTTGAAGACCAGCTGCATATACGATAGAGTAAAGCTCCAAGCATACAAATCTGCGATAAAACCTTTGTTATGCTATGGTCGTGAAACATTGACCCTAACACAATGATCCGCAAATATATTGAACGCCTTTAAGCACCGGGTCCTGAGGGGAATAATAGTGGCGAAGCTAGATGGGGACCAATGTCGATTTCGATACAACCATGAGCTGTATAAAATATTAGACGAGCTGGAGGTCTCAACGATTATAAGACTGCGGAAGCTGCAATGGGCTGGACAAATGAATCGTATGGACGAACAACAGATGCCTAAAAAGGTATTCGTTGGGAGAATTGAAGGCCCGAGACCAGTTGGGAAACCGAGGAAATGCTGGTCTAACTCGGTTGACGAAGACAGTTCATCGCTGCTCCAGTTTTAAAATTGGAGGACGCGGTCAATGAACCGAGACAGTTGGAGGCGCTATTTGCAGGCACCGAAGGCCCGAGAGGGGCTGTAGTGCTACGAAGAAGAAGAAGTACGACAAGCGCCGCCGTGCCGCCATTGCTGTTTGAGGCATGCTCCATTAGATTGCTTTAGCGTTGAAGATACCCCCAACGAGCCCGTTCCCGCCTGCGTTCGAGCAGCACCCTCCAAAGAATTTAGCTTGGCTAGGAAAGATGATAACGGTTCGTTTGGCGTTAGGTACACACTAAAGAAGGTGGCCCCTGCACACCACACCCACACAAAACCATCCCCCAGTCCACAACTCTCCACCTGGAAATCACTGTTCTAAACCCAGATGGCGGCAGTACCAGTTTCATCAGGATACTATGATGCCGAACTTTTGTGATGGTGTTGCTCACTCAGCAGCATATAGTCGGCTTTCATGTCCCCGAAAACTGCTCAAGCAGATTTTGGACGGTTAAAATGCGGTGTAGGTTTAGCTGCACGATGTGGGTCATCAAAGTTCTGATTTCGCCTTGACCAGGTCTTTTGGAAAACCCGACATTTCCCTGATCCCAAAACATGCCCAAGAACCGGTCTTGGATCAGCGTCCTTGCAAAGAATGCAGTGTGCCTCCTATGTACACTCTTTTCGTTTAGGTGCCATTTCACTGCATTTGTAACATAGGGAATTCCTATCGGGTCCTATCGGGGGATTTGCGCTTATTCAGAAATCGTTCGGCGTCCTTTTCTGTCATGTCAATGATGGCCATGCGTTGTCCCGTACGATTTTCTGGTGTCAGTCTCGCTTTGATCTTGCTCACGCTAGGGAACTCGCTTCTTCTACCTCGGCCATGTCCATGAAGCAGTCAATGTCGCTTATTTCGATCGTTTCCATCAACTCAAGCGAGGCTATAGTTGCGCATTTGCCGAGAGCTTTCTTAACTGCGTTGCAAAATGCTTCTTTATTGTCGGCCTCTGCTCCCAATTCAAATAGTATATGGCCCGGTCGCGCTGGTCGTACTGCTTTAATTTTCAGAAAAACTTTAGGAAGTTGCCAAGAAAATTTATATTAATTTATTTTATACTAAGCAATGAGGGTAATCAACCACAGTTCTGACCAATTGGCCAACTTAAAAAATACAAACTTAAACTCATCAGAAAGGTAGTCTGTAAAATTTTTCATTAAAAAAACCAGTTGTATAGTTTAGGGTTGGCTGAAATTGAATCTGCGGCTCATGAAACATAAGGCAGTTATAATATCATTGAGCTGCCAGATCTTTTCGTTATCCTGAATGTAAAGAGTTAGTAAAAGCTTGCTTCAGATATGAGGATCTTGCAAATGTTAATCAAGAACTAATAAAACAAATCTGAAAAGGTCCAATGGTAATTATTCACGAATAACCATGAATTCACAGTCTCTGAGTCGGCTGAGCTAGTTATCGCAGCGACAATATCTATCGGATATCACCTTCTTCCAGCCCGCCTTAAAAATGCCATGAGATACTACAATTCAACTGACAAAGTGAGAAGGTCCATCCGCTGCAAAGCTGTGGGGATTAAACTTTTCCAGTTTGTTAACAATGACTATTAGTTAATCAATTCGATTTCAAATCGTGAACCCTTGATCTCCTCATAACTTCTTTTTACTTTATAAAGAATTGGAGTGGAATCACCTGTTTCAAAAATTCTCAATTCCTTAATATACAAATCTGTCAGCAGTTAGCATCAAACATCGATCGATCCTACATTTTAATGAATATTTCGGAACATTTAGATTAATCTTTGTTTCAATTACCAAGACAGTGCAAAAGCTAGTAACAAAAAGGACTCCAACATTACATTATTTTCGCGGAAGTAATTATCTCTTGAAAGCATCAAAAAATTATCATATATCATCAATCATTTTCAGCAGTTGGCGATCCCATTATAAGCATACAGCAGGCCATCAATTACTTTTAAGATCCGTCGGAGTTTGTCAAAAAGATTTCCATCACAGATCCAGTTCAAGAGGAATTCCGAGCATAATTTCTACCCCCTAGAACCAACAAGATACGTTTCATGGTACCCACTTGATATGGAGTGGATACAGTACAATTACAGAAGTCTCTGCCTCCCCAAAAAGCCAAATCAAGATCAAATCATCCCAAGATGCAGACGCAGACTGCCCTTGCCTTGCATGAAGTGCAACTGGCGTCTCATTCTCAGGCTCCGAGCGCAAGAATTTCGCCTCTAGAAATTTAATGGTTAGTGTGTTATTCCTAACACGTAAACAACATACACACGACGATCATTCTCATGCATTTGAGCAGTCCCTGTCTTAGGCCTTAATTCTTCTCTTGGGATATCAGAGTGTAAAAGCAGGAAAAACAGCAGCAACAGGAACACCAGGAACAGCAGCATCAACTGCATTGGGAAGATGAAGCTGGCGAAGAACTTGAACGCCTTGCGCATAGTTTGCTTCATCGCGAACAAGATGCTGTGCTGCGCGCAAGTTGCACGATACGCCCTGGTTGATGTGTTATGTGTTGGGATGTCTTTCTTGAAAGCAATTCTTGCTCCCCTTTAACACTAGCTGGTAAAATGAGACGTGAAATTCGATTAAAAATTCAAGGACAAGCATAAAATTAGATCTTCTTTTAGCCATTGGACAAACATCTCAGATATGCATGGATATGTTAGTGAGGAGATTTGCAACGGTGCATGCAGCACAACAGAACCGAATTGCCTTTGGTATCTTGTGTTGTCGGACTTGGAGCTTGTCTTGTTTGTGTTGTTGCTTTGGGATGGAAACGATGCAAAAATTTCAATTTAAAATCAAGATTTGTGTTGCACTTCTTAGACATGTACAACCAAACAAGAAAGAGGAATAAAATAAAGTCGAACTCGTTTTTAAAACAACCAGTATGAATAAAATTTATTTCTTGTATTCCCAACTATGAAATTCAATTAAGAAACATAATTAGATTGTTTACAAGAGATCTCTGACTGACTAATCGACTATAAGTGAATGCAACCGACCGTTAAGTAATACTTCGACGTTGCTTAAACTTGAGCCCGCCAGTTATGGAGTGCCATCATATCCAAAAATTCTGGTGAATTGATTTTATTTTTGGTATGAGCCTGCTGATTTGTATATGGATGCATGTTATTCGGATTGGCTAAAATACAGACAGAGTAGTCCGCGTGGTGTAGTGGTTAGACCACTCACCCCGTAAGCCGAAGGTCCCTGGTTCGACTCTCGTTGGCAGCAACGATATTTAGTTCACATTCACCTTGTGGAGTGCCGGCACATCATATCACCTTGTGGAGTCCCGACACATTCGATCTTGATGAGATACTCTAACTATCTCTGAGCAAAGGCCCTAAAGGGACTGTAGTGCTACAACTTTTGTTAAGGGGTTACACCACTGTAGAATTTTCAAAAAAAATGAAAAACAATTTTTTATCGTAAACAATTTTTTATCGTATACTAAAAGATAAAAGGTGGGAGGAATGTCTAAATTTCGAGTTCAACCGCAAGACCTCTGAGGTATACTCTATTTTGTATTTGACGCGCGCGATTTTATTTTTGGGTACGGAAGCGAGCGCAGCGGCAGCCAATGGAACAAAGGCTGTCTCTTTAATACTTTTGAATGAAAAGAATTTTCTTGGATGAATGTGGGGACCAGTTTTAGCCATATACATGCGAAGAAAATATACGTAGCGTTAGTACAGCGAAGGTCGCCCGTCGGAAAGACGCTATTTCCACGACGTTTTGCTTTCGTGTATAAGTTCCGTTATACTCAAATAAAGTACAAATTATAAAGCCATACTTAAAGTCGAATGTCATAATGAGTGACGGTAAACTGGGTCGTTCCAAAAAAGGATCGAAAAGTGACAGTGCATTCATCAAGAAACTGAAAGTGTTACGCAGGCGACCGCTGAATCGGTATGAAGTTGAAGATCCCGAGGATTTGAATGTCAGCTCATCGGCCAAAAAATTGAAGAACAGTAATTTCTACGATATTGAAGTGGATCCTGCGTTCGGCAATCGTATACTGAACTTCGTAGCAGTTTTTGCCGCCGCTTCGAACGTTGTTGTGTGTAAAGCGTGTCATTCAGAAGTGAAGTTCACTGAAAGTGGCAAACGCGGACTGGGATCCAAAATAGTCGTTTCATGCGTGAAGTGCAAAAAAAAAGAAATACCAAGTTGTCCATACATTCAAAAAGGTTGCGAAATTAACCGCAGAATCGTGCTTGCCATGCAATTGCTTGGAGTCGGATTACATGGAATACAAAAATTTTGTTCGTTCATGAAACTGCCCCCCGATTTTTCAATCGTTTTACAGTAACATCGTTAAAAACATTGCTAGTGCTACAGAAGCTGTTGCCCAGTCGAGTTTTTCAAACGCAGCGAAAGAAGAAAAAACAATTTCTGTTGAGAATGGAGACGAAAACGGAATCACGATATCAGGTGACGGATCTTGGCGAAAACGTGGCTTTTCATCTTTATATGGATTTGTTTCTGTCATTGGCTGGCACATCGGTAAAGTTATCGATGTCATGGTGAAATCAAAATATTGTAAGGCGTGAGAACATTGAAGGAAAAAAGGAACAGAAGAATATGAGGAATGGAATGAAAATCATGCCAGTGAATGTCAATCAAACCACGAGGGATCGTCTGGGAAAGTTGAAAACGACGCAGCTGATGAAACGTTTCGGCGCTCTGAAGCTTTACATAATCTGAAGTACACAAATTACATAGGCGACGGGGATTCCAAGACATTTAGAGGTATTACCGATGCTAAGCCTAACAAAGAAATTTAAGTTGTGAAAAAAGATTGCAAAGATCATATGCAAAAGCGAATGGGAATCCGCCTCCGCAATTTGAAAAAACTGCAGCCAAGCCAATCGATGAGTTATCTGTGTATTACAGATTAGCTATTCGCGGAAATTGTGATTCGGTTGAAAACGCGATATGGGCTACGTTGTACCATAAATTATCTACCAGCCATAATCCGCAGCACGATCATTGCCCAACTGGAGAAGATTCATGGTGCACTTGGCAAAAGGCGAAAGCGACAAAGATTTTGCGTGATTGTGAGCGCAAACCACCTATGCGCAATGAAGTTTTCGAAGCAATTAAACCCGTGTATGAAGACTTGACTAAAACCGATCTTCTCACTCGTTGCATCGGCGGATATACTCAGAACAACGAGTCTTTCAACGCTTACGTACTGATGATGGCTCCAAAATCAATATCTGGGGGAAAAAATTAATTAATTAATTCTGGATATTGCCACAAATATTGCTGCTTCCGTGTTCAATGACGGATTTTCATGAATTCTGCATATAATCGACACTATGAGCATGACGATCGGCCCCAACAGCTACGATTTTTGCATGGAGTTAGATGCCGAGCACATCAAGTTAGCAGAGCGATCGCTGAGTAGAGAAACTAAGGCTCGAATTGACTTGAAAGCCTTAAGGAAGGCCAAACAAGAATAGAATATCGACATGGAAGGCCAATTGTATGGTGCAGTCATTGCCAATTAACGGTATGTAAGAATATAATACGATTTTACAGCACTAAAAACTTCCGACACGTTTTTCTCGAAACCACTTTTTTGAGCTGGCCCGAAAAATTACTCGAACAAATCTTTACCGATCGATTCAAAAATTTGATAATAAATTCGAAATTGTTACCTCCAGCAACGTACGTAGGGGTTTTTTGAAGATGTGCATATTTTTTTTATTTATAAAAAATTTTGTAATATTTTTTTGGGTCAAATTTCAAACTTTTTCTACAAAAGTCTGCCATTTTACGAAAAATCAATTTATCAGAAAACCCCTACGTGCGTTTGTTGTTACTGTAATAGAGAATCAAAAACTGTTTGGTTTTTTGTTCCAGATCAAAAATTGCGGGAGCTAGGTTTCCGGGCGAAGACCGAAACAAAAAAAATTGTTTTCGAATTGCCCAACTTGATTCATATTAAAAACTACTTTTTACAGAATTTCAATTACTCCTTTTGTTTAGCCAAAAAAAATTCCCAAAATATGCCTTTTCTTTCGCGTTCTGGAGTGGTGGAACCCCTTAACAAAATATGGAACAAGCAGTATGTGAATTTTTGAAACCCAACTTCTTATAGGGAGGGTCTTGAAAGGTTGCTGCTGCATGTGGACGAAATGATTTGATTCCAGAAAATATAACATTGATTTCTACTAAAAGTTGCTGATTTAATTAAATGATAAGGGCATTATTGGCAATTAGGTATCCTGAAACCTTCGAAAAAAATATCTAGCATTCTACTCGGAAAGTATCAAAATTATATAGAGGGTTGCCCAAAAATGCCGGTGTTGCTTTACAGGTAAAAAACAAGTCGTGCATCTGCCGGCAACAAGCAAAAGGCGAGGTTGGGATAGTAGCGAAGCCCTCCCCGCTGTCCGTCTTGTCGGCAAATGCATAAAGTGTTGCTTATCTGTCAAAAACCCTCGTTTCCTTGACGTTAAACAGGGTTGCATCTTTTCCTTTTGAGTGCATATTTATTGCCTATTTTAGAGGCATCAAAAGTCCTTGATTTCGATCAGGACAACGACCTTTTTCTCACCAATAATTGGCGCAGGTATTCGGTTCATATAGCCGTGCTCACGCTGTAACTTGAGCAGTTCAGCGGTATTGCGTTCTTCAAGCTCAAGATAGCGTGGCTGCATGTAGTAGTCCAAGTTCCAATGCGTCTGTAACTCTTAGATAAGTTTCAATTCCGTTCCTTCCTAATTTCATTCTTGATTCTTGCGGGAAAAACGAACGATCCATTTGATGACCATAAACAGAGCCCGCATTGACAATTCTGACAGCTCATGGGTTCCCTACTTCGTCCTTCATTCACTAGGTCTACGGATTTCGCTTCTGAAGTTCTTGATAGTCGACTCATGCCGAGGATAGCTTGGCCTACGAGGTTTGACAATTAAGTAATGAGACTGATTCCATGAAAACCGTATATTCAAAAATTATTCTACAACTCTGCCATCCCCTTCAAAGTAGTCTTCTTGGGCAACTATACAACGATTCCAGCGCGTTTTCCATGTTTCGGAACGTGTCTGAAACGCTTCGACTGGGATGCCCGCGAGTACCCTCGTCACGGCCGCCTGGATGTCCGCAATCGACTCAAAATGGGTTCCTTTGACCACCGATTTTGTTCTAGGGACCAAAAAAGGTCACAGGGTGATATACCGGGCGAATAAAGCGGCTGTTGCAACACGGCGATCCTTTCAGAGGCCAAATACTGGGACACGCTGAGGGCGGTGTGGCACGGCGCGTTGTCGTGATGAAGGATCCACTTACGAGCGGTGCCTGGGCGCATCCTGTTGACTCGTTTTTGCAATCTTTCGAGTACTTGGTGGCAGTAGACTTGATTTAAGGTTTGCCCGGATGGAAAAAATTCTTTGTGGACAATTCCACAGCTATCAAAACAAGGCAATAATCATCGTTTTCACCTTCGACTTGCTCATGCGAGCTTTTTTCAGGCGGGGGGCACGCGGAGAGAACCATTGTGAGCTTTGAAGTTTGGTTTCCGGGTCGTATTGGAAAAACCAGCTCTCATCGCCTGTAATAACTCGATCAAGCAGCGTGGGATCGTTTTCCACTTGTTCCAAACAGTCTTCTGCGACGGTCATTCGATGCTGCCTTTGCTCCTCAGAAAGGTTCTTTTCAACCATCTTCGCGCATAACTTTTTCATCCCAAAATCGTCGGTTAAAATTTGTCTGACTGTTTCACGGTTCGTACCCAGTTCCGAGGCCAACATTCGAACTGTTAAACGCCTATCTTCACGGATAAGGGGGCGCCTTCGCGTCGGTCCGCACCTCGACTGGTCTCTCCACCACTCGTCTTCCACGCTTTCACTTTTTATGCCATCGAAACACCTGGGCACGACTAAGAGCACTATCACCATGCACTTATAAAATTTTATCGTACGTTTCCGAAGCTGTTTCGCCCAATCTGGCGATAAATTTTATTGCGACGCGTTGCTCTTGATAGCTTTTCTCCATTTTCGTGACGAGCACCACCAACACACGTCTACTCAACACGACACAGCAGGCGAACTAAACAAGCTAAAGCGATGGTAAATATATCAATGGAGAGGGGAAGGATGCCGGGGAAGGGGAAGGGAACTTCAAGGTCGCAGTTTTACCACAAGCGCGGCAATAAAATCAGTCTCATTACTTAATTACCACACCTCGTATGTTGTTGATGAGTTGAGTAGCACAAATGATGTATTTATCTACGCCAAACGACCGGCGAGCAGCTGCTTTGATATTGCTTTCTCTGCCGTTTACGACGCCCTGCATTCTTTTGGCGCATATTCGCCACCCATTGCATTTTTCACGAACACTGACTGCAATTTTTTCCACATTTTATCGGTCTGGAGTTTAGCGGGCATCCAATTCAATACCATGAAGCATCTTTCTTCCAAAGAAACTTTGGAAGAAAGATGCTTCAATAAAAACAGAAAAACACTAAAAATTTAGTTTGTAAGGTTTTCGCCATCCGACGCAAGTCAGAATGGAAGTTTGTAGGGAAATAAATGATGTCAATTTCCCGAATGGCGATGCACAAAGCAACAGCGTACGACAATAGCATAGCGAACGTCATTTATTTCCCAATTTTCGTCGAAATAGCGAACAAAATATTCCTTGCGGTTAACCGAAAAATGTCAAATCGATTCAGGTGGAAACAATACTCCATGAAAATTATTCGATCGGTGAATCGATTTAACTGGTTAACTTTACCGATCTGTTCATCCCTAATACCGACTTTACCCAATGAAGTCCAAATTATAGTAATTTTTCCGTGTACTTCAGCCATCGAAAAATTAATTTTGAATTAACAAATTGAAAGAAATGAATAGAATTTAATTAATTATATACAAGTACTTTTCAAGTAACAATCTGAAATCGGCGATGTCTTTCTAAATTATAATTTGAATTTGATGTTTTCAATCGATCTGTCCTCAATTCTAAGAACATTCCAACTCTGACTTGAGATGTTCAATCCCAATCCAGTTGGAATCTAATAGTAAACACGCGACTTTATTTGATTTACCATTGACCCGATTTCCTTCCTGTTGTTATTTGAGGAAGTTATGATGACCTTTCGAATCATCAGATTATTTGAAAATGTTGTATTCAAAGTATTCTCCGCTCAGGAGTTCTATCCGAAAAAAATGAAATTATTTTGTATGGTCTCACCGGACATTTGAATATTTTTTCTTATGGATTCTACTTTGCTTTGGATTTTCCAGGAAATGAAATTTGATTCCTATGAAATAAAAATTTTCATTCGATTTGAATGTGATGTTTGTATCTTCTTATAGTTTGAGTATCTATAGAGAAATAGGTTAAAAATAACATGTTATATCTTTTAGAAGAAAATTATTCGAAAATCTTCTCATGGGAAGTTTCGGAGAACAGGTGGAGGAAATGGTTGATTTTTATTTACATATTTCATTTAAAAAAATTGTAATAAACATAAGCAGTCGAGCAGCCCCGTGGTGATCAGGAGTGGCTGCTCCTGAAGAGATAAGGTGGTCACCCCGTCGAAACTGCTTAGTTTGTTGTTTTACTAGTGTAAAGTAAACTGCATCCGTCATGTTTTCATCCTTTAGGCAGAGATGAGTGGTTCACTTCAGCCGCTTTAACATCTTTAGGTTTGACATTCCCCTTGTAATGCAACGACCTTCTTCGGTGAAAGTAACGGTTGCTTTTTGTGTAATGTTTGCGTTTGTCTCAAGCCTCCGTGTCCGCTAACTTTAACGAGGCAAAAAAAATATTGAATTACTGTTGAGTAGCTTAATTGACACCTAATAGAACTTTTCTAAAGACAATTAAAAATTGATCGGTGCGTCTTGTAGAGTAGAGTACGCGTGATAAGTATTTTGTAGTGTAGCTTCGTGGCTCGACAAGAACCCGCCTCATGTGATCCCGCAAATGCTAGTCGTCAAGCACGCGTACGCGGTCGTTAAGCGAAGCTAGTTAGCTGAGCTCGGTGTTGTTTATAGCTCGCTGACACTTATGCCAGACCATCGGCACCCGTGTCCTACACGGGCATTAAAAAATCATTACAAAATATTAGCTAAAGAATTATAAAAAAAATGATTTTTGAAGGCTTCAAAATAATACCTTTCATTAGATACATATGTAACACTAAAGTAACCCTTGTCTCAAAAGTAAATATCTTTAAACCGCCACCGGTGACGCATATGTCTGAGAGACCGGGTTCGGCGAAAAAATTAAATGATTTTGTTAGTCGTCATCGATTTGAACTGGGATCTCTGTTACCTTCTGCATTTCATATATTGCATCATAATTTAAACTTCTAATAGGAATACCGGTTTATTCGTGCGGTTTTCTAACAGATAGCGTAACTTGATTTTTATTTCAGTGATTCACCCTTCCAAATATGTGTTGGAAAGCTACTGTCATATAGTTTCAGAATCAGTATGTTTCATTTAGCTGAAGCATAAACAACAATACTTTTTTTACTCTGAAAATGTCGAATTTTGTGCCGAATAAAGTGTTTTTGCGGGGAGCACTTCTTCACTGAAGAAAAAGGCTGCCGAAAGTCACCGTATTTTGGTGAAAGTGTGTGGTGTGCATGCTCTAGCTGAGCGTATGTGCCAGAAGTGGTTTGCACGGTTTAAAAGTGGCAATTTTGACTTGGAGGATGATGAACGGCCCGGACAGCCAAAAAAGTTTGAAGATCACGAATTGGAGACATTGCTCGACCAAGATCCATCTCAAGCTTGCAAAATCACTTGACGTCGCTCAACCATTCCCGATTTTCGAAAAAAAAAACATACGAATTAACCGGTATCCTTATTAGTAGCCACACGATCGCGCAGTTTAGAGTTTATGTGCTAACCCGGTGCAGAAGACCGGGATCACCAATTACGTGGGTTAATAGAGCGGTTTGTGTTACAGTCGAATTTAAAATTTAAGATGAATTTTCATCTTATTTTTACTGCTATTTAAACGATTTCTTCCAGGCTGGGTTCTCATGTTGATAGGGAAAGTGTTTAGTGGGTAGTCTAGTCGCCTTCTTGCGAGCATGGGAGTCCCACACTCTGAGCGTAAATGGCATTCTCCTCCTAAACACAAAAAAAAATTTCTTATGATATCGAGTGAAGGTCAGCATATTGCATAGTTTTAGTGTATTTTGTAAGAAATGTTAGCAGCGCCGTCTTGATAAACTTCTAGACGAATTTTTCGATTCTGATGAGAATAGATTACCATCATCATCAGAGAGTGAAGAAGGAAGCGACAATGAATCTGCCAACTCTGCACCGCAAGAAGCTTCAAATTCGGACATCGAAGAAGACTTGAGTGATCAACAGTCCTGTGAAAACAACGATTCGTCTTTTTATACAGGAAAAGATAATTGTACGAAATGGAGCAAACAACCTCATCGTCAATCTATTCGAGCAAGATCATTCAATATTATAAGGTAGTCACCAGGGCCAAAGGGAGTTGTATCAGGTGAACTTGATATTCTTAGAATTTGGAAGCACTTCTTTGACAACTCTATGCTGGAGATAGTTGTCCTACATACCAACGAATACATCGACAAAATCAAAAATAATTACACCCGGAAAACGTATGCCAGACATACAGATTATAATGAATTACTTTGCTTGATAGGCTTGCTATTCTTGGCAGGGCTTCAAAAGTCGAATCATCTGAATGTGGAAGAGCTGTTTCGAACAGACGATAGCTCAGTGGAAAGGTTTCGGCTTTCTACGAGGTGTGACAATTAAGTAATGAGAGAGAAATTCCCTTCCCCTTCCCGCCATCCTACCCTTCTCCGTTGATATATTTATCATCGCTCTAGCTTATTTAGTTCGCCTGCTATGTCGTGTTGAGTAGACGTGTGTTGGTGGTGCTCGTCACGAAAATGGAGAAACGAAATCAAGAGCAACGTGTCGCGATAAAATTTTGCGCCGGATTGGGCGAAACAGCTTCGGAAACGTACGCTAAACTGCGAGGCAGCAAAGACAGGCGCTTGATAAGATTTGCCATATGACATTTATTTGAAAAGTTTGTGAAGAACTGCCAAGCTAATTATACTTTACCGGCTTTTATAACTCGATGCATGGTTTTCGAGAGAAGTGTTCATTCAAGCAATATATCCCAAGTAAGCCCAATCATTACGGCATCAAAATTCAAGCCCTTTGTGACGCAAAAATGTTTTATACATTTAATATAGAGATTTATCCCGGAAAACAGTCCAATGAGGGCCCATACAATCTCGACAATTCCGGCATGGCTGTCGTACAAAGATTATAAGAACCAATTTTCAGTACTGTGCGGAATGCGATAACGGATAATTGGTACACTTGCGTGCCATTAACTGAAGCACTTCTCCAGAAAGGCTTAACAATTGTAGGAACAGTTAAAAAGAAAAGAAAGGAAATTCTTGCTGTTTTCAATGTTTTGCGCGGTCGAAATGTCAAGTCAAACATGATTGTTTTCTGCGATAACATAGTATTGGGTTTCCACATTCCAAAGGTGAAAAAAAAATGTTTTGCTAATAAGCACAATGTACAACAATGCAAAAGTCGATGCTGAAGCCCAGAAACCTGATAATTTTGAGCTACAATAATACTAAGGGCGGTCTTGACGTCGTAGACCACTAATGTGCAAATTACAACTGCGGCCGAGCAACAAGACGCTGGCCTCAGGAAATCTTCTATGCCATGCTCAATGTAAGTACAATAAACATTTTGGTGATACACACGGCTAATAATCAGAATTCAAAGCTCCAACGCCGTCACGTCAGCGAACATTTGGCCACGAAACTTATAGAGCCTCGTATAAGAGAATGCGAAATGGAATTAAACTTGCTACGATCAATAAGACAAAGACTTTTAGAAATTTTGAGGATTGAGGATATGGCTGCGAAGGCAGGTCCTTCAAGAAATGGACGCTGCCATGATTGTGGATGGAAGATAAATAGGAAAAAATACGCGTGCCATAAATGCAAAAAATTTTTATGCCTTGAGCACGTAGTGCCTTTTTGTCAAAATTGTTCAATTGAAAAGCGGTGATTTTGAAAGTTATTTTGTTTTTTTTTGTTTTGCTACATGGATATAGGTTTTATTTAATTTTATGCATGTTCCTTTTACCAAAGATAAGCGAAGACTGATTTTGTCTTTCTTTTTTTAGCTTAAAAAATATTATGTAAAACATGTAAGTTTCTAGTATTCTTAGTTGTAGTGCTTGAAAAACTATGAATCATTAAATAAATGGAAAAAAGTTAATCAAATACGTTTGCATCACAATCGAAGAACGTTCATGTTTATAAATAATTCAAAAATGAACTAAAGCTTCTGCATAAATATTCGGCCGAAAGTGACCAAAAGCTTCTGCATAAATATTCGGCCGAAAATGCCGGAGTACAGAACCGACGTCACCAATTATATAAGATAAATTCACGTCCCCACTAGCGGGTTAATTTACATGAAAATGTTTGGGTCACAAAAATTCATGTGTACCAAATTTGAGTTTAATCCGTGCAATGAGTCCGGAGTAAATTTGCTTTAACAGACGAATTGACAAGAAACCGGTGTGATAATATAAGGGTTTTATTTTTCCATTTCAATGTACGCAACCCTGAAAAAGCAAAAAATATACGTATGAAAGTTATAAGCTCTTCTCCTTTTGGAAGTCGGCTGAAGCCTAGTTTGCATTGGAAAAAATTAAATGGTATTCTCAAAGAACTGAATTCAAAGTAAAGATCCAAAAAGCAACGGCTTCCATCACATTTCAATAAGTCCACCGCAAACAGTTCCGTATTGCAAGCGATAGCCAAGGAATTGAGAAGATTTTCCGGTGATCTATTTGTCTATCTAACGCAAATGCGAGGAAATTTTTTGACGCTTCAGTTATATCTTTATCTGAAGGCAATTATGTTCTACATATTTTCTGTTTTTTAAATAACTTCTTTCCCTACCACTCTCTCATCGTCACACAACGTTCGTGCGATCTGCACTTCACACGGCGTCGATTGCTACGTGTGCCTCCAGGCAATGCTAAAAACATCGGTATAAGGGGCACACAAAATGCTGTGAAGTACTCTTTTCCTGCTAGTCTAGTCCGATTCGTGAACAGTTCTTAAAATCAAAAAAATTGAAGAATTCAAGGAGGTTAATTCAAGTGTTGGAGCTCACACAAACCACCATAACTGAAGTGAATGCCATTTTGGGATTTTCCCTTTTAGCTGACGTTTTAAAATCCGGGCATGGAGATCTGGAAGGGTTGTGGAATACCGATGGTACAGGTAGACATATTTTTAGGGTGACCATGTTTCTTAAAAGATATCCGCAAAGCAGACTAAATAGCTTTGCGGTTTGACGACATATTAACCAGATCTGAAAGGAAAACCAATGATCGAGCTGCACTTGTATCCGAAATATTTAATGAATTTATTAAAAACTCTCATGAATATATTACTATAGACGAAATGTTATGCCCATTCCGGGGAAGGTGTTTATTCCGAGTTTGCATGAAATCGAAACCAGTTAAGTATGGGATCAAAATTTTAGGTCTCTGTTATTCTAAAATCCATTATTTATACAATTATCCAAATATACCAGAAAATCAGAAGCATCAAAAAGGACTGACTTATCCATACCTACATATAGAGTCTGAAAATGAGTTGAAACTATGAACACTTCTAACAGAAATACCACCGCACGCAATTGGTTCTCCTCGATCGAACTTGTGGATACATTGAAAGAATTGGGGTCGACGTACGTTGGAACATAGCGCAAGAATAAACGTGAAATACTCCCAGAGTACTTGCCACACAAAACACGGTCAGTAGGCTCCAGCTTGTTCGGTTTCATAAATGATAAAACCCTTTGATCTTTTGTCCAAACAAGTTGGGTGAACAGATCTACGCTCATGTCAGAAGGGTTTTGTGTTCAATTTACAAAATGCAGTCACCAGATCGAATCAAATCAAGAAACATGTCAAAGACGATTTTATTGGAGAAAATATGAAATACGAAGATCATACTATTATTAACAAAGTTGAACGAATTTCGACTTCTGAGGTTTTTGGTATTCTTATACTCATTAATATCTCCCTTGATAATTATTTCAGACGTCCATCCGCGACGGAGGAAACACATTTTTCATGTATTTCCCCCCTGTGCCCCCACTGAAGCAAAAACTGACAGTTTAACAACTGTTTTGAAAAGCTCCCATGAAAACTTATATTTCATACTCACATCGGCTACGTTTGATGAATTTTTTTTTCAGGGGCCACTCTCCTGTACTGTTATCATCGATTAATTGCCAATTTTTTCGAATCCTAGAATGGTTACAAAACCCTTTTGCTAGGAGCTCTCTCCCACCTCCTTGACTTGTTTCACTTATGAGCATTAATTGTAGGTACTCATCTTCAGTCATTCATTAAATTGAATCAAGTGTACAAAGCATGCACCTAAAACGTTGAAGTTGGGAAAAAATAACTCAAAATTATTCAATCTTCGCATTTAAAAAAGCCACTATTTTGTTTTACGATTATTGATACCACTAGCTGAACCGATTCTCAAAGATATACATGACACCTATCATTCCTGAAATTTTCATGCAAATCCTAGCAAAACTGTAGTGTCTGAGTCGGTAAAAAGCGCATGTTGTTCCATAGCCATATGTTGCCATAGTAATAAATGCAGCGCATATTGTTCCATAGTAATACAGGAAAATTCAAACCGCGATAACGTCGCTAAATATGATTCAATCTTTATGAAACTTGCAGGGTCAATCAATCTTATAAATAGACATTTGTGTACTGAATTTTATTGAATTTAAGGGTACCGTTAAGATTTTATTCAAGAAAACATAAAATCGATAAATCATACTATTACTAACAAAGTTGAGTGAATTGCGACTTCTAACGCATTTGTTGTTGTTGTACTCACCAACGCCTACATTCCTGATTTTTTTCAGATTTTTCGGATCACAGGTGTCCAATCGCAAGGGGGGGGACTCAAATTTTTCGTGTATTTCCCCTCCCTGTGCGCCCCTCAAAGCAAATATTGCCAAATTATGACCTGTTTTGAAAAGTTCTCATCAAGAACTTTCATTTGATACCCATATCGGCTACCTTCAATGAAATTTTTTTTCGGGGGGTCACTCTCCTATATGGGGAGACCCCCCTTAAATACCTTATAAATATTTTTTTGTAGTTGAACTTTAAAGAGATCTCCACTTTACACAAAATTTGATGTTTCTAGCTTAAGTAGTTTCCCAGAAAAACTGCTGTGACACACGGACGGACGGACGGACAGACGGATAGACTGGTCGCGAAACTAGTAGGGTTTTGTAAAATTATTTTACAAAACCCTAAAAAAAGAAAAAATCAAAGTGTAATTCTGATTTCATCAATGCACCATGATAGATCCGTGGATGTACAAAAGACAGCGGTATGCCCGAAATTATTGAATTCTGTAACAATACTAAGGGCGGAGTTGAATCTTTGGATCAAAAATGTGCAAACTATTCTGTCGCCAGAAGAAAACAGAGAAGTCCACGTGTGGTTTTCTCCACAATTTTAAATATTTGTTTAGCTAATGGATTCGTACTCTGGAAAGCCTCGAACACAGAAAAACGAATGAAAAGGAACAAATACATTGTGACAACGAAGTACCCGGATATTGTAATTTAAATTCCCCGGGTAAATGGTATTTCAAAAAAATGTATTTTGTTAAAGTGGTAGGACTGTTCTTAATTACTATGCCAAATATGGGCGCGACCTGTCAACCAGTTTGTTTACAACAGCTGCTTAAAATCGTTTTTTGTGATTTTTTTCTTCTTGTGACCGAATTTAAAGCAAAAACGCAATAAATACCATCGATCAATCACCGTATTCAGCAGATTTGGCTCCGTGTGATTTTGATGAATAATTAAATATTTTGCGTTTTATTTGCAATTTCCGGGTACTTTTTTGTCACAATGTATATTGAAAAAATTAGCCTGGACTTAATGATATATTACAATGTAGGAAATATAATGCAAATTTTTATGCTGATCTAAAAAACGGATCTAAAATGTTTTGGAGCAAATACATGGGCAACTGAAAGATAATTCATCGTTTTCTATCACTGTCAGTACTGTTCCCAGTCGTAAACGGGCCAGTGATTGGAAGAATTACCGCAAACAATCTTCAAAATGCAATAAATGTTCCAATTTCATTTGTAAGACACATACCCTCCAAAATGTTTTATGTACTGGCTGCCAAAAAGTATGAAGACTTTCATTCCAAAAAAATAAGTTTTAGTTTTCCTTATCATTTTTTTGTAATGAGTCTTTTTCAATCGGTATAGTTTTATTTATCATTAAAAGTATACAAGAAATGCCATTATAAGTTGTTCTTTTAAGTTTTTTAGGAATAATATTGTTTTTAGTTCTTTAAATACACACTAGTGAAAAAGTGATAACAAATTCAATCAAATTTTAATTTATGCTTTTTTTTTTAAATTTTATTACTAAATTGCGATTCGTTTTCCAAAGAAGCTTGTTTTATTTTATTCTAATTAAATTTTACATTTTTTGTTATTACCGATTTTCTTGTGTGGGTCACTTTAGACCCACGATACCTGTAGTGTTGCCCAAAAAACCGAAACCAGCTAAGAGTTAAGAGAAATGGAAGAAAGTATTTGAATCAGTGGCCAAATGTAACATCGAGTTCAAGAAACTATTCTAATTGGTGGAATTTGAGTTGCGCTTGCTTGGTATGTCAGTGCCGGTGGAGAGAGTATTTTCGATACGAGGGTTATTTGAAAGGTTTCTGGGCTTACCGACAAAATCATAGTACATTCAAGTTCTCTAGCCAACATCTATCTATTTACATATGTATGCCATAAAAATTTCAAGTCATTCAGATCAGTACAAAATACATGGTACCTTTCCAAAGTTGACTCTATTTGAAAGGGAAAAAAACTCGGGAAGTGAAAGAAGAGTCAGACTCCGTGTATGGTGAATCGTCGCATTCACTTACAGCCGTGAAACATTGGGTGGCTGAGTTCAAACGCCGTCGCACAAACCTTTTTTAACGAGGAACGTTCTGGTCGTCCAAAAACTGTTTTAACGGAAGATATCGTCAGGTTAGTGCACACAACCTTGAGGTAAGATCGCCGATTAACCATTAAGAAAATCGACTGAGGCTTGAGGAATATCAACTGAATGGGTGCATAAGACTTCACATGAAGATTTGATGTGAAAATTATCCGCGTGATGGGTGCCGCGTTTGTTGACGATCGACCAATAGCAGGTAGGGAGAGCCATGTCGCGCGAGACTCTTCAGCTGTTCCAAAAGAATCCTACCGAATTTTGCGCCAATTAATTACTGTCAACGAAACCTGGATCCATCACTATACTCCAGAGACTAAACAACAGTCAATGCAGTGGATTGTTGTGAAGTAACCAGTTCTGAAGAAGACGAAGGTCGTTCTTTTTGCCGGAAAAGTAATGGCGACAGCTTTTTAAGACAGCCGTAGAGTAATAATGGTTGATTATCTTCAAAAAGGTAAAACCATTATGGGACCCTATTACACTGCGTTGCTCGACCAATTGAACTCAAGTAGAAGCGACTACACTTAGCGAGGAAGAAGGTACTGTTTCATCAAGACAACGCGCAAGTTCACACATGCATGGTCGCAATGGCGAAATTGGACGAATTGAAGTTCGAGTTGCTTCAACACCCTACTCACCAGACCTAGCTTCGAGTTATTTATTGTTCCCCAAACTGAAAAAATTTCTGTGTGGGAAACATATGGGTTAAATACCGAGGTTGAAGAGGCAGTCAACCTGTATTTTTCAGGTTTACCTAAAGAATTTTTTTCTAATGGCCTGAAGGGCTGGGAAAAGCGTTTGACCAAATGTATTGACTTGCGTGGAAACTATGTCGAGAAATAAATAAATTTTTGTTTGGCTTGTATTATGTGTTTTTCTTTAAAGGGCCGGAAACTTTTCAAACGAACATCGTATGCAGCACATTTCAGTGGTAATTGAGCTGCTAAATATAGAAATAAATTCAAAACTACCGTGTGTAGGCTTTCATAACAAAGTCAAGGAGGATAAAGCATTTCTCAATAAGGCTTGCTCATCCGAAAAATATAAACTCTAACTAACTGGCGAACCAGAATCAGATACTGACCCTTAAGAAATTGTATAGCCAACAAATACCTAGATAAATAAATGTACTTGGCTTCCATTTTTGAAGAACATTCTTCTTTTTAAAACAGTTAGCAAGGAAACAATGCATTTGATTTATTTCTAAAATGTCTAACAATTCTAAGCAAAATAAGTCTTTTCTGTATCCTTGTCCTCTTATGACGAAAGATGGCCGGGATTGATGTCCTAAAATTTGAATTAATGCCCAGGATTGCCATTTAAAAATAATAGGCCTATTAAGGCGCAGCCCCCAGTGAAACTGAAAATTTGGGTAAACTTTACAGCCGTTGACCTCAGAAACGTGACGAATATTTGCAAAAAATTTTTAGCAAGAAGTCGGAATGAACCTTTGGCTATCGAATCAACTCATTACATTTTGCAAAAAGTTTGTTGCAAAAGTTATTAAATTCAAACAAAATAGCATGTTTTCGTTAAAAAATGTAGTAGATCTCGGAAACTACTTAACGCACCGAGTTGATTTGAGCAATGGTTGTTAGATCTAAATTATTTGCAGTGAATTAACTCATTAAAAATTTAAAAAAGTTTTTTGCAAAAAATTTCCTAGAACAATATGTGGAAATTTGATACAAATCAATGTGCATGCATGATATTTGTTCAGAGTGTGCAAATTACACATTTTGTTCTAGAAATTTTTTTGCAAAAAACTTTTTTAAATTTTTGATGAGTTAATTCACTGCAAATAATCTAGATCTAACAACCATTGCTTAAATCAACTCGGTGCGTTAAGTAGTTTCCGAGATCTACTACATTTTTTAACGAAAACATGCTATTTTGTTTGAATTTAATAACTTTTGCAACAAACTTTTTGCAAAATGTAATGAGTTGATTCGATAGAAAAAGGTTCATTCCAACTCCTTGCTAAAAAATTTTTGCAAAAATTCGTCACGTTTCTGAGATGAACGGCTGTAAAATTTGCCCAAATTTTCAGTTTCACTGGGGGCTGCGCCTTAATAAAGAAATCTATCTACGAGTATCAACATGCACGAAACGTTAAAAACTAATTTGGAACCTTTTAGACTATTTTTGTTTTATTGATTTTATGAAAATTCCAACCCTGTTTCCTTTTATTTCTGGAATATTCTTATTTTTGAGGACATCAATTAATACATTACGTCATTCTATTCTGAGGTTTTCAAGTTTGGATGTTCTTTTTTACACAAACTTCAATGCCGAAATCTATTTATACTCTCCATTTCCAAAAGAACCAAATTTCGACTCTCTTACTCAACTTTTAGAAAACAAAGAAACCTTCTGACATGCTTCTAACTACGCAATTGCCTCCGCTATCCTGGACTTGAGTAGTCTAGACAGAATGCATGCATATCATTTCAATATGAATAAACACAAATCACCCATCCGGAGAATTTTTCTATATTTAGATCACCCATTAACCCGCTAGAAGAAAGGCCTTCGAAAATGCATTTCAAGATGCAGACATTTGAAACAAGAATATACCAAATATTTAAATATTTGCTTGTTCAACGAAAAAAATTTCAAAATTAAAAACGAGAGCAATATCTTCCACCGAAATATAATGGAAATAAATTTGCCTTGAATATCTTATGTTATTTTGTTTTTTTTAAACATATTTGGAGAATAAAATATAACGGAAATGTGTGTTTTTCAAAAAGGAGGACAAATTATTTCAAGACCAGATTTTGCAATCACATTTTTTGATGAGAGGCAGAGTTTTATTGGTCAACAATTTTTTTATAAATTTAAAATAAACTTAAGAAAAATTAAAGACTGAAATTATGTAGATATTTTTCTATTTTAATCTTAATAAGCCTGAAAGATTTAGAATTCAATTTACCAACCTTATATAGGTTTCTATATCATAAAAATGTTGAATTGTACAACGATTTCAAAAGCAAGTAAAACTTTTCTTGAATTAAATTTCTAATTGGATTAATGTTTCGTTCATTCTGAGATGCAAGGAGCACTCGAAAATATTGAAATAAAAAAAATAGAATCTATTTCTTTGCTTTTTTAAGCCTAACATACCTACCAAATACAATTGAATCGTTTTGAAATCGTGTAATTTAAGTAAGCTACGAAAATATTGCTGCTGCTTTTACCTCGAAAATTCAAAGAGTAATACGAAACACCATCAAACATTTTTAACATTTTAGTCAAGAATAATCATTAGACATTTGATTGACGGCTAATATGCGCACTAAAATGTGCTGCGAATTTCAAAATAAATTTATGTTGTTGATTATTTTGAGAAATATATGTGAGGCATTGATTCGAAATGGATGAGCGAGAATAATATGAAAATTGATTATTAAATGAAAGTTAGAAAGACTTGAGTTAGTAAATTGTCATTAATCTCTTATTTTAATGCTTTCTACGAAGCAATGGGCAAAATCTCATTAAGCCCCATTCGTAGTTTACAGAATCTCGCTGACGGATAGTTGCAATGAATGAAAATGAACAAAGTCAAAGTCAAAAGCGCTTTATTTAATACCAATCGTTATAAATTTGTAAAAGAACATAAAGCAAATTCCAAACAATAAAACTATAAAAAACTTAATGGCCCGAATGGCTCTCTAAATTTATACGTTATCAGTTAAACACATTTATTGAAAAAAATACACTTGCAAATTTAAATTAATTAAGATTATTAGATAATTTTTGATTCAATTGGAAAAAGGAGAAAAAACCAACCAGCATTATTCAAAAGTTACTTATACTACTAACACAACAATGAACTTATATCCTATACCTAATATGTTACACACTAATTCTAAATAAGTTCAATCAAAAAAAAAACGTTACCTTATATTGAAACCTATACCTAATTTATAATACAAATAAACAACAATACTAGATGTAGCAATAATGAGATGAATCTAAAAAAACTAAGTAACGAGAAAAAGCACAAAAACAGAAAACAAACACGAATAATTTAGACATTGTCATTCAGCCACCAATACCTAGATAGTTCCATCTCAGCTCGACCAACCTCAACGAATCTAGCAAATGAGTATCTCCATTGGAATTGTTGGTCTCGTGAACTCAGATTCGGAGGATATTTTATCTTCTTATCGGTGGCCCGTCGATATATGTGATATATGATTGGGACGCCATCAGAATCAAAAACATATCGATTCATGTCCAAATACACGAATGCTTTTGGAGGAACGAAGCCAGTAGTGAGGCAAGTCACAATATACCCGTCTGTAGGGTGGAACGGCTGTGAAATCCATGGGTTTTTACTCACAGTTACAGATCTTGCGATATGATTCCGAAGAAGTTTCAATATGAAGATATCGATTCTTGTCACTTGAGCGGTTTGATAAATTTTTCTATTCGATATATAGTGCTTCCAATCCGTCTCAGGCTTTCTGTACAAACCAGTACATGCACGAAGACATTTCCTTTCGAAAACTCTTAATCTTTCCATAGTACTAGCACTCCGGTTGTACCAGATCTGGCATCCGTATGTCAAAACTGGTCTAACCAGGGTCTTGTAACAAATAACTTTGACTTTTTGATCAATGTATCTGGAATGAAAGAGTCGCCGAAGGGCCATGACTACTTTTAGTGCTTTACTGAGCATGATTTTGACATGTTCAGTATAGTACAGATACTGATCGAGATGAACACCGAGGTATCGAAGACAGGATTTACGTGGAACCCGTTCTGAACTACCCTCACCAGCCATAATGTGGAAATCCTTCCAATTACGTTTCAGGTCTTGACTGGCCCCCTGCAGCGTTGTCCGAAACAAAATTGTTTCGCACTTCTGCGCATTGATTTTCATTCGCCAATCGTCGGTGTAGAGCTGCACATCATTAAACATTTTTTGAAGATTGCTCTGAACTATTGTAGCTTTTCGGTCTGCCGTATAGATGATCAGATCATCAGCAAACGCTACCAATGATTGCGTTGGCGAGACATAAAAATCAAAGCTGTTCAATAGCTTGCGAATGAATATTGAGAAAAGCAGGGGCGCAGTAACTGTTCCCTGCTGTAAACCATTCAAGACCTTGAATTCGCGCATTGTTGTCAGATTTCCATCAGTTACAATACATGATTTCCCGTATAACATATTACACATCATGGCGACAAGGTATCTGGGGAACCTGTCCTGAAGAAGTTTGAAAACTAATCCATCTAACCACACCGTATCGAAGGCTTTCTTCATATCAATGAGACATGCTCCAACACATTCTTTGTTGTTTAGTTTCCAACAGATGTCTGAGGTTACTTTCGTTATTGCATGTATGGTCGAATGCCTGGCACGAAAACCAAATTGGCAATTCGGCATCAACTCATATTTCTCAATGTGGGCGTTTAATGCTCTGTTGAGTATCACTTCAAACACCTTGCTGATGTTAGGCAGCAAGCTGATTGGGCGATAGCTTTTAGGGCATGAAGATTATTTTCCTTTCTTCAAGATCGGAAATACCTTAGCCTTTTTCCACTCATTTGGGAAATATGAATTGTTCAACATGTTGTTGAACAATATGCAATAATTCCTAATAGCAACCTCAGGCAAATGTCGGAGAACTATATTTGAATACCGTCAGTACCACATGATTTTTTGTTGTTTATTCTGCGAAATATGAAACACAAGTCTTCATAGCTGACAAAATAATCAATAAGATTCAAGCTCGGTATGAGGTCAGATGTTAATGTTTCATCGAAATGAAGAATTGATTGGCCGTTCAGGCTTGATTTGAAGTCGGAAACTTTTGCTTCAACGACCTCCGAAAGTATTTCATTCCTTCTCTGGGTTTGGCAGATGAACCAATTCAAAATGTGTTCCAATCAGGGCAAGTTTCTGCAATCCATCACATATAATCCTGTTTCCATTTCTATCCGGAGTCGTACTATCAATTTCGATACCAGCTCTATCGAGAAGATTTATCTCATTACTAACGACTTCAAGATTCGATACCTTCACTCGAGACTTCCTGCAGAATAAGCTATTCACTTTCGCGAAAACGCCATCTGGGTCCTGTGGGCTAATACCCCTCAGTTTTCCCGCCCATTGATTGCTGACCTCACTCCTAAAGTATGAACGGATTAAGTTCCGGACATTCTTCAGGTGTAATTTCAACAAAGCCAACGAGGGATGGTTGTAGTCCAAAAATCGTCGATAAATATTGTTGACGCGGGTGAGAAGAAGGCTTTTCAATCTTTTCAACCTTGCGATGGTTGGTGTTTCATATCCTTCCATATTGTTTCGATGTTTAATCTTGGGATCTACTTTCTCAATCGTTTCCAACGTCAGCTTCTCTACTTCGACAAATAGATATCTATTTCATCGTCAGTTAGATTTCTGTTATTAGGAACCATTGAGCAAGCGTTGCCATCATCAAAAGAGGGACATTACTTCTGGTACTCCCGATTAAACTTCTTTTGAAACTTTCCCCAGTCTGTTTTTTTGAAATTCAACCGATGGTTTTCATGTTGAACTGGAATGAGGAGGAAATCATCCCTTTGATGATTGATTTCCAATACGATTGCGTTATGGTCATTGTCATAAGGAAGTACCTGCAGTTTCCGTTGAGGACTGTTAAAGCTGAATTCAAGTCTTGCGTCAGCAATGCAGAGGCCCAAATATGAATTTGTCCTAGGGTATGTTGGGAACTCCGACCCATATAGGTTGCACCTGTATTCAATTTGGTTCTCTGTTATCCATGATTTCAGGAATACACCTCTTGGATTATTGGTGGCGTTTAGCCATGATGTATGCTTGGCATTCAGGTCACCGGCAAAAATATAATAATTATGCAGCCTGTTCAATTCGAGTATTTCAAACAAGGAATTGAGTTCCTCCTTGAACTTGAGAACATTTTGACCAGTTGCATAGGCAGATATAACGAAGAGGTTATCCCCACCTGGCAGTGAAATTTTGATGACAGACACTTCAAGAAATTCAAAGTTTTTGAATTCGACTTTTACAATATTTTGGAAACAATAGGGTCTTCTAACCAATATCCCGGTGCCACCTCCCCCATCACCTATTACCCTATCGTTTCTTACGAATGCAAAATCTTGAATTCCATGGAATGCCATGAATTGAGGTGGGTTTCAGTGAGAAGTATGATGTCAGGCTTTTGCTTAACAACAAATTCGAGGAGATAATCACGTCGATGTATAGCAACGATAGAGTTGACGTTGATCGATATGAGGCGAAGCCTATCCATGGGAATATGACTGGATGACAAGTTATTATTAGGCATTTGAAAGACCTAAACGCTGAAAAGCAAAGTTAATTTTTGAATCTTGTTTGTCGATTCTCTCCGATAAAGAATTAAGTTGCTGGTAAATTTTGAGAAGCAGCTCATTATTGCCACTTACATTATTTACATTATTTCCAGCATTTTCTGCTGGTCCTCTAGCGGCGAGTGCAAATGATACTCCGGGCTTGACGAAGTTGAAAGGTATGATATTACGGTGTACTTGTGCTTGCTTTGGAGCAAATTTAACTTTTGCATCTTGATATCGGGAGCATCCTCGATATGATTCTGGGTGACCAACAACACCGCAGTTAACGCAGTATAATTTTTCTTTAGGCTCCGTCTGAGGCAATTTGTACTCACCGGGAGCATGAACGTCTTTGCATTTAACGCACCGATAGTGCATGGCACAATTGGTAGCCGAATTTCCAAATCTTTGACACCGGTAACACTGGTTGACTTCTCTTTTCTGGAGGCGTTCTCACCTCACCACTCTGAAATTCAAGTACCTTATTTATTGAAGGGCACTTGGACTGCTCTTATTTGCAATTTGTACCAGGCAAAGTGGTAAATTCTTCCTTTCTATGGTCGACCTTCTTGTCGCAAAGGCTTTGACTGAAACAAAATCAATATCTGGTGCAGCCTCCTTGAGAACCTGAAGAAGATCGACCGTATCTTCTCCGCTGTCCAAACCCTTCAACAAGAAGGTCTGATTTTTTTCACTTTTTGGGGTATAGGTGAAGTGTGGAACCTCCCCAGAAATCAGCGCATCTTTGGCTGACTTGAAATCAACCAGTGATTTCGTCCTTATAGTTAATTTTTCGGCATTAACTCTTTCGATTACGAAATTGGCCAGTTTATTTTCGGCTGCCAATAGCCGAACCATATCTTTCCCGGTTTGTCCGAACACGTTGATTGGCGGAACTTTTTCTGTCTCGTTGGAAGCTTTTTCAGAGGAACCAGCAGAACTTCGGGCTGGTTTTTTCTCCTTATTTTTGTTCTTTAAATATTGAATAAAATTAACGTCATTATCTTGATTAAAATTACCTCCGATGTTTTCTTCGATTTCCATATCTTCGGCTAATCTCTGCAGCGCTGCAAAATAATTTTGGCTCTCGTTGGTGCCACCAGCACTTAGAACTTCTTCTGGATTTACTTGCTTTGTATTTTTCTTCGGCTTTGTTACCTGTTGCCATTGATTTTGTGGCTGCGTCTTTTGAGGCTTCATCCCTTTCTTGAAAAGATCCTTGAGAGACTGTATCTCTTGCCTTAGTTCATCATTTTCTTTCTGCAATTTGGCCATTTGTTGATTGTCCGCTATTATTTGCAGCTTGCACCCTCCATCTACGGAGTTTTCTTCGTTATGTTTTCTTTTGGTGATTGTCGCCAGTTTCGTATTCGTCGTTTCCCTAGGTTGCCCCAACGGTGGGAAGCCGTTGGGCTCCTCCATACCAGCGGCGAAGTTTTCTTTGGTAATTTGTTTTTCGTTACCAATCGAAGTAAAAATATTCGATACAAATTTCCTGAGCCGATTACTTCGACAATATAAGATTTTTTCCGATAAACATTAACTTCGGACTAACGTTTTTAAAAAATTAATTTTAATTTTTGAAAACTTTTGACAGGAGCGATTTAAAAGACGTCTATACGCAAAGACTACTACGATCCATTTAATGAAAATGAACATTCCTTAAAAAGAAAGCTTTTCGAAGTTATAATAGTCTTGGATGACATCTTCAATATAAAGAGCAAAAACAAAAAACTATTTAAAACTTATGGGTCTGAATAACAAAGAAATTATTATATTAAATTTTTTTGTTTCTTGTGCTTTGTTCAAATATTAAATAACTCACAAATCAAAGTCCACCTTATAAGGCTTTTCAGCACTTACCTGTAACAAAAAGAGAATTTTAATTAATATTTTAAATGCACTTCACAATTTCTTAAAAATAATATATATATATAGGTAAATTTAATGAATTTAATTTTTATCTTACAATAATAAAATATATAAAATTTAATTAATTTATTTTATTGTTTAATAATTTATCTCCTCAAGGGAATGTATCCCGAATGATTTGAGATCATTTAATTCTCTTGCTAAATTGAAGAACTACGGCAACAATATTTCCCGGATTTTTCTCGTTGATGAATGATAGTTTCGGATTCCATTACAGGATTGGCATGCAGATGGCTAATGATAGAGTACGAGTTTTTCTGGGAGAAGAAAGCACTTGCGCAGGTTAGGGAAATTCCGCGAATCGAATTATTCTTCGCTGAGCTGCATCATGGTTACTAAATTTAGATAAATGGTCAAGTGATCCCATGGTTTGTATTGCATTTTGTTATATTGTTTATGTGTCACGAATCTTTCTTAGGAAAGTATCGCAGGTATCTTAGGGCAGCATAATTAGATCATACCATCCGAAAATGAGGATAACCCTGCTAGAAGCTGTCGAATCAAGTTGATTTGCTGAATGATCCGGATGGCTGCTGCTCACCATTGTGCTCCCAATTGGCCACCGAACAAAGATATATCTCGACAGATCGACATACAGACGGACACAGGTACCTATTTTAATAGGGTTTTGTCTCCTTTTTAACATTCCCTTCGCTTTCCCACTAAAGAAGGGATTCCTTCACCTTGTAGGCGTCTCTAGGCGTAAAAACGAGGCCTTGCCCAAACTAATGTGTTAAATGGTTTCAGACTAGGCTTTCAGATTGACGGGGGAGATGTTTAGTGGGTAGTCCAAAAGCATCGGACTCTTTGTAGTCCCGCACTTAGGGCGTAAGCAGCCTTCACCTCCCTGCCACAAAAACAAAACCGCCGAAGAAGCGTTATTTCTCCTTCATAGAGACAGCCTTCCCGTCGGCAGCATTTCTACACAGGTAGATATTTTCACGCTTTCTGGCAAGGAGGGCGATGGATGTCACTTTCGCAATCTCGAATATCGCCAACTCCTAAATGACATTCATCTCCCAACCAGAAAAATAAAATATCGCCAACCCGAGGCTGCTCCATACGCCGTTGCAATTCGAGACACTCTTTGTCTCTTCATCTGTGTCGGATATTGTCGGTGCAGCTCCGTGCTGAGAGCGTCATCCTATAGTTTTGATCCGTAGAGTAGCACAGACTACACGGGACTCATCAGAAGTTATTTCCTTGATGAAGTGGGTCTCCCTATGTTGGGCACCAGTCGAGTGAGTGCCTTTACACGTGCTGCAGGCTTATCAGTCATTGCCGTGATTTACTCGGAAAAGCCATATTCGAGTCTATCAATACTTCCAGGTATTTCACTTCTGGTTTCGATTCGACCAGCATTTCTCCGATACTGATATTCTTTACCCTGGGAATTCTCTTCTTTGTTAGGATGACCAGTTCGGGTTTTTCCAGTGCCAACCTGAAGCCGCGAGTAGTCATTCAGTCCCACACTGGGGACATTGGCATACTTAGTCTAAGTTCCGCATGTTCAACTGTTCGTACCATGGTTAGCGTCGCAACATCATGCGCACGGCCGATTAAGGGTTACTCATCCGGCAGCTCAAACTTCATTAATCCGTCAAACGAGAGGTTCTACAAGTCGGGGCCGAGGATGGAGAAATGGGCCATACCCGATGTACGAGTGATTTCCATTCTCTGACCATCTTTCTTTATGTCGTACAGCGGTTCTTCAGGTAAGTCGCGCTTAATCTGATACTGATATCATGACATCTATTGCAATGATTGTTCAGAAATATTCCCATAAAAAACAATGCTTGATCAAGATGCGATATTCTTGTTTTCCCATTTTTTTACGAAGGCGAAAGTAGCGTCACTCTTAGGACCGTATCTTTTAAATGAAAGGAGGAAATGCCATGAAACCACAGATCAACTAGTGACAGATGTGCTTCTCGAAATGAGTCATGTTAATTTTCCAGTGTCGCCACCTATTGAAAAATCCCGAGACTTATCAGCCCTTGTAGTGTTTGGTTCGCTGAGAGTTTTACAGTAGGCATTATAGTACAGCAAATGAAGCATTTTAGCTCGTGATTTTTCCGTCCAGCATGGATTTACTTGAAATTTTCACAGAAGGTAGGGAATAGCCAAGGATCATCTTCTATATCATGCCGCTGTACGTTAAAGCCTTGAGGGTGGTTGCCACCCCACCTCAGAGGTGGAAATCTTTTATTACATTTAAACTACAGGAATCGATGGAAAAAGTAGTTCTAAGAAAAAAAATTTCCATACATTTTTTTCGTAAAACTAATATTTTTCAAACTATTCGCGATTGAAAGTAACAAGTTTTCGACGAAAAAATCGACGTTTTTCATGGTTTTTTTCGCGAATAACTCGAAAAATATGTATTTTATCAACAAAAAAAAACTGTGAAGAGCAGAATTGTAGATTTTAAAACAACAAAAAAAAGCTTTGTTAAAAATTATTCTACGACTAATACGAAACAACCTACAGCATATATTCCTATAATTCTTCTTCTTTCCTTTTTTATCATATTGAATAAGTTTTGTAGTGTTAACTATTGCTGCAGAAGACATTTGTCTTTCAGGTAAATTTTGAAGTTGGTCATCTTCTTCTGTTCCCGATTCTTCATCAGTTACAGCTTCGTTATCTGGAGGTGATATGTACACAGTTATGTATGTGTTTTTCAGATTCAATGATAATTAAACCTGGATCTAGGTTTTCGTCATCCATTTTATCTTCAGACAGAGGCTTCTCAAGCTCCCCCAAAATTTCGTCGAGCCTACGTGGTCTGAAATCAAATGTATTACTGTGTCAATACATTTATATTTGAAAACTAAAACGAAAAAACTTGTTTTTTGCGCAATATTGTGTACCCGATGTTGCGCAAACGCAACGGGTTTTACAATAGGGGTGCCTAGTGATGCGTTAGCGCAACATTTGCATGTTCCTTGAATTCAACAAACAATTTCGTAGAAAATTCAAAGTAAACTGGCACAACTTTTAGTAGGAACTATGCAGTCACATCTAATTTCAAAAATTCATTAAAAAATATCAATGTGACAATAATATTATTTGCATCTTACCTCTCTTTGCTTGAGCACATAGCAGAACGAAAAGAACTCATTTTCCAAATTGCGAAACAAAATAGAATTTTTAATGAAAAACATATACGAAACATTACAGAACAAGCCTGTTCAAACATGTAAACACAGTTTTTGCAATGGGAACAAATGGGTTAAAACATATTTTAAACAACAGAATTCTTGTATTAAATCACTTTGATAATTAATCTTTTTTTTTGGGGAAACAAATTATTTTTTCATTAAGCTCACAGTCTCTGATTCGGCCATGAGAGTTATTACAGGCGTGAGTCACGATACCCCGATTGTCGGTTTTGCCCAGGAGAGAAAGACAATGTCGTCCACACATGTTTTAAGTGCACAAAACGGGGCAGGCTACGGAGGGAGACAGGAGAACTCCCCCCGGAATGAAGTCGTGGTGATGCTCGAATCGGTTGACAAATGGAACCATGTGACACTTTATGTCCTAAAAGATAAGAGGGGCTCACAGCAGCCGCGGGCGTTGGGGCTGGAGGATAGCTTGTCTGGCACTTCCTCTTCCTTTCTCCCCTCCCGCTAGAAGAGGGATACCACAGCATGAGGGTGCCTCGCGGCGTAACAAAACGAGACCTGGCCCGAAGTAATGTATCAAACGGTCCCAGGCCGGGTTCTCGGGTTGACAGGGGAGGTGTTTAGTGGGTAGCCCAGTCGCCTTCATGCGAGCATGGGAGTCCCACACTAAATGGGATTCACCTCCCAACCACAAAAAAAGCATAAAACAATAATTATTTAACCAATTCAAACCAAATTGTACCCATATTAAGGTTTAAAATGTTATTTAATAATTTTTTACAATCAAAAACAAAAACCGTACAACGGCACGATAAAGAAAATGAACTAGAGGGTGAAGTGAGCCTAATCCCAAATTTTTGTGCGAGAATTAGTGCTGGACGAAAAAATTGCGAGCTTTTGCTATTTTTTTAGCTTCATTTTCTGTACTATCAGGCAATTTTGACGATAAGCTGTACCTTTACGTCGCCAAACATACCACTCGCCATTTGATCATGATGGTTGAACTTAAATTTATATTAAGAATATTACCGAGTCTCATTGGACTTGTATCTTTGAAATTTCTTTTTTTTTGTGATGACAGGCTTTTATTTTGGGCAGTATGCATGTAAAACATATTCTGCACACCGTATTTTAACAGTTTATGTGCTCACCTTTATTCGGGTTGGTCTGGACATTTGTTTAACCCTGCGAGTTTCATGTTCCAATTTAGTCACTAACGAGACCGTCGAAGGTTTGCATAACATTTTTTATGCGCTAGTGCAATTCGAATATCCATACTTTTCTCTCTTTCGTCAATTGAACCCACGAAATCATCCTTTCATCCTTAAAAATCCATCCTTTCCTTAAAAAACGCTGCGATTGACCGCCGCGCCTTTACAGTTCGAATGGTGAAGTGCATCGCACATCGAGAAAAAAACTATAGTACAAGCAAGTTTACATGGGTCAATTTATTTTATGTATGATTTTAGAAAAATTATACAAAATTTTAGGCAAATAACATAAGACCATACTAGGCCCAAGCATCCGCAAACATACTGAACGCCTTAGAGAGACTGGCCCTGAGGCGAATGATAGGAGCGAAGCTGATAGAGGATCAATGGAGAATTCGATACAACCATGAGCTGGAGGTCTCAACGATTGTAAGAATGCGGAAGCTACCGGTAACCCAAAAACGTATTCGTTGGGAGAATTGAAGGGCGGAGACTAGTGAATAAACCGAGGAAACGCTGGTCTGACTCGGTCGCTGCTCGAATTTCAAAATTGGAGAACGCGGTCAATAGATCGAGACAGTTTGAGGAGTTTGCAACAGGAAGCGATGACCCGAGAGGGTCTGTAGCGCTACGAAAGAGAGGATACTAGGCAAAATATACTAGAAATTTGTGTAGATTACACAATTGCACTTAGGTAATCAGAATTATGCATAATAACCGAAACAGCTATAGAACATTGGAATGCGCTTTATGTAGATAATTTAGTACAGGGTTAACATGTCCCGCAGATCAATGCGAGCGGTTTTGCCTCGTGATCCATAACATGCTGGTTCAATTCCAGCGCAAGTCTATTATTAGGTATGAATTTGGATGAACATTTATTTAAGGCTAAATTTATGCTTAATTGAAATTTAAAAAATGTCGCCTGAGGAGGAAGAGAGAAGAAATTATGTATAGCAAAATACTTTTGTAATAAATTTAAGTTTGTTGTTTTAGAGGAGTTTGTACTATTTACAAAATCCTATTGAAATCGGTTTCGTCTGTTCGTATACTTTGCAGGTGGATCAGAAGTAGGGGGGGGGAGGAGCATGTACTCCAATATCGGAAGGGGAGCCGCAAAATTTTACCTGTCGGGATGTCAAATGGAAGGTCTTGATGAGAACCTGCCAAAACAGGTCTCAAAACTGTGTTACCAGATTTGTAGAGTGCAGGTGGAAAAGAAATAAACGCATTATTTTCGAATCATCGAATTTGTGTAGTCTCACAAACGATCCTAATACTCAGTGAATTTGAAGGAAATCAAATCATATTCGCGGTAGTAATAGGCATTAGAAACTTTTCTAATTAAAACCACAAACAATACACGAATTGACCACACATCTCTTTCCAAGGACTATGATGACGATAGGGTGGGCCAAATACGAGTACACGTCTCTTTTTAAAAATTCAATAAAATGAACAAAAATCAATTTTTTTTTATTATGCGAACACATCTTTGAGACACCATGAACCATTGCACCCTAGCGGACGTGCAACATGCATACCGATCGTACAAAAACTCGTTTGGACCCAAATGAACAAGGATATGCGTAATTGGGCTTGCCGCTGCGTGCCCTGCCAACGCTCCAAAATTGCAAAACACACTGTAAACCCAATTCAACCGTTCATCATATCAGAGGGCAGATTTCAACACATAGACACCGACATCGTTGGGCTAATGATTCCATCTAAGAATTTCAAGTATTGCCTGACCATGATGGACAGATACTCTAGGTGGCCAGAAGCTGTACCAATTCTGGATCAAACAGCAGCAACCGTCGCAGACGCATTTTACTCAGACTGAATTTCCCGATTTAGCACGCCACGCACAGTGACAACGGATCAAGGAACCTAATTTGAGTCCACTCTTTTCCAAGCTCTTGCAAATCGAATGGGATGCGAAAGTAATCGTACAACCCCGTATCACCCCGCAGCGAATGGGATGTTGAAACGCTGACACAGATCTCTCAAAGCCGCTATTATGTGCCACGAGCAGAATCCCGCATGGGCAAATGTACTATGAACCGTTCTACTTGGACTACGGAACAGCTACAAGGATGACATCGGGGATCGAGCGCAGAAATTCTTTACGGCACAACGTTTTTGCTTCCAGGAGAATTAACCGCGGCCGAGGACAATCACATTCATCGAACAGCTGCGAGAAACAATGCAAACACTTCGACCAGTGCAAGTGGCGCATCATTGTCAGCATACGATTTTACGTAGCAAGACCCTGGAATGGTGCACCTATGTGTTTCTCTGGATCGACGCAAATCGTAAACCTCTCTCACAACCATACTCCAGACCGCATAAAATCGTAAACGGATTATCGCAGGTTGTATGTACAATTGAAGTCAACGGGAAGATAATCAATGCTTCCACAGAACGCCTGAAGCGGGCATTCCCAGAGGCGACCGCGTAGAAGGGAAGAAACACTCCGGCAACTGCAAACGACTCAGCAATCGCATCAATTTGGACAAGTCGGAAGATTAAGGAGATTCAGTAGACTCCAATCAACACACCTCCCGAACACATCACTCGAACCTACCCACCAGCAGACAGCATGGGCTTCCACACTCAGGGGAGAGTACTGTGGCAGCTCAGCAACCCAGCTGCGCAACCACAGCTTTCAACCAAGTACTGCCAAAGAAGGCGACACAGGCAATCAGCTGCAGCAACAGTGACCAACAAAAATCACTCTCTCACTGACTCTTTCTCGCTGAGCAATTGTCACGGCGAGATGTAATTTCGCAACCCTCCGGATAAATATGGGCTTTTATATATATTACTTGTGTGGTCTTTGATTTCCTCAACATACAGGAAGCCACACGCCAAAAGGGCTTTGTAGAAAATTTTTTACAATGGCCTACTAGGTTCGCGTCCTTTCTGTCCGTTCGTCACAGCAAGCTTTCTCAGAAACCTTACAAACAAGAAAGCTGAAGCCTTATGGAAAGGTCAGAAGTGGTGGTCTCTCGAAAGTATCAAACATTTTAAAACCTTATGCTGAAGCGACCCTTAAACATATTTTTATCAAATGTGTTCGAATGGAGTACCATATGAAAGGTCTTGATTAGGACTTTGTAGTAATCGAGGAGTAGGGCGCTAAAAGCCAGCGCTGAAAAGGTAATTCTATCCATCAGGAGGTGAATGGGAGGCAAAATGCACGAAAATTGTGTATCCTCCCCCCTCGCGATTGGCATCATTAGGCCGAAAAATTTGAAAAAAATCACGGAGATAGGTGTGAGTATATGGTCAACAAATACCTCAGAAATCAAAGCTCACTCAGCTTCGTAAATAAAAGTAGGATTTGTAAACCTTACGTTTTTTCCTAGTAAATCAAAATGGTACTCTTAAACTTCTTTATAGTTATTTAGATTAATATAAGGTCCTCATGATTATGAAATTTTTGAGAAATTAGATCGTAATCAAGTGAGTTAGAGCCATTTCAATTGTATCGAATCACTACAACAATAACGTGTAGATCGTTGATATGTACATATTTCAAATCAACTTAGGCAACTCTTATTTTCTTCGGATTTTCATCAAAATTTGAGGCATAGCGTTTAATTTGAATATGTTCAATTGGCCGAGCGTTCAGAAAAATTATTTAATCCGGAAGAAAATGGCGGCTGTTATATGTTTATGAAAAAACTCTACATCTTTTGGGTAAATTTGCACGATTTCTTATACATGTACTATATTCGATAAATAATTCAAGACATCGATTCATGGCATCAGAAAACTTGTTTCTAATCCTAAGATGGTAACAAAGCCCTTCTGGTAGGAGCACTCTCTTGCTTACTGGACTTATTTTATTGGTAAATTGCCACCTTTCGGATTAGCGTGACGGTGCAAAGGGGCGTGAGAGTTGCGTCTAAAATATTTCGTCGCAAATTTTTTAAATTTTGGAAAGATCTAAAAGATTGGATGATGGGCAAGAATACGAGTAGTTTAACCTTGATGCAATCAAAGTGATCGTGGGTTAACTCTCCAACGCTTCTGATCGAAAAGCTTAGCCAGGAATATTTTCAGACTTTGGGACATAGAAGTAAGCAGGTGGACGATTTGCAAAACCTTTACTGCTTAGTATCAAAATTCTTCTGAATTGGGTGAGATGTAGGTAGATATAAGGAAAAGCAATTTTGAATTTAGGGATTTGAACTTAGTTAGCCTTAAAAGATTGTGAACAGAATTGTTTTAAATTTGATAAGCTCTAAGGGATTGGGTGGATCAATGGCAAAGCGTTCAAAACTTAAACAATTTTGTTTTAATTTGCTGAGACGTGATTTTGTTGATGGTGGACAAAACCTATAAGCCTTAGGATGACAGATTGTTTTGAGCTTGGTGAAATCGAAAATATCGGGTGAGTGGTGGGCGAAACCTATAAAACTCAAGTACAATTGCTTTTAAACTTAGTAAAATCGAAGTGATTTGATGAATGCTGGGTAAAGCTTCTAAGCAAATCGTCACGAATTTAGTTTATTGTGAAAATCAGATTAATTCATTAGCTTATCCGTATAAAACGTATACATGAAAGGATATGGATTCTGACTTAAAGTCATAATCCTTAAAAATAGTTGCGTTTATTTTTATTTTGTTGAATTAGAACTAAAGTCCCTTTTAGACCTTCACTCAGAGATAGTTAGAGTACCTCATTACCTTGATCATATCTACCAATCACTCCAGAAGGTGATATGGTCAGTACCATACTTTGGCCGTTGATCTGTCCACCTAGCTGCGATACGTTCTGATTTGAAACCAGAATCACTCGAAACAAACTTCACAAAATACAGAATCACTTGAAACAAATCTCGTTGTCACCATTGTGGTTCGAGCCAACGACCTTCGGCTTATGCAGTGTGCACTCTTACTACTATAGGGTGGGCTAAATACAAGTTTCTTTTTAAAAATGCAATAATATGAACAAAATCCAAATTTTTCTTATATTTTGGCTTTATTCGCAAGAACAAACCTTCTCGTTAGTTGTGAAATGCAATTTCATTCACATGGTTGCCACGGGTGTTGTGACAGTAGGCCATCCTCTCAGCCCAATTTTCCAAGACATCATTGATGGTTCGGGCCCTATCTGAGCAATGGTGAACATTCAATGTGCTTGAATCGTTTATGGATTTTCCACATAACATCGATGTTTCACAGCGCCAATTTGCATCGCCGGGGCGGCCAATTGGCATTGCCACGGCGGCTGATTACACGGTTACCGATTTTTGTGCGCAAAAGATCGATTGTTTGATAAGCCGTATGGCATGGGGCGTCATGCTGTCTCCGGCCACAAAAAGTGGCTTATCATGCCTCTGTAGTGCTCCCAATTGACCGAAACAGCATTTTCACCCTAATTTTCAAACAAAAATGGTCCAATGATGCCACCACTCCAGAATCCACACCACACTGTCACTTGGTGAGGATGCATTGGCTGCTCGACAATCACGTTTGGGTTTTCCAAGCCCCAGATGCGGCAGTTTTGTTTGTTCACATAGCCGCCGTGATGAAAATGCGCCTCATCAGAAACGATAATTTTCTGAGAAAAATCGGCATCCAGTTCGAGCTGCTCTAATGAACGAACTGCAAAGCGATAACGAAGCGGATGGTCATTCGGCTTCAATTCCTGAGTCATTTGGGTCTTGTAAGCAAATAATCCGAGCTCTTTGTGCAAAATTCTTCTCAATCTCGAGCGACTAATGTTGAGTTGCTGCGATCGATGGCGAGTTGATGTCCTCGCATTGAGTTGCACACTCTCGGCTACAGTAACCACATTCTCCCGGGTGCGCACCGTACGAGTACTGTTCACTAGCATGCCTGGCTCACGAACTTTCTTCACAAATTTGCGTACAGTAGACGCAGTGGGTTCCTCATTTCGGCCAAAACTTATTTTCAAAAAACGCACTGTTTGAACAACTCACTTTGGAAATAGGATTTCAATATTTTCCAAAGTTGTTCAAGCGTAAATCGATTCATTTCGTTCCGCAGAAGGTTAATACTGACTCACTAACATAATTTTGAATGATTTAAAAGCAACTGAAATATGGCCCGCCCGGTATATAATATAGTCATACTCTAAAGCTCCAATTGTTTAGTTAATGCAGTTGTTTGCCACCACTGTAATTTATTTTAGTACAAATTAGAAGGCCTTCTCCCATAATTAATTACAAAAGAACTCGCAAAGTGTAATGTTAATATTAATTAGAAATTGATCCTTTAGTTTTATATACAGGGTTTTCCATTAAGAGGTGTTATTTTCATATTAAAAGGAAAATGCCATTTTTCAATATAAATGATCGGATGTTTATTTCATTATAAAGAGGAAGGTATGTTGTTAATAGTGGAAAATAACATCAGGCAATTGCCCACTACGTTGACGCTTACAGGACCATAATTTTCATGAAATTTTTCGTAACCAAATCGCAAAGTGGCTGCCCTATGTCCTCGATAACCTCACGAATTCCATCTTTGAGGTCTTGAATCGACGCGGGGCTGTTGGCGTAGACCTTCTCTTTCACTTGGCCCAAGGGAAGAAGTCGCAAGGTGTTAAATCACAAGATCTCGGTGGCCAGTTGTGATCATGTCTTCGAGAGATAACACGGTCCGGAAACTTTTCCCGTAAAAGATCAATGGTTTCGTTGCTTGTGTGGCAGGTAGCCCTAACTTGTTGAAAGTAAACGTTGTGCAGATCAATACCATCCAATTCCGGCCATAAAAAATCATTAATCATCCCTCGATAGCGCAATCCATTCACCTTAACTATTGCTCCAGCCTTATTTTCAAAAAAGTAAGGTCCAATGACTCCGCCGGACCATAAACCGCATCGAACAGTCACACGTTGAGGCTAGAGGGGCTTTTCAACAATAACTCTTGGGTTTTCTGAGCCCCAGATGCGACAATTTTACTTGTTGACGAAGCTACCGAGGTGGAAATGGGCCTCATCACTCAAGATGATTTTTCGATGGAATTCCGGATCATTTTCATGCATTTCAAGGACGCAATCAACAAAGACACGACGTTTTGATGATCGACCGGCTTGAGTTCTTGTGTTAACTGAACTTTATAAGCCTTAAGACCCAAATCTTTATGCAAAATACGGTGTAATGACGTTTGTGGCATGCCTAATTTCAAAGAACGACGAGGAATGGACAAACCTGGGTTTTCTTCAACACTTTCGGCTAAAGCAGCAATATTATCGGCTGCTCTTGAGTGACGTGCACGGGTTTTATTCTTCACATCACTTAGTTGTCCCAACAGCTCGAATTTTTCCACCAATCTCTGTGTTGCCGTCCGACAAGGTGATTAACGACGACCCAAAAATGTTTGAGTTTTACGAACCGTCTCTGCCAAATTTTCACCATTTTTATAGTGAACTTTAATAATTTCAATACGTTGTTGAAGTGTGTATCGTCCCATTTTTATAAATGGCGCAGTTTCTACTTGTCAAATGTCAAAAAATGACAGCTTCAAAAGTGACACCTACCGAAATAGCGGCCTATTCAAAATAACAGCTCTTATTGGAAACCCTTTAACGTAGATAAGAAGAAAAGCCTGCAGCTCTTACAAGAAACCAATCCCTCTTTTAATGGTCGCCTGCAATAAATTACCATTTCAATGAAGCGCATTGGGTAAATCTCGATAGGGTTTAAAATTTAAATAAATGAAAAACGTCCATATTTTTAAAATTTACATGCAACCCTGCATCATCTTTTAAGATTTTCTTCAAATTCAATTTTTCCCTCCCAAGAATCAAAAATAAAGCCAACGAATTTCCATCTCTATTCTGAACGCCAACCAAACTGAGCAAATCGAACATACTCGTAGAGCATTTCCTTCATTGCCAAACAGGTGCAGAAATTAGTTGATCGACATAATGTAAAATAAACACAAAAATATCTTCGAGATATTATTATTATGCGTCAAAGATATTTTGTTATTGGTTTTGTCGGAGGAGGTGAATGAATTCGAAACGAGGGGCTGATGTCAGACGTTGAAATTGAGTGGTGTGTGGTACATGTGATTGGGGGTGTTTGCTTGCTTACTTACTTTTATTTCAGATTTTTGCTAGCTTCGCTGACTTGCTGCTTGCTTGCAGGCACGTTTCCAATTGCTGTTCTGGTGACGTAGCAGATACTGAAGATATTTTTAGGGGGAAGATATTTCAAATTAGAATTGACCGCGGACCGCGGTATTTGATGAATAATCCGCGAGAAAGGTGTGAATTTGATTTTGAATTTGGTACAAGGTGAAATGAAAGGATTTATGAGATGTGTTGATTAAACTGAGTCATGGTGAGGAAAAGCGGTGAGAGCCGGAAGATTGAAAACTGTTTCAAGAAAATAATTTCAAAATTTATTTAAGACAAGATGAAATTGTGTATTTACAAAAAAGTTATGCTAACTACAAATTTTAAACAGAAATAGAATAGAAGCAATATTGACTTAGAAGAAGTTTTCAATGAAAAATTCCGTTCAAAGGTCATAAACGAAGGATGAATTTAATTAGATGAAAAATCGCGGAAAACAACTACAACAAGAACCTTCAAGCGTTTTGAAGAAGAAAAGATTTCACTAGGAATTAAAAATCAAAAAACTCGTTTATGTACTTCTGAGTTCATTGCCGCTGACTATTCTCCCAGAAATAAATACAACAATTTGCTTTCATTCGTCGAAATACGCTCGAACAATTTCAAATTATCGTTTTCATTTTCAAATTGGCTACAGAAGTGTTACTCCTTTTTCCTAGGAACGTCCTTCTCACCTTCAGCGGAATCATATTCTCAAACGATACCAACCCCCATTTTGAAAAACCTTTCCTATTTTTGTAATGTTGTAAAGTATGTACTTGGAGAGAACCTTTTCCTTGAATGGAAAGGAAATATCACTTTTCTCCCCATGGACCAATAAATTGAACATAATTGCATGTGGGTAGGCAGAAAGTCAAACCAGGCAGGTATGATTGAATGGGAAGGAGCAATGATGGATGGATGGTTGACAGCATTCACTCAAAAGAAAAAAATTTCCACCAACTTTCCTTTCGTTCCCATCAAATTAATGTTTGGAATTTATTGGGAAAATGAGGTAACAATTGCGAATAGAAATAAAAAGAGTAACAACAGCGCAAAAGAAAAGAAAATTTAATAAAATTGCAAAGAAAAGAAAATTTTTCCGCTGCCAATTACATTTAACAATGCCGTTATTGAACGATGTTAGTTACCCCACTTGGAGCGTATTGCAAGCATGAAAAGAAATTGAGAAGAAAATGAAGAGTAAATAAAGAAATTATGTGTGGCCTTTTGGATGTGGTTTTCGATAATAAACAGTGAAGTGTATGTTTGTTACCTTCGCATCTCGGCATCGGGCATTGAAAATGAAAGTAATATGAGAAGCGCTTGTTTAAGCAATTAAAGGTTATTTTATTGCCAGTGCGATGATGTGGGATGAGAGTGGCGCAGCACGGAAGGCATATGTGTGGCTTTCATTGAAATTGAGGTGTGAACATATGAGTACGTATGGCAAGTATGTATACAAGAACAGGAAGCAAACCACTAGGGGAAACAGAACGAAAAAACAAGAAAACATTCCCAGCTGCTAACAACAAAATAACAAGGTGACGAAAATTAATCTTGAAGCGAAGGATGATATGGGAAAATGAGGATCTGGTTACATTTAATGGTGGAACGTGGGAGAACCGGTACGCGATCGTAACAAAACCATACAGAGAATATGTAATTAAGAAAATTTACTACGAAACCAACATTTCTTTATAATTGTTTAGGAATTCATTTGATTCAAATTCATCATGCTTGTTGCCGTTTCTAGGAAAATAAAATTTTTCCGAATTTTGCCAGGTTTCGCATGAAGATTTATAGATTTCCTGGAAGCAAGCTTGGAACTGGAGAAAATTGAATAACCCTGAAGCTGATATTGTGTTCCACAAAGCGTAATAGTATCGTAATTAGCTCTAAAGATTGATTTCAAGGAAATGTAATTAGTGGCAATCATTCATATATGAACAGAAACTCAATCAAGCTGACTGTGACAAATGATTGAATGGGATAATTTGCCTTTTTTTTGTAAGAGTTCATGCGTAGATGTTTTCCTTCATGCATAAATTTTCTTCTACCGCAAGCAAAAGGTCCCTAAGAATTTAATCTAGGCGAAACTAAGTAAACTTTTTAATGCAAACAGTTTGGAAGTCGAATGGTATTTCACAAAAAATCAGGAAAATTAACATTCTAGGATTTTGAAGTTTGAACTAATAACGGGTGAGTTCTTAAGCACTTGATTTTCAACCGCCCTCTTCACCCCCATACAAAAAAAAACAGCCAATCGAAGTAAACGTAGAGTGCAATAGCCAGGAGGATTTCCTAAACGAATTAGTAAATCAAACTATGTCTTATGAATCTCAAATACTAGGCTCATTCATAGATTCCTCGAATTGGTTTAGAAAAATAATAGGTCATTCAATAAGTCCGTAGGATAAGTGAGAAAAAAAAAACAAAATATTGACAAAACTCCTGCCTTTGAGGGTGATACAATGAGCATAACGATTTTGCAACTTTTCGATACCACTTTTCCAGTACGATTTCCCTTGCTCATCAAAATAGGCCTCAGTTTCAGCGATTACTTCATCATTGGACTCAAATTTCTTTCTAGCAAGCATTCTCTTGAGATGTGAAAACAGGAAAAAGTCGCTGGCGGCTAAATCTGGAGAATACGGTGGGTGAGTAAGCAATTCCAAGCCCAATCCATTCAATTTTACCATAGTTTTCATCGATTTGTGACACGGAGCATTGTCTTGGTGAAACAACATTTTTTTTTTGCAAATGCGGCCGTTTCTTTGCGATTTCAGCCTTCAATCGATCCAAAACACAAAAATAATCGCTGTTGGCGGTGGTTCCTTTTTGGAGATAGTCGATGAATATTATTCCGTTCGCATCCCAAAATACAGACGCCATCAGCTTATGTTACTGGCCGACTGTTGCGTCTTTGCTCGCTTTGGATTCAGTTCGTCGACTGCTGTACACTCAGCTGACTGTTTTTTGGATTCTGGTGTGTATTAATGAAGCTATGTTTCATTCATTGTCAGATATCGATGATAAAATTCAATTTAATTGCAATTTAACAGCGCCAAACACTTCTCTGAAGCATCAATGAGTTGATGTTTTTGGTCGACTGTGAGCTCACGCGACACCCACTTTGCTCAGAGCTTTCGCATAGCCAAATGTGTGTATAACATGGTAAAAACACTACCAAGCTCATTCGCCTTCAATTTGAGATCGTTTTCTGGAATAACAGCCTCATTTGGGCGTCCACTGCGCTCTGTATCGTTTGTGCTGGTACGACCACGTTTAAATTCAGCAACCCATAGCTCTACCATTTGTCTCGATGAAGCAGAGTCCGGATAATGTTTATCAAGCTATTGTTTGGTATCAACTGTATTTTTTTTCACCAAAAAGCAATGCTTTATCAAAACTCGAAATTCAATTTTTTCCATTTTCCTTCAATAACAAAAGTCGCCTCACACAAAATGCTATGACTCACAAATCAATAGTCCGATTGCTGTTAATTTTTTATACACGTATCGGTTGAAGGTTAGTACTAATAAAAAATCATATGGAAAAAAATCTAGTAACGTCATCTATGTGTCATCCTACGAACTTATTGAATGGACTGTTAAAATGTGGTTTTCTTGTTGTACATTTCCCGCCATTTTTTTAAGTTGTGTTGACTTGCGATCAGCTGGCAAGCGTTAGATGACAGATCCGCAACTTGACGTCGGCAGTATGATGAGTTGACGTATTTCGAGCGACGCCACAGAGAGGTATTTGACCATTCTAGCCACCAAGAAGTCCAATTTATAGAGCTACCTCCAGGCAAAAATTAACAGCTAATTGATGAAGGTAAGTAGTCCCTCTAAGCCCCGTCCTTGGTCAGAGATCACTACCGCACGTGGTTAGGCCATGGGTCACCTATTTATCAGAGGTAATTAAAAGTATTAGTACTGATTTGTTTCCTGAGTGATTGAAGTTATTAACAAAGTGTTTTGAATTTTGACATTACGGAGTTGAAACCAACATGCAATTATGGATTCTGAAATATCAGTTAACTACCTTTGTTTTAGTATAAGTTTCATATAAAATTACTACCGCGACATTTATTTTTTTGCGCATTTGAAAACATGTCCGAATTTTATCATTTTTATTTAAAATTTTTATAAAATTTAAGGGTTTTGTAATAGTTACTGCTGGATTCGATAGGGTTGTCTTGCGTATACTAAAATAAAGCAGACTATCTATACTTTCTAAGATATCATTAATCAAGGGCCGCCTCACATCAACTTTTGATATATGGGTGTTCCAGATCAAGCTGTCAAAAAAATTAATAAAATAAAATTTGATTGGGAATATGTTCTTTTTATTTTAGATGTATCTGGCGTACGAAAAATAACTTGTCGAGAAATATTTGATGTCCTGAAGACTCAAAAGGATCTGGATATAAACGGGAAATTGGAATATACCGAAAATTATTTGATTATGTTGAATTCTTATACTGAGGATGAGATCAAGGAAATAAAACGCAGATTTACGATTTTCAAGTCCGAAATCAAACGATGATGGCTTGCAGTGAAATCACGAATAGAACTTTTTGAAAAAAATAATGAAAATTGGCTAAATGAAACGTTTGAAGTACCGCAAAAAAATCGAAGCCTGGGCGACCAAAGAAGTCTTTTGAAGATGCTAGCTAATAAAATTATTTATGCAGCGCAAATACTATTGAGGGCTAGCGGACAGAGGTACGCATCAAATATCCTCGAGGAGATATCGGAAAATCAGGATCGTGCGCATGAATATGTGAAAGCTGACAAGTGTTCGAAAACAACTCAGCAGCAGAAGTCTCCGAAAGAAGCCCTCAAAATGTTTGTGAAGCCAAGCTAATGGTGACCCGATAAGAAATAGTCAAGGAAACAACTGGAAACCTTCCATGTTATTATGTGCTGCAAAAATATGAAAATATATGTTATCCTCTAAAAGAATCACTTCAAGTATCTGAATATTGTGCAGAAGTTGAGTTGCATACTGCAGAACGACTTTTGAAACACTTGGAAAAAGTGGTGACTACGCTGAAGGAGGAAGAATGCAAGACCCTTAATATGATTTGCAAATGGGGCTGTGATGGATCGCAACAGTCACAATACAAGCAAAAATTTGAAAGTGACAGTGCCTCAGAGTCTTACATTTTCCTTAGCTCGTTTGAACCTTTGCGTATAATGTATGGCACCAATAAGATTCTGTGGCAAAATCCAACTCCATCATCTCCGAACTACTGCCGACCTATCCGTATTAGATTTGTCAAAGAATCTTCGGATGTAAAGAATGAAGAAATTCAACATGTAGAAAATGTGGCAAATAACTTAAGGCCTACTTCAGTGACACTAGGTTCTAGAAATTATGAGGTAAAATGGAACATCCTGCTCACAATGGTGGATGGAAAACTGTGTAATGCTGAAACAGGGACTAAATCTTCGATGCGCTGCTACATCCAAACATTCAATAAAATATCAGTACCAAGACCAGTCAAAAAAGAAACTTTGAGATTCGGGCTATCCATTTTACATGTAAGGATTCGGCTTTTTAAGACTTTGCTGCATATAGTGCATAAACTTCCTGTAAAGGATTTAGCTGCAAAGTCTGAATCAGACTAGTAAGTAATTAAACAAAATAAAGAACGAATTCAAGATGACTTTAAAAGGAAATTGGGACTTCGAGTTGACAATCCTAAAGCCGGTTTTGGCAACTCCACTGATGGGAATACTAGCCGCAAATTCTTCGATGATCCTGAATTGTCGGCAGAAATAACGTAAACCTTATCAAAAGATTTAAAATCATATTTTAATACATATCGAGCGGTTTCAAAATCCATAAAGAGAGATTTAATGTTCATACGAAAAAAATGTGCAGGCCTATACCTAAAATTATATAAAAGGCGTCCTTTGACTACAACTTAACATAAGATTTTAATTCACGGCTCGGAAAGTAGACACAAATTACTGGTACGTTTTGCCTTTCCCTGGGTCCCCTAAATCATAAAATGATTTTTTTATTTCAGATTCTTAAAGTTCTCATCAAGACCTTTCATTTAATACCCCACTCGACTACCTTTAATTAAAAAAATGTTTAAGGGCTAACTCGTTATTAGGAAGGACCCCCTTAAAAAATTTTTAATTTTTGGTAAGATCTTAACTTTTAAGAGACCATCACTTCTGACCTTTTCACAAAGTTTCAGCATTCTAGCTTCTATAATTTCTGAGGAAATTAACTGTGACGCACGGACAGACGGACGGAGGACAGGTCGTGAAACTAGTAGGTGTTTATAAAAAATTTTTTTACAAAGACCTAAAAATAATTATCTGTGATAAGACCTGTGCTAGGCTAAGGCTGCGAAACATGGACCCTAACCCAAACATCCGCAAGCACATTGGACGCTTTCGAGAGACTGGTCCTTAAGGGAATGATGGGGGCAAGGCTAGACGGAGACCGATGGCGAGTTCGACACAACCATGAGCTGTATGAAATTTTTTACGAGCCGAAGGTCTCAATGATTGTAAGACTGCGGAAGCTGCAATGGGCTGGCCACATGAGTTGTATGGACGAACAACGGATACCCAAAAAGGTATTCGTTGGAATAACTGAAGGGCGGAGATTAGTGGGGAAACCGAGTAAACTTTGGTCTGACTGGGCCGACGAAGGCAGTTTATCGCCACCCGGATTATGACATTCGAAGACACGGTCAATGGACCGAGACAGTTAAAGGCGCTTGTTGCAGAGAGCGAGGGCTCGAGAGAGGCTGAAGTGTTACAAAGAAGAATTGCAAGAATTGATTTCCCAGCTGAATAAATGTTCTGTACATGTAATCAATTTGTAGGGTTTAGTAAATTGTCTGTTTGTTCGTCCGTCCGTCCGTGTGTCGCAGCTAGTTTTCTCGAATACTACACCAGGCATAAATACGAAATTTTATATGTAGGTCAAAAATAATGGTATCTCAATAGTTTTGATTAAAGAAAAGTTTTTTTTAGGGTTTTAAGGGTGGATTTCACGATGGATGGATTTGGCTCTAAAAAAATGTTTTTTTTGCAAAAAGTAGCCGGCATCGGTATCAAATGAAAGGTCTTGACTTGAACTTTCAAAAACAGATATCAAAAGTATGCAAGCAGGGGTGAGAGGCACAGAATGAGTCAAAATATGTCGAAAATTTGTGAAATCAGCCCCCTCACTATTGAACGTCTTATAGGAGGCAAATATACAAGGTTAACAAATTCTCTAAGTCAAAATTCAATCAATCTTGGGTATAATTGCACAAGTTATGTATTTGACATATTTGCATATAGAATCTAAAGCGGGTCTTTAAATTTCCTATGAAATCTCATATTTAAGTGCTTTAGCAGCATGTGTATGTACTCTTAAAACTTCGTAAAAATTGAGGATTAAAAAATAAAGTTGCACCTGATTGAAAATTCCACAATAATTGCAAGATCAAAAAGACGATACTGGGGAAATACACTTTTGCTAACAATGTAAACACAGATATATGTGGATTTTCAGATAAAGAAAACCACTTATTTATGTAGATCGAGTTATAACACTCAAAGACAGTCACTACGGGGCTGATAGTGACAAACCAGAGCCTGCCCCGTTGAAGTTTGTATTGTAGAAACGCGAATAAGTAAAACATGACTAACTTAATCCCCACTCGATCGGTTTTAACTTCTGATTGGGATCAGCTCAAGCAGTTAAAGCTTGCTGATCCGTTTTTTGACCGTCGTGGTCGCATCGACATGTTGCTGGAAGCTGATTTAGTTTAAGAAATTCTACTAGCGGAAATACAACAATTTTCGGCTGGGCCAATAGCTCAGAATACAAGTCTAAGCTGGGTAATCTCTGGACAGTTACTTGACCGAACCGCTGATAACGTCCAGAATTTCAAAATTGAAGCAAATTATTACTCTGAACTCAGCATGCAATAGAAATAATTCTGAGAGTTAGAGGAGATCCAGCCTCATAAGATATCTACGCCGGAAGAAGAATATTGTGAAGCATATTTCACTGACAACTAGAATTCGCGACAAAACTGGTAGATATGTATTGAGATTTTTTTTAAGGGCATAACACAAAAAATGCTTTAGGAATTTCCTATAGTAAGCTTCGCATATTTCGAAAAGCGCTTTCAGATATATGAACAATTGAAAGCGGAATATACCAAATGTATCCAGGGATATCTGGATCTGGGGCTGGGGATATCTGGATCATTGATATCACTGAACATCTGCTACTAGAAAATCAAATTCACCGCATTACTCATTATTTACCTCATCCCACCGTTCATAAGGACAGTAGTACAACAATCTGCCGAGTGTTATTCAACGCATCTAGAAAAACTAGTTCTGGAATATCATTGAATGAAACCTTACTTACGGGACCAGCAATACAAAGTGATATCTTAGCAGTATTGATGAAGTGGAGACGGCATCGCTTTGCCTTTGTGGCTGATATAGCAAAGATGTACCGGCAAATCGCTGGGCACTCAGACGATGCACAGTATCAAAGAATGTTATGGAGGTTTCATCCGTCGGAAGAAATTAAAGATCACATATTCAATACAGTCGCATTTGGAATGTGTTGTGCACCCTAGTTAGCGATTAAAACTTTGCGAAAATTGGCAGAAGATGAACAATTAAACTATCCTGATGCAATTTGTTCCATTATAAACGAACTTTGTGCAGATGTTCTATTTTCTGGAGGCGATGACATCCAAAATACGATTAGGAAGCGGAAGGAAATATTTGATCTTCTGCAATCTGGAGGATTTCCCCTTCAAAATGGATTTCTAATGATTATCGAATTTTAAGAGATGTTGACGACATAGAGATGCAAGGATTGGTGGCACCCCAAAACCGATCAATTTAGTTATCGAATAAAATTCCAACGACAAGTATTCTCGGATATCGCTAGGCTTTATGACCCGTTAGGATGGTTATCTCCCATCTTGATAACTGCTAAAATGCTCATGCAATCGCAATGGTTACATGGTTTGCCTTGGGATGAGCCCTTGGCAGACTATTTACAGAAAATTTGGACAGAATTCAGAGGTAAATTAACAGTATTGGATCAATAACGAATACCTTGATGAATAAATTACATCTGGAAATTAAAGTTAGGACTCCATGGATTTAGTGACGCATTATCAAAAGCTTATGCAGCAACAATTTTTCATGTCGCTCAAAACAAGGGCAAAACCCATGCGCATCTCATCGTAGCAAAATCAAGGGTTGCTTCATTACGAATAATCTCAAGACCACGACTAGAATTGAAATCGGTATCAAAGGTTAAAGGCGCTCTAGATTTATCAAACATCAACAACTGGCTATGGACGGACTCAGAAGTCGTTTTAGTCTGGCTAAAGGGTCATCGAATCCACTGGACAGTATTCGTCGCCAATCGAACCACGGAGATTTTGAATCACGTCGGCAACACTCAGTGGGTCACGTTCCATCCCAGCAAAACCCCGCTGATTTAGTCTCTCACTAGCACGGAAGCTTAATGTAGTCCGCGTGGCTTTGTGGTTAGAGTAGAGCACTAAGCCCGTAAGCCGAAGGTCTCTGGTTCAAGTTTCGTTGACGTCAACGAGATTTAGTTTGAGTGGTTCTTCAGACGGACTATAATCATATCACTTTGTGGAGTGCCGATACATTAGATCATGGCAATGAGATACTCTAACTATCTCTAGGCGAAGGCCCAAAAGGGGCTGTAGTGCTGGGAAAAAAAGGATGGAAGCTAGAAATACTACATTGGTCAACGTCATCAATGAAGGTGACGCACAGCTCGAAACTTTACTAAATCATGGTTTCGTTTAATAAGAGTAACACCTTATTATTTTCAACTCTTCTCACTTGTTTCGAAACGAACCAGCAATAAAGGATATCTGACTACAAGTAAATTACAGTAACCCTCCAACTTCTGGATAAAGCACGAGCAAGGAAAGAATTCGCGAAGGAAATTTCAAAACTACAAAACGGAGATTCTATAAAGGACAATAGCACTCTAAAAAGGGCTCTAGATATACCACACTCATCAAACCACTTTACATGGCCAAACGCAATTAATGCTAAACGTCAAAGATATATAAATAAATGGACGAGCAACGAGAATCTGTGTATTCGTCCAATCGGGAAGCAAATTTAACACATAACTAAGTTATAAATAACTTACGCTCTCGAAACTATATGATTCCCACTGCTTCTCCTTCCCGTATGTTTCCAGACAGGTTTTTCTTTCCTCTCTTCAGAAAAATCACTTCCCCCACTGACACCCGCGCACACCGACAAAATTTCATTTCACATGCACACGATCGCGCCTTCGTTACCATTCGTAGAACAGTTTGAGTACAACACAACAAACGTTCTCCCACAGAAAACTCGAAGGTCAAAGCTGATGAAATTCGTAGAGGCGAGAAAACGCATGTGTCAAAGCCGATGGAAAATTTGTAAGTTTTTAATAAAAACAGAGAACTAAAGTGCCGACTTTGGACACGCGATCTTCAAAATTAAAAACTTTATAAACGTGAACGTATTTTGGAGTGAATTAAGTGCAAAAACAAAAACATATCACTTCAAACTAAACTTCACACAACTTTAGTGAAGGTTGCTAATTGCTTCGGCTCTCGCGACCGGTTGCGGATCCAGTACTCTCCATATCTATGCTAAATGTCATGCGGAAAAGTTTCTAGATTTTAGATGCTCGCAATACAACAAGGGAGTAATACGGAAGTGTGTAAAATGTGTTCGTGCAAAGCGGAACAGTTCATAAGACATTTGCCTACACTCTAGAGTAACAATGTCAAGAACCTTCACACACATGGGTGTCGACTATTGTGGATGTTTTGAATATCGAGATAAATGCGGACGAGGTAGTAAATTGCATAAAGGCTATATAGCGATATTTATATGTCTAGCAGTGAATTCGTTAACGATTTGTCGACAACCTTTTTAGCAGCGTTACGTTGATTCATAGAACGCAGAGGACTCTGCAGTCGTATTTATAGTGACTGTGGAACAAATTTCGTTGAAGCTTCCGTAGGATTACAACCCTCACTTTCGTAGAGATGATCACGGTATTAGCCCGAGTAGAAGCATGCCTTAATTCACGCCCGTTATGCCCGTTGTCTGGTGATCCTACAGATATTGAGGTGCTCACACCCGCATATTTCCTCATTGGGGGAGCGTTGTTCATACCAACGGAACATAATCTTTTGGATATAAAGGTGAATCACTGGAATCGACGGCAATTTGTTCAACGCTTATCACAGGACTTCTGGAGCAAGTGGAAAACTGAATATCTGTCTCGTTTACAATCGCGTTTGAAGTGGCTCACCCAAGAATGAAGCCCTGGTATTGGAGAACTTCATCCTGGTCAAGATGGATTAGTACGCGTTATGCGTCATATTAAATGCGTCAAACTAATCGTAAAAAAGAAAACCGTTAAGTGAATAAACAATTCTTACAGACAATCATGAGACAATATAAGCCTTTCCCTCTGTATTCCCATAGAATTTCGTTGGCATACGCCCACCCGCCTAACAAGTTGTTCCTACTTCCGACGTAGTCTTAATAAAAGACAGAGGAGGACCGCCAACATACTTGTAGTTGGTTGAACTTCTCTCTGTCTACTATTATGTCTGCATAAAATTTATTAGTTCACTGGATCAAATTCATGATTGGCACTTAACCTCACTAAACTCACACACAATCGAGTACAGGTCTAAAACCTACTTGAATGAAGGAACTTCACAAAAAGAATGCACAGAAGCATCAAATGTTAAGCATTTACACGGTGACTTTCGATTGAATCAAAATCTTTTGGATCTAGCCGCCCCAGCGGGGGAGAATGTTAACGGAACCAACAATGAGATATTGTTTTTGGTTAAATTTCCCCTCAGCAAAATATAGTTTAACGGAACTACTAAGTAACCCGTAATATTTCTCATGCCTAGTCAGTCTTTCGTTGTTTTTGATAGTAAATGGAGTGTTTGAATGGTATAGAATAATAGAAGTTAACCATTTGAATGTGCTCGTACTTACAAAACGTTACTCCCACATAGGAATAAGAGAAGACGTTCGTTCAAGGTTTTTATTCCGAATAAATATACCTGGCTATTTTCTAATCATCTGTCCGAAAGCGGTAGCGTTTTTTGGAATGAATGGCTGTTCGAAAAGTGGAAATTAAAAAATCCATGGAAGGAACTATGTAGTTCAACTAACACCCAATCCGCTACTGACAAATGCATTCCCATATCAGCCTGTACACCTCCCACCGCATCTGTTGAAAAAGTCATTGATCTAATAGAATCCTTAGATGTTTCTGTTATTAAATGTATTGACTTGTCTCAAGCTTTAATCAACTCAGTGGCTGGCAAATCGTCAGGTATTTCTCACATAGAAGCAACTCTGACTTCAACAACAAAACCTTCGACTCCTACCTCTCTGTAGAATAATTTCGGCTGTGGCCAGGACCAAATATCATTGTCTTCGGGCTCAATGGAATAACCAAGGTCATCGGATCCACTTTTACCACCAACAGTAAAGGCTGCAATCAACTCAAATAGTGATTTTGAAAATAGATACCTCATTTCTAGGCTTACAGATCATAAAATTTATGCGTGTGTCTGTCTGCCCTGATACAACCTGCATTGATGGGAAAACAAGGACGAGCTTTAAAGTTATAATTCAAAGAGAAAGCCTACCAATTTATCTCGATGCCCTTCGGGCTGTCTATTTTCGCGACCATGAAGAACTAGGGGTTACCTCAGAACAAGCCATAAAAGACCTGGAAACATATGCTTCAGACGCTAGCTCAAACTATATCTCTTCCCTACAAAGGACAAGAGAACAATACCACAAATTTTTTCGTCCCCAATAGAATCTCCGTTCAGCTTAAAATTCTTTACCATAACTGTGCCGGTATTCGCAGTAAGTTAAATCGACTCTTTATTGACGGAACATCTTGTCAGTTCAACGTCCTCACCCTTACGGAAACATAGCTAAACGAGTCTCACAAATATGAAGAAATTTTAGACAGTAAATGGAGCATATTTAAAGACGATTAGAGATTATCGCAGTACTGGACGGACACGAGGAGGTGGAGTTTAAGTTAGATAAATTTTCCCTCTACATTGGTTTTTCTGTATTCCTCCTAATTCAAATGAAGCTGTCTATAATGAAATCTGCGATATTATAGCCGATTTCATGGAAAATTTTGATGAAGATGACAGAATAATTGTTACCGGAGGCTTTCATCAACCAAGTTTAAATTCTTCTCTCAGTAAATCTGCTCGATTTTAGAGATTTCAATTTAATGAGTACTTTTTATGGCAATAATTTGTAGCAAGTTGCTCCAGTACCTAACTAAGACGGTAATTGGTTGGGCCTGATTTTTACTAATTCATGTGACGAGGTAGTGGTTTATCCAACTGTTGACAACGAGCACCTTTTTCGTAACACACTGCATCACTCCGCTTTTTCTATTGAATTTCCCACTCCTGATAAAATCGATTCTATTTCATACAGTGCTGCAATATTTGACTTCAAAAATGCTGATTTCTATAGCATTAAGGATTTCCTATCCACACTCAACTGGACTGGTACTCTTCCAATGCTAGACATAGACAGTGCTCTGTCTACTTTTTACCAAATAATTCTTGACACCATTGAAAGATTTGTACCTAAAATCAAAAAAATAAAGATAAGCATTCCGAACCCTGGCTAGGTAATGACCTCAGATCTTTACGAAATCAAAGAAATAAGTTGTACAAAATTATGAAAAGGAACAACAATACAAGTAACGAAATAACATATATCATGAACTTGCCAGTGAGTCCATGATTAAATTTCGAGAAGCGTATGAATCGTACAGTAAGGCTGTTGGTCAAAATATTATTCACGACCCTTAAAAAATTCTTTGATTTCATGAACATCAAACGTAAAGCCCATGGTTTTCCCTCCACAATGACCTAAAAAAGTTCCACTTCAATTTCTTCAGATCAAATGTGTCAATTTTTTGCTGGTCATTTTCAGGAAGTTTACCATGATCCCTTAGCTTCAGCGAATTTAGGGTCTACTATAACATCTGCAAGGAGCTTAATTGAAAACATTGCAATCTCGGAAAAAGATATTCGCCAGGCAATTGAGGGTCTAGATTTGAATAAAGAACCTGGCCCTGATATAATTCCTCTCAGCCCATTCATATTATTTTCAATAAGCCATTCTCAAATGGAATTTTCACCTCGTGTTTGAAATCATCTTACATAATTCCAATGCATAAAAAAAGGTGATAAAATATCTGTTGCTAATTACACGGGAATCGCTACACTATCTACCACTCCTTAACTTTTTGAGCAGATTCTACTCGTATGCAGAAAAATTTCTCCAATCGTTGAGCTTTATCTTAATGAAGTGCAACATGGTTTTCGTAAAAATAAGTCCACTGCTACCAACTTCATGGTTATGGCATCAGACTTTCTATGTGGTCTGAAAAAAGGTTGCCAGTTTGACGTTAACATATTTACACCGATTTTAGCAAACCCTTTGATAAAGAAACTCCACAAGTTTGGCATCACCGGGTCACTCCTTAGTTGGATTCAGTCCTATCTGCTGCAGTGCACACAGTTTGTCAAATTTCAAGGATGTTTATCCAGAGAAATTCATGTTCTCTCTGGGGTTTCTCAAGGTAGCCATCTTGGCCCGTTAGTTTCAATACTGTTATTTCTGAGATTTCAGTGGCATTGCCTAATATATCACATCTTTTTTATGCCGACGATTTTAAGCTGTATCATGTAGTTCAGTCTGAAACCGACAAATTGTTCAGTCTCCAGGACAAATTGAATTATTTATTTCAGTGGTGCAATGACAACCAACTCTCCCTGAATTTGGAAAATGCCAGATAATCAGCTTCAGTCGGCGAATACCACATTAATAATTCTCCTGTGAGTCGGGTCGATAGGGTCTTGGATACAAAGCTCCGATTCAACCTTCATTACAATGAAGTCCTTTCCAGAACGTATAAAATGCTGGGCTTTATCGAGAGAAGGGCCAAAGAATTCAAGAATATTTGGGCAACAAAATCGTTATAAATATCTCTAGTACGTCCTATTTTCGAATACGCCTGGATAATCTGGATTCCCGTTTTTGATATTCATAGCAAAAGGTTGGAGCCAGTGCAGAAGCAGTTTGTACTCTTTGTTTTGAGGTCTCTCTACAACCCCAGGCTTTTTATTAACCTCTTACCTTATGAAAAACGTCTCCAGTTGTTAAATTTGAATAGCCTCTCTTTCAGGAGAATCACATTGTCAGCATGTCTGGCTTTCGATGAGTTAAAGAGCAATATTAAGGTAAAAATTTTCTGTGATAGAATCCGCTTGAATGAGCCTGCTAGAACCACAAGACACTCTACCATGCTTGCCATCAGTAGATACTATACCATTTACGGAGACAATGAGCAAATCAACAGATGCTGTAGGTACTTTAACATGTATAGTGATCATTACTCCCTGTACACTTCCAAGGTCCTACTTAAATGCAAAGTATTATAATTCCCTTTTCCCGTCAAAAATTTGAACCTGTAAAATTAACTAATATTTGTTGTTAAATTGATTGTATTGTAAAAGTTTATTATAATTGATATGCCTTGATTTGGCGAATGAAAAAATAAAATAAATGTACCACGAATACATCCATATAATTCAAGGAATGCGAAAAATTTTGTAATACTCGTACCTTACGCCAGAACTGATCGACTAAAGAACAATGCAACCAACGATGCTCTGCGTATATATATATATATATATATATATATATATATATATATATATATATATATATATATATATATATATATATAAGAAAAACTTATTATTGGTTTTCAAGAAAAGACTTGAGGAACACCTAAGAAATTCAAATTAATGATAAACCCTGAAGATTGACAATACAGTATCTAAGGGCATTTAGACCCTATCATCGAGATACTTAAAGACAGGTAGTTTTTATAAACTCAGAGTTTTTTTTACTGCGTCGTATTATAATATTTTTTTAATCTCTGAGAACTGTTCATAAATTGAACTAGATTAGCAAGAAAGGAGTACTTAACAGCATTTTGTGTACCGCCTTATACCGATGTTTTAACATTGCCTGGGAGGCACACGTAGGAATCGACCACGTGTGAAGTGCAGACCGCACGAGCACTGTGCGATGGAGAGAGTGGTAGGGACTGGAGCCATTTAAAATTAAAAAAATTATGCGGTTTGTTGGGTTTATATCGACTGTTCTCACACGAATCGCGACTGATACGCGTGATGTGGTGGCCGGCGGTGGAATTATTTGCTTCTTTCTAACGTGAGTATAGAATTTGCTGTTTAGGAACTCTTGCTGCTGTAATTAGTTACCCCTGTCATAACCAGCCCCAGGCTCCCCTACTTTTTGTAATATTTTCATTTAAATTTTATCACTCCCACGAGAGTTGGTGGTAATCTTGTGATAAACATAACCAATTTAACATTGTGAAGAAATATTTCAAAATTGATAAATCACTGATTGGTAAAATAACGAAAGAACAAGAAATATTTCCACAATCTTGGGCAGCATGATAGGTAACAAAAATATTTCTACTTTTTAAATCTAATGATATTCTTTTAAACAAAATACGAAACTGCATTTCTCCATTGAAAATACAGAAGCCGTCTCAACATTATCAAATCCGTCCAATCATTGCAATTGAATACTTTGCAAAAACCAGAACCAACCAAAACCTGATGTAATTCTACCGC